>OW679198.1:122497309-122632834 GCA_940337035.1 Agriotes lineatus | reverse complement strand
ATACGGTTTAACATTCGATTTGTTAGAACCTAGCAATTACAAGTTTATGGTTCTAAAACGCCGATGGAGTTTTAAAAATTGCTTTTTTTATTCATTATAAATCTTGTAAGTTTCCTAGATCTCATTTCTATATTAATTAGTTAAAATAATGGTTTCAGGAGCTTATTACGTGTCTTATTCAATTAATGGGAAGCTCAAAAGGCAGCCAAAGCGAACGGTGACATTTAGCAGCAATATTTGTGTTAGTAGAATTATCAAATCATCAATATAAAGCTACTCCGTACAATACGGTTTAACATTCGATTTGTTAGAACTAAGTAATTACAAGTTGTTGGCTCTAAAACGCCGATGGAGTAAGATAAATTGTGTTGTTATTAACTATATAACCTGCAAGTTCCCTAGCTTTCGTTTCTTTATTAATTTAGTTAAAATAATCGCTTTACGGACTAATTAGGTGGCATACTCAATTATTGGAAAGCTCAAAAAGCAGTCAAAGCGAACGATGACATTTCGCAGCATTATTTGTGTTAGTAGAATTGGAAAATCATCAATATAAAGCTATTCCGGAGAAATGGTGTCACATTCGATTTGTTAGAACCTAGCAATTAAAAGTTGGTGGCTCTAAAACGCCGATGGGGTTAGATAAACTGAATGTTTATTCACTATAAGTCCTGAAATTTCCCTAGGACTGATTTCTATATTAATTTAGTTAAAATAATTTCTTCAGGAGCTCGTTTGGTGGCATATTCAATTAATGGGACGCTCAAAAAGCAGCCAAAGCAGATGGTGATGTTAAGCAACATTATTTGTGTTAGTGGAATTGGTAAAACATCAATTTAAAGATATTGCGCACATTACGGTGTCACATTCGATTTGTTACAACCCTAGCAATTTAAAATTGGTGGCTCTAAAACGCCGATGGAGTTAAATAAATTGTGTTTTTATTAACTATTTAACCTGCAAGTTTCCTAACTTTCGTTTCTATATTAAGTTAGTTAAAATAATGGCTTTACGAACTTCTTAGGTGACATATTCAATTAATGGGACGCTCAAAAAGCAGCCAAAGCAGATGGTGATGTTAAGCAACATTATTTGTGTTAGTGGAATTGGTAAAACATCAATTTAAAGATATTGCGCACATTACGGTGTCACATTCGATTTGTTACAACCCTAGCAATTTAAAGTTGGTGACTCTCAAAACGCCGATGGAGTTAAATAAATTGTGTTTTTATTAACTATTTAACCTGCAAGTTCCCTAACTTTCGTTTCTATATTAAGTTAGTTAAAATAATGGCTTTACGAACTTCTTAGGTGGCATATTCAATTATTGTCAAGCTCAAATGCAGACAAAGCGAACGATGCCATTTAGCAGCATTGTTTGTGTTAGTAGAATTGGAAAATCATCAATATAAATCTATTCCGGACAATATGGTGTCACATTCGATTTGTTATAACCTAGCAATGAAAAGTTGGTGGCTTTGAAATGCCGATGGAGTTGGATAAATTGTATTTTTATTCCCTATAAACCCTGCAAGTTCCTTAGCTTTTATTTCTATACTAATTTAGTTAAAATAATGGCTTTACGAATATATTAGGTGGCATATACAATTATTGGAAAGCTCAAATGCAGCCAAAGCAAACGTTTACATTTAGCAGCATTATTTGTGTTAGTAGAATTGGAAAATCATCAATATAAAGCTATTCCGGACAATATGGTGTCACATTCGATTTGTTAGAACCTAGCAATTAAAAGTTGGTGGCTCTAAAACGCCGATGGAGTTAGATAAACTGAATTTTTATTCACTATAAGTCCTGCAATTTCCCTAGATCTACTTTCTATATTAATTTAGTTAAAATAATTTCTTCAGGAGCTCATTAGGTGCCATATTCAATTAATGGGACGCACAAAAAGCAGCCAAAGCGAATAGTGGTGTTAAGCAACATTATTTGTGTTAGTGGAATTGGCAAAACATCAATATAAAGATATTCCGCACATTACGGTGTCAAATTCGATTTGTTAGAACCTAGCAATTAAAAGTTGGTGGCGCTGAAACGCCGATGGAGTTAGATAAATTGTATTTTTTATTCAATATAAATCTTGCGAGTTTCCTAGCTCTCATTTCTATATTAATTTAGTTAAAATTATGGCTCTAAGGGCTTATTAGGTGCCATATTCAATTAATGGGAAGCTCAAAAAGCAGCCAAAGCGAACGGTGACAAAAAGCAGCCACAGCGAACGGTGACGTTTAGCAGCATTATTTGTGTTAGTAGAATTGGCAAATCATCGTTATAAAGCTATACCGTACAATGCGATGTTACGTTCGATTTGTTAGAACCTAGCAATTAAAAGTTGGTGGCTCTGAAACGCCGATGGAGTTAGATAAATTGTATTTTTATTCTCTATAAATCCTACAAGTTATCTAGCTTTCATTTCAATATTAATTTAGTTAAAATAATTGCTTCACGAACCTATTAGGTGGCATATTCAATTACTGGACAGCTCAAAAAGCAGCCAAAGCGAACGTTGACGTTTAGCAGCATTATTTGTATTAGTAGAATTGGCAAATCATCAATATAAAGTTATTCCGAACATTACGATGTCATATTAGATTTGTTAGGATCTAGTAATTACAAGTTGGCGGCTCTAAAACGCCGATGGAGTTAGATCACTTGTGTTTTTATTCACTATATATCGTGCAAGTTCCCTAGCTTTCGTTTCTATATTAATTTAGTTAAAATAATGGCTTCACGAACTTATTAGGTTGCATATTCAATTAATGGAAAGCTCAAAAAGCAGCCAAAGCGAACGATGACATTTAGCAGCATTTTTTCTGTTAATACAATTGGAAAATCATCAATATAAAGCTATTCCGTAAAATACGGTTTCACATTCGATTTGTTAGAACCTATCAATTACAAGTTTGTGGTTCTAAAACGCCGATGGAGTTATAAAAATTGCATTTTTTATTCACTATAAATCTTGTAAGTTTCCTAGATCTCATTTCAATATTAATTTAGTTAAAATACTGGCTTCAGGAGCTTACTAGGTGTCATATTCAATTAATGGGAAGCTCAAAAAGCAGCCAAAGCTTACGGTAACATTTAGCAGCATTATTTGTGTTAGTAGAATGGATAAATCATTTATATAAAGCTAATACGGTACCACATTTGATATGCAAGAACCTAACAATTAAAAGTTGGTGGCTCTGAAACGCCGATGGAGATAGATAAATTGTATTTTTATTCACTACTAGCTGGCCCAGCAAACGTTGTTCTGCCCAAAAATAATTTGTCTCTAAAACCCAGTTTCACTTTCGATATTTTCCAATTTTCCGGATTTCCCTTTGGATTTTTCCGAATTTTCTTTTGTGCTAAACCACCTCGGGAGTAAGACGAACACAACAAAAGAAAAATCATCCAAATCGGTCAAGTCGTTCTCGAGTTTTTGCGTTACTAACACACGGCGATTGATTTTTATATATAAGATAAATCCTGCAAGTTCCCTAGCTTTCGCTTCTATATTAATTTAGTTAAAATAATGGCTTAACGAACCTATTAGATGGCATATTCAATTAATGGACAGCTCAAAAAGCAGCCAAAGCGAACGATGACATTTAGCAGGATTAATTGTGTTAGTAGAATTGGCAAATCATCGTTATAAAGCTATTCCGTACAATACGATGTTACATTAGATTTGTTAGAACCTAGCAATTAAAAGTTGGTGGCTCTAAAACGCCGATGGAGTTAGATAAATTGTATTTTTATTCACTATAAATCCTGCAAGTTCCCTAGCTTTCGCTTCTATATTAATTTAGTTAAAATAATGGCTTATTAGGTGGCATATTCAATTAATGGAAAGCTCAAAAAGCAGCCACAGCGAACGGTGACAAAAAGCAGCCAAAGCGAACGGTGACGGTTAGCAGCATTAATTGTGTTAGTTGAATTGGCAAATCATCGTTATAAAGCTATTCCGTACAATACGATGTTACATTAGATTTGTTAGAACCTAGCAATTAAAAGTTGGTGGCGCTAAAACGCCGATGCAGTTAGATAAATTGTATTTTTATTCTCTCTAAATCCTGCAAGTTCCCTAGCTTTCATTTCTACATTTATTTAGTTAAAATAATGGCTTCATGGACCTATTAGGTGTCATATTCAATTAATGGGAAGCTCAAAAAGCAGCCAAAGCGAACGGTGACGGTTAGCAGCATTATTTGTGTTAGTTGAATTGGCAAATCATCGTTATAATACTATTCCGTACAATACGATGTTACGATCGAGATGTTAGAACCTAGCAATTAAAAGTTGGTGGCTCTGAAACGCCGATGGAGTTAGATAAATTGTATTTTTTATTCACTATAAATCTTGCAAGTTTCCTAGCTCTCATTTCTATATTAATTTAGTTAAAATTATGGTTCTAAGGGCTTATTAGGTGCCATATTCAATTAATGGGAAGCTCAAAAAGCAGCCAAAGCGAACGGTGACAAAAAGCAGCAAAGCTAAAGGTGACGTTTAGTAGCATTATTTGTGTTAGTAGAATTGGAAAATCATGGTTATAAAGCTATTCCGTACAATACGATGTTACATTCAATTTTTTAGAACCTAGCAATTAAAAGTTGGTGGCTCTGACACGCCGATGCAGTTAGATAAATTGTATTTTTATTTTCTCTAAATCCTGCAAGTTCCCTAGCTTTCATTTCTACATTTATTTAGTTTAAAATAATGGCTTCATGGACCTATTAGGTGTCATATTCAATTAATGGGAAGCTCAAAAAGCAGCCAAAGCGACCGGTGACGTTTAGCAGCATTATTTGTGTTAGTTGAATTGGCAAATCATCAGTGTAAAGCTATTCCGTACTAACGGTTTCACATTCGATTTGTTAGAACCTAGCAATTACAAGTTTGTGGTTCTGAAACGCCGATGGAGTTAGATAAATTGTATTTTTATTCACTATAAATCCTGCAACTTCCCTAGCTTTCGCTTCTATATCAATTTAGTTACAATAATGGCTTATTAGGTGGCATATTCAATTATTGGAAAGCTCAAAAAGCAACCAAATCGAACAATGACATTTAGCAGCATTTTTTGTGTTAGTACAATTGGAAAATCATCAATATAAAGCTATTCCGTAAAATACGGTTTCACATTCGATTTGTTAGAACCTAGCAATTACAAGTTTGTGGTTCTAGAACGCCGATGGAGTTATAAAAATTGCTTTTTTTGTTCACTATAAATCTTGTAAGTTTCCTAGATCTCATTTCTATATTAATTTAGTTAAAATAATGGCTGCAGGAGCTTATTAGGTGTCATATTCAAGTAATGGGAAGCTCAAAAAGCAGTCAAAGCTTACGGTAACATTTAGCAGCATTATTTGTGTTAGTACAATGAATAAATCATCAATATAAAGCTAATACGGTACCACATTTGATATGCAAGAACCTAACAATTAAAAGTTGGTGGCTCTGAAACGCCGATGGAGTTAGATCAATTGTGTTTTTATTCACTATATATCCTGCAAGTTCCCTAGCTTTCGTTTCTATATTAATTTAGTTAAAATAATGGCTTTACGAACTTATTAGGTGGCATATTCAATTATTGGAAAGCTCAAAAAGCAGCCAAATCGAACAATGACATTTAGCAGCATTTTTTGTGTTAGTACAATTGGAAAATCATCAATATAAAGCTATTCCGTGAAATACGGTTTCACATTCGATTTGTTAGAACCTAGCAATTACAAGTTTGTGGTTCTAAAACGCCGATGGAGTGATGAAAATTGCTTTTTTTGTTCACTATAAATCTTGTAAGTTTCCTAGATCTCATTTCTATATTAATTTAGTTAAAATAATGGCTTCAGGAGATTATTAGGTCTCATATTCAATTAATGGGAAGCTCAAAAAGCAGTCAAAGCTTACGGTAACATATAGCAGCATTATTTGTGTTAGTAGAATGAATAAATCATCAATATAAAGCTAATACGGTACCACATTTGATATGCAAGAACCTAACAATTAAAAGTTGGTGGCTCTGAAACGCCGATGGAGTTAGATAAATTGTATTTTTATTCACTATAAATCCTGCAAGTTCCCTAGCTTTCGCTTCTATAATAATTTAGTTAAAATAATGGCTTATTAGGTGGCATATTCAATTAATGGACAGCTCAAAAAGCAGCCAAAACGAACGGTGACGTTTAGCAGCATTATTTATATTAGTAGAATTGGCAAATCATCAATATAAAGCTATTCCGAACAATACGATGTCACATTAGATTTGTTAGAATCTAGTAATTACAAGTTGGTGGCTCTAAAAGGCCGATGGAGCTAGATCAATTGTGTTTGTATTTACTATATATCCTGCAAGTTCCCTAGCTTTCGTTTCTATATTAATTTAGTTAAAATAATGGCTTTACGAACTTATTAGGTGGCATATTCAATTATTGGAAAGCTCAAAAAGCAGCCAAAGCGAACGATGACATTAAGCAGCATTTTTTGTGTTAGTACAATTGAAAAATCATCAATATAAAGCTATTCCGTAAAATATGGTTTAGGTGGCATATTCAATTAATGGAAAGCTTAAAAAGCAGCCAAAGCGAACGGTGACCTTAAGCAGCTTTATTTATATTAGTAGAATTGGCAAAACATCAATATAAACGTATTCCGCAAATTACGGTGTCACATTCGATTTGTTAGAACCTAGCAATTAAAAGTTGGTGGCGATGAAACGCCGATGGAGTTAGATAAATTGTATTTTTATTCACTATAAATCCTGCAAGTTCCGTAGCTTTATTGTCTATATTAATTTAGTTAAAATAATGGCTTCACGAACTTATTAGGTGGCATATTCAATTAATGGACAGCTCAAAAAGCAGCCAAAGCGAACAATGACATTTAGCAGCATTATTTGTGTTAGTGTAGAATTGTCAAATCATCAATATAAAGCTATTCAATACAATACGGTTTAACATTCGATTGATTAGAACCCAGCAATTACAAGTTTGTGGTTCTAAAACGCCGATAGAGTTTTAAAAATTGCTTTTTTTATTCATAATAAATCTTGTAAGTCTCCTAGATCCCATTTCTATATTAATTAGTTAAAATAATGGTTTCAGGAGCTTATTAGCTGTCTTATTCAATTAATGGGAAGCTCAAAAAGCAGCCAAAGCGAAGGGTGACGTTTAGCAGCATTATTTGTGTTAGTGGAAGTTTCAAAACATCAATTTAAAGATATTGCGCACATAACGGTGTCACATTCGATTTGTTAGAACCTAGCAATTAAAAGTTGGTGGCTCTAAAAGGCCGATGGAGCTAGATCAATTGCGTTTGTATTTACTATATATCCTGCAAGTTCCCTAGCTTTCGTTTCTATATTAATTTAGTTAAAATAATGGCTTTACGAACTTATTAGGTGGCATATTCAATAATTGGAAAGCTCAAAAAGCAGCCAAAGCGAACGATGACATTAAGCAGCATTTTTTGTGTTAGTACAATTGAAAAATCATCAATATAAAGCTATTCCGTAAAATACGGTTTAGGTTGCATATTCAATTAATGGAAAGCTTAAAAAGCAGCCAAAGCGAACGGTGACCTTAAGCAGCTTTATTTATATTAGTAGAATTGGCAAAACATCAATATAAACGTATTCCGCAAATTACGGTGTCACATTCGATTTGTTAGAACCTAGCAATTAAAAGTTGGTGGCGATGAAACGCCGATGGAGTTAGATAAATTGTATTTCTATTCACTATAAATCCTGCAAGTTCCGTAGCTTTATTGTCTATATTAATTTAGTTAAAATAATGGCTTCACGAACTTATTAGGTGGCATATTCAATTAATGGACAGCTCAAAAAGCAGCCAAAGCGAACAATGACATTTAGCAGCATTATTTGTGTTAGTGTAGAATTGTCAAATCATCAATATAAAGCTATTCAATACAATACGGTTTAACATTCGATTGATTAGAACCCAGCAATTACAAGTTTGTGGTTCTAAAACGCCGATGGAGTTTTAAAAATTGCTTTTTTTATTCATAATAAATCTTGTAAGTCTCCTAGATCCCATTTCTATATTAATTAGTTAAAATAATGGTTTCAGGAGCTTATTAGCTGTCTTATTCAATTAATGGGAAGCTCAAAAAGCAGCCAAAGCGAAGGGTGACGTTTAGCAGCATTATTTGTGTTAGTGGAAGTTTCAAAACATCAATTTAAAGATATTGCGCACATAACGGTGTCACATTCGATTTGTTAGAACCTAGCAATTAAAAGTTGGTGGCTCTAAAACGCCGATGGAGTTATAAAAATTTTATTTTTTATGCACTATAAATCTTGCAAGTTTCCTAGCTCTCATTTCTATATTAATTTAGTTAAAATTATGGCTCTAGGGGCTTATTAGGTGCCATATTTAATTAATGGGAAGCTCAAAAAGCAGCCACAGCGAACGGTGACATTTAGCAGCATTATTTGTGTTAGTAGAAATAGATAATCATCAATATAAAGCTATTCCGGACAATATGGTGTCACATTCGATTTGTTAGAACCTAGCAATTAAAAGTTGGTGGCTCTAAAACGCCGATGGAGTTAGATAAACTGAATTTTTATTCACTATAAGTCCTGCAATTTCCCTAGATCTACTTTCTATATTAATTTAGTTAAAATAATTTCTTCAGGAGCTCATTAGGTGCCATATTCAATTAATGGGACGCACAAAAAGCAGCCAAAGCGAATAGTGGTGTTAAGCAACATTATTTGTGTTAGTGGAATTGGCAAAACATCAATATAAAGATATTCCGCACATTACGGTGTCAAATTCGATTTGTTAGAACCTAGCAATTAAAAGTTGGTGGCGCTGAAACGCCGATGGAGTTAGATAAATTGTATTTTTTATTCAATATAAATCTTGCGAGTTTCCTAGCTCTCATTTCTATATTAATTTAGTTAAAATTATGGCTCTAAGGGCTTATTAGGTGCCATATTCAATTAATGGGAAGCTCAAAAAGCAGCCAAAGCGAACGGTGACAAAAAGCAGCCACAGCGAACGGTTACGTTTAGCAGCATTATTTGTGTTAGTAGAATTGGCAAATCATCGTTATAAAGCTATTCCGTACAATACGATGTTACATTAGATTTTTTAGAACCTAGCAATTAAAAGTTGGTGGCTCTGAAACGCCGATGGAGTTAGATAAATTGTATTTTTATTCTCTTTAAATCCTGCAAGTTCCCTAGCGTTCATTTCTACATTTATTTAGTTAAAATAATGGCTTCATGGACCTATTAGGTGCCATATTCAATTAATGGGAAGCTCAAAAAGCAGCCAAAGCGAACGGTGACAAAAAGCAGCCAAAGCGAACGGTGACGTTTAGCAGCATTATTTGTGTTAGTTGAATTGGTAAATCATCGTTATAATACTATTCCGTACAATGCGATGTTACGTTCGATTTGTTAGAACCTAGCAATTAAAAGTTGGTGGCTCTGAAACGCCGATGGAGTTAGATAAATTGTATTTTTATTCTCTCTAAATCCTGCAAGTTCCTTAGCTTTTATTTCTACATTTATTTAGTTAAAATAAAGGCTTCACGAACCTATTAGGTGCCATATTTAATTAATGGGAAGCTCAAAAAGCAGCCAAAGCGACCGGTGACGTTTAGCAGCATTATTTGTGTTAGTTGAATTGGCAAATCATCGTTATAAAGCTATTCCGTACAATACTATGTTACATTAGATTTGGTAGAACCTAGCAGTTAAAAGTTGATGGCTCTGAAACGCCGATGGAGTTGGATAAATTGTATTTTTATTCTCTATAAATCCTGCAAGTTCCCTAGCTTCTATTTCTATATTAATTAAGTTAAAATAATGGATTCACGAACTTATTAGGTGGCATATTCAATTAATGGATAGATCAAAAAGCTGCCAAAGCGAACGGTGACATTTAGCAGCATTATTTTTGTTAGTAGAATTATCAAATCATCAATTTAAAGCTAATACGGTACCACATTCGAATTGTTAGAAACTAGCAGTTATAAGTTGGTGGCCCTAAAACGCCGATGGAGATAGATAAATTGTATTTTTATTCACTGTAGAACCTGGAAGTTACCTAGCTTTCATTTCTATATTAATTTAGTTAAAATAACGGCTTCACGAACTCATTCGGTACCATATTCAATTAATGGGAAGCTCAAAAAGCAGCCAAAGCGAACGATGACATTTAGCAGCATTATTTGTGTTAGTAGAATTGGCAAATCATCGTTATAAAGCTAATCCGTACAATACGATGTTACATTCGATTTGTTAGAACCTAGCAACTAAAAGTTGGTGGCTCTAAAACGCCGATGGAGTTATAAAAATTGTATTTCTTATTCACTATAAATCTTGCAACTTCCCTAGCTCTCATTTCTATATTAATTTACCTACTTAAAATTGTGGCTCTAGGAGCATATTAGGTGCCATATTCAATTAATGGGCAGCTCAAAAAAGCCAAAGGGCAACGGTGACGTTTAGCAGCATTATTTGTGTTAGTAGAATTGGCAAATCATCGTTATAAAGCTATTCCATACAATACGATGTTACATTGGATTTGTTAGAACCTAGCAATTAAAAGTTGGTGGCTTAAAAACGCCGATGGCGTTATAAAAATTGTATTTTTTATTCACTATAAATCTTGCAAGTTCCCTAGCTCTCATTTCTATTTTAATTTAGTTAAAATTATGGTCCTAGGCGCTTATTAGGTACCATATTCAATTAATGGGAAGCTCAAAAAGCAGCCAAAGCGAACGATGACATTTAGCAGCATTATTTGTGTTAGTAGAATTGGCAAATCATCGTTATAAAGCTAATCCGTACAATACGATGTTACATTCGATTTGTTAGAACCTAGCAATTAAAAGTTGGTGGTTCTAAAACGATGATGGAGTTATAAAAATTGTATTTCTTATTCACTATAAATCTTTCAACTTCCCTAGCTCTCATTTCTAAATTAATTTAGTTAAAATTATGGTCCTAGGAGCATATTAGGTGCCATATTCAATTAATGGGCAGCTCAAAAAAGCCAAAGGGTAACGGTGACGTTTAGCAGCATTATTTGTGTTAGTAGAATTGGCAAATCATCGTTATAAAGCTATTCCGTACAATACGATGTTACATTCGATTTGTTAGAACCTAGCAATTAAAAGTTGGTGGCTCAAAAAAACCGATGGCGTTATAAAAAATTGTATTTTTTATTCACTATAAATCTTGCAAGTTCCCTAGCTCTCGTTTCTATTTTAATTTAGTTAAAATTATGGCCCTAGGAGCTTATTAGGTACCATACTCAATTAATGGGAAGCTCAAAAAGCAGCCAAAGTGAACGGTGAAGTTTAGCAGCATTATCAGAATTGGAAGATCATCAATATAAAGCTGATACGGTACCACATTCGATTTGTTAGAACCTAGCACTTATAAGTTGGTGGCTCTAAAACGCCTATGGGGTTAGATAAATTAAATTTGTATTCACTATAAGTCCTGCAATTTCAATAGATCTGATTTCTATATTAATTTAGTTAAAACAATTTCTTCAGGAGCTTATTAGGTGCCATATTCAATTAATGGGACGCTCAAAAAGCAGCCAAAGCGAACGGTGACCTTAAGCAGCATTATTTGTGTTAGTAGAATTGGCAAAACATCAATATAAAGCTATTCCGTACATTACGGTGTCACATTCGATTTGTTAGAACCTTGCAATTAAAAGTTGGTGGCCTTAAACGGCGATGCAGTTAGATAAATTGTATTTTTTCCCTAGGTCTCATTTCTATATTAATTTACGAGTAGTTAAAATAGTGGCTGCTGGAGCTTATTAGGTGCCATATTCAATTAATGGGAAGCTCAAAAAGCAGCCAAAGCGAACGGTGACGTTTAGCAGCATCGTTCGTGTTATTAGAATTGGCAAATCATCATTATAAAGTTATTCCGTACATTACTGTGTCACATTCCATTTGTTAGAACCTAGCAATTAAAAGTTGGTGGCGCTGAAACGCCGATGGAGTTAGATAAATTTATTTTTTATTCACTATAAATCCTGCAAGTTTTTTAGCTTTTATTTCTAATTAATTTAGTTAAAACAATGGCTTCATGAACTTATTAGGTGGCATATTCAACTAATGGAAAGCTCAAAAAGCAGCCAAAGCGAGCGGTGACGTTTAACAGCATTATTTGTGTTAGTAGATATATTCAAATAGTTTTCCAATACATTTCATGTTTATTTAACTATGGTTTTCTTTGTTATTATTCATGCGTTGTGCGTATTGTATTTTACATTGTAAGAATAGTTTGGGCAGGTGATGAAGTGGATTTTCGAAAGGTAGGTCCGATGGTGCTGAACCAGCTCGCAGACCAGATTACTGCCAAGCATAAAGTTGAAAGATGAACTCGTTATGCCTCCACGTTTTCTCAGCGGGTTCACTTATACATTTTTTTCTAGTGTTGGAAATGTGGTGGTGCCTCATAATGTTAGATCTGTTTACCGTTTATTAGGAAGTTGCCCTGTGAGATCTCGTGTTGGACCACCCCTCGCACCACTGAAGTCTAGTCGACAACTCTTTTGTAATGGGCTGGGCAGCGGTTCTATGTGAGTTACATTCCCGATTTTGTGAGTCATTGTACCTACTTGTTAGTCGTCTAGCTTTATTTTGGCTTTTCGTAAATACCGTGTCGTACCGTTAAAAACTGGCGCGTTGTCGTAATTGTCATTTTATCCCGTTATACTGTATTTTTGTTATACAGCATTGTTGCTAACGGCCATTACATTACAAGTACAAATTACTAAAGTTCGGTTTAGTTATTTGTGATTACACTGTCGAAGAATATGTATACCGGGTGTCCATTCTCAAAGTCGAACATAGGCAATTAACATTAGTGCATTCACTCGTTCTTTATTGAAATAATTCAGTTTTCTGTAGATAATTTTAACAGACGTTGACAGAAAATACCTGTTTTTTCGCCAAATAATTACCAATTTTTTTGACAAATGCTATAAAACTTGAAAAGCAAGGCATGGCATATTTAAAAATTCCCAAGTTTTAAATTAGTATTTTAAAATAAAAATCGCATCTTGAATATTATTATTGGTACCATTCGATGCGTAATAATTTTATCTTTCCATTGATACCATTACCTTCCCTGTAAGTTGAATTGGCGAGCAGGAATCTGCAAAAACGTTGAATACAATGTTAATCGCCTATGTTCGACTTTGAGAACGGACACCCGGTATATTGCTTATAATAAATAATTCAATGGCGTCGAGATCTCACCTTTACGATTTCCAGTATTCATAGCCTCGGGAAAATTACTTCTAATGGCTAAAAACCTATGATTCCTGGATTTCTTAATGTTTTTAATGCATTATTAGTGGGCATAAGGGTAAGTTAGTGCTGCACGTTTCGTTCATATGTTAATAGGTTTTTAATGCATATTCTAATAAATATGTTAACTATGTTTACAATATGTTTCGGAACTCTAATTATTAATAAATAAAGCAAATTACATACTATTAGAAATGTAGTAGAAAAACATTAAAGCCGCTTTCCGTATAATTGTATTTGGTATCGTCGATTCCGCACATTTTTGCTTCCATGTTTCACTCGAGGGATGTCAAAAGTGTCAAATGTCAAGTCTGTTTTGTTGGTTGAACAAAAGTCAGAATAATCTGTTTATTATCGTTTAAAAATGGCATTACACAGTATTCAAACAGACAAAATTTGTAGAACATGTTTATCAGAGGACGGAAATATGCGATCTGTATTTAGTATAGAAGAGGCTAGCGTTGGGGAAGCTACGAGATTATTTGAAATGCTTATGTCCTGTGCTGCTGTGCAGGTACATATAGGTTTTGGATTATTACAAACTTGACAAGATTATGACCTGTTCGGTGATTTTTATTAGTTGTAGTAAATAGTGGGATGTTAAATACTATTTAACATACACATTATATTATAATTTCTTTCTCACTTTCCAAACCTTTTGAATCTGGCCTTAAAATACTATTAACAATATATAACAATGCTACTAATGAATTAAGTATTAATACAACATTAAGTAAAATAGATGTTTCATTGTAGTTGCAAAAGGTACAGAAATAAATTTGTGTATGAGTATATAAAAACTCGTATTTTGAAGTACCGCAATGTAAATGCAGATAGTGCTGTACCTTTATACATTTGGCTTTAGTTGGAGTTCGTGGCGATTATAAAAATGATGAATAGCATTCCTTCATTTATCTAAAACCCTAGAAATAGATTTTAGTCGTTTTTTGTGGTTTTACAACTATAATTAAATTATCAAGAATTTTAACGTATAAGTAAATCAAAAACGTAATTGATCAATACTCATGTACTCATGCAAGAATTGATCACAGTTTTAAAACTAATGAAAATATTAGCTCTGAATTGCTTCAGACGTTCAATTGAAAGCATGCATATTAAATTTATGTGTTACCACATAAATCATTCCAGATCGGTGCAACGATAGAGTCTGAATTGTCTAATTCCGTAGGTTGTAGAAGGCGATGGATTGCCAGGTCAGGTGTGCTTACAGTGTGTACATTATATTACTAGAGCATTCTCATTCAAACAGCTCTGTGAACAGTCCGACTCGACATTGCGACAGTTGCTAGGAAAACCAATAGTTCACACATATCTAGAACAGCTAAAGCCTGACGACCACAATGAAACAGTAGGACTCCCATCTCTCGATCAAAAATGTAGAGAAGACATAGATCTCAAAGTAGAAATAAATGGCCTTTTACTCCCAGGTAAGCATTTTGAACTGCAACAACCTTCAGAAAACTAATTTGAATTCCAGGAATCGATAACTCAGAAAGTGAGAACGACACGATGCTGGACACATCGTTGTTGGAAGTAGAAATGAAACCAAAAAAAGAAGTCAAAAAGAGGAAAATTAAAGATGACACTGAACAGCCAATTTACCCCTGTGAAGATTGCACAGCATGTTTTACTACTATAAGCGATTTAAAAGTAAGTTGTAAATACTATTCGGTAGCCTTTGTAAGATCGAAACTTTAGGTTCACGCCCGTACACATCCAAAAGCAACAAGACACATATGCAAGGTCTGCAACCAAGGCTTTGCAAGTGCCAGCACCCTGTGTAGGCATATGAAAGTAAGTTTTAGTGTCACAAATGCTTCTAAACAGGGTGTAACATGGTCTGTGCTTTTGCTATCGCAGAAATAAAGAGGTGCTACAAAATTTGTGGTTAAATGGAAAAAGATTCTTTTTTGTTATAGACTACAATAATTTAATCTAGTAGTTCTAGTGGTGCTAGCGTTTTTCTACTGCCATATTCGTAACATTTAATATTTTTTACCTATAAATCAGTGGACAGTTTGTATCCAAGTGAATTAGTTGTGTTTACACAGCATTTTATAAGAAGTAATTTTGTGTAAAAATAAAAATCGTGCGTGCAAATTTTCGTAACAAGATTTTTTACTACTACAAATGCGGTTCAACATCGAAACAATACATCGATCGACTTCATTGGGCTTTTAGGGATGAAGCACTATCCAAGGGCAGTGTTTACAATTGGTTCGTCGAATTTCAATGCAGACGCACCACTCTCAGTGATGAATTTCGTGAAGGTCGTCCATCAGCATCTGTTATTGCCAGATGCTGTGTGAAATGATTGAGCGAGATGGGCATGTGACATACCGTGAAATTCAAGCATCTTTGGGCAATCCACACGATTTTGCATGATCATTTGAAATTATGCAAGTTTTGCAATCGTTGAATCTCACACAATTTGACGGAAGCGCAAACACAGGCTTGCGTCAAATGGTGCAAAGAAATACTCAAATTTAATCTACAACATCGTTACTGGTGACGAAACTTTGATCTATTCGTACGAGCTTGAAAGTAAACAACAATCTACCGTTTGGGTATTGCAAGTTGAGCCAAAACCAACAAAAGTTGTTCGTTCATGCAGTGCTGCAAAATAAATGGTCGCTTGTTTCTTCAGTTTACGTGGACATGTAGCAACTGTGGCTTTAGATGATCGAAGGAATGTGAATGCTGATTGGTATATCACAATTTGTTTGCTGATTGTCATCGATGAAATAAGAAAAGGCAAGCAAAATCAGCGGATTATTCTGCATTATGACAATGCCTGTAGTCACTCAGCTTGTCAAACCGTTGTTTTCTTATCCAATAAACATGTCGAATTACCGACTCATCGCCCGTATTCACCTGATTTATCACCTAATGACTTCTTTTTGTTCCCAAACATCAAACATAAAATGCGTGGTGAGCGATTTTCATCGCTTGAAGCAGCAGTTGAAAGTTTCCGAACACTGGTTTCTGAGTTACCAGCTGCTTCAGAGTGGAAAAAGTGCTTTGCATATTGGTTCAGCGTATGCAAAAGTGTATTGATGTTAAAAGCGAATACAGTGAAATCTCCCATAAGCTGACACGCACGGTGCCAAAGTTTTTGTCCGGTTATTAGAGGCGTCCGCTTAAGAGAAAAATCCATTTTTATGTTTAAAAAGGTCATATTATACAAAGGTATACACGCTAACAATTAATAAGACTAATAAAATAATTGAAACAAAGTTATGTAATAGTTGTTACAAAAGCTAAAACACTCGTTTGATGTAAGGGTTTTTTCTGACTGCTTATTATACTTTCCGCATGTATTTCTAAATATTTTGACAGTTTGAATACTTTAAAGTCGTTACTTTCAAAGCATTTAAAATTATTCACTGTTAATGCTTCCCTGTAGGTGTTGATTACATTCTCACAAATTTCTAAGTCGCCATTGTTTTTTAATTCTGCCAACTGCATATCAAAGGCAGCTGATTCTCCTGAAATTTCGGTTACATCATCTTCCAGGATTATTTCTTTGTCAGTGTTTATAAATTCGTCAGGGTCGACGTCTTCGATTTCTGGGATATTCCTATACAGTTCAGGCATTACTGATAAGGGTAAATCGTCCTCTGGTTCAAATTGATTACAGTGGCGTAACTTGATACCCGCAGGCTCCGCGGTCGCGGGACGGCCCTGGGCCTACTTTTCTTGTTCTGTCTTTCCATAAAAGCAAGCAGGAAAAATTGTTCCTATTTTTATTTTTATCATAATGGGCTGCCCAGGCAAAAGGCAAAGTAGTTTTGAATTGCAGGCCTCTAAAATTGGGCCACATGGACTGTTTTGTAATATCGTGCATAGGGTAATGAAAGTGTCGAATTTCCTGCGGTCATAATGCTGATTTGAGTTGACTTTATACCGCCCTCGTATTGCAAAAGAATTCGATAATTTAACAACATGATCATTAAATGTATTAGCTGGGCCTGCATTTTGAAGTGTTTGTACAAGAGAGATTCACAGTCTAAAAATTGTCGAAAAATGGTGTCCATTTAAGAAAGTGTCCGTTTTCCGTTTAAGAAAGTGTCCGTTTATTAGAGAAAATGTTATTAGTAAAGTTAATGCAAGCAAGTTGGTTCCCAACAAAATGTCCGTGTAAGAGAGGTGTCCGCTTATTAGAGGTGTCCGGTAAGGGAGATTTCACTGTTCTTCGAAAAACAATAAAGCCATATACCAAATTTCATATGTTTTTTCATATCATTTCCAGAAACATAAAAAAATAAATACAACGCAGCTAAAATAAAACAACAATAATTAATTGACCCATTCCTGTTTATTGTTCACCAGTGTGTCCAAACCAATTCATTTGTTGTTGTTTGAAGGATTCCACTTCTAGCTCTTCTCTTACTACTTCATTCGTAATTCTATCTCTTCTGGTAATCTCTTTTATTCCGCATAAATATCTCATTTCTAATGCCTGTATTTTACTTTCTGTTTGCTTTGTTAGTACCCGACTTTTACTACCGTACATTAGTTACCGGGTTACTAATGTGGAAGTGTTGGAAAGAATCGACGAAGAAAGACAAATGTGGAAAACGATTCAAGAAAGATGACATAGATGGTTAGGCCATGTTTACAGACACCATCAATTTATAGTTAATGTGATTGAAGGACAACGGCAGGAAAAACCCGGAAGAGGAAGACCACGCCTTGACTACATAAAACAAGCAGTGAAATACGCTGGCAGCAATACTTATTACGAAATGAAGAAATTAACCAGCGATAGAAGCAGATGGAGCGCTGCAAACCAATCTGTGGATTGAATTGAAGAGAGAGACATTAGTATGGGTTTGCAAATGGTTTTTTTCAAACTATTGTTTGCCCATGAGACAAGACAATTAAGTGAAATCATGCGGACATAAAAGTGCGTTCAATTAGAATATAAAAACTAGTTCACTACATGTGCCAATTAAACTATTTCTATACAAGACTCAACTAGTGTCGGTTTACTGGGTCACATTGCAATACTATAAGGAAGCTTTATGCAGACTGCCACATTATAATACTATCACTAGGTCAGATCTCACAAACATTGTTGATCGGCGAAGTATTTTTGTGCAAACGTCGTGTTTTGTGCCTGTACCAATACTATTTAGGTTTTGAGTTCAAAAGCAGCAAACACGACACACATTCAGTTATATATAAGGACTTGTAATTATTTACTTGTATCAATTCAAGGAGCACGCAGAGAGTTTTGAACACTGTAATTTTAGTTTTGTTGGTAATTTCCTTTTTCTTTATGTGTTGCTTAGCGCTTGATATAATTTAGTTGCACTTTCCAGTCTGTCATTTAATTCCGCATAAGATTTTCCATTTTTCTGGATTTTTACTCTCAGGTATTAGAATGTCTGCACTTGTTCAACCACTTTGTCGTTTATTTCTATTGTTATGTTCATGTCCTCTTTCCCTGTCACTATTATCTTAGACTTCTCTGCGTTTAATTGTAGGTTTCTAGCAAGTAGATCACTAGATCGTTCGCAAAAACACTTTCTGTTATTTGTACTAGTTTCATATTTCTATATCCCACGTTCATTTTCTGTACTTTTATTTTTGTGTTCTTCATTATGTCGTCCATCACCAGATTGAACAAGGCTGAGCTAAGAACTCCTCCTTGTAAACCTTCTTCCATTCTAACCTCTTCTGATTGTGTGTTGCCCATTCTCACGTAATTTCTTACGTTTCACTCACCTTTCTTCTTTTCAAAATCTTCCACATAATTTTCCTTGGTGCTTTCGAAAGCTTTTTCTATATCTGTGAAGGTATCTTTCAATAAGTTGTTTTATCGTGAATATGTGATCTTGGACTGCTCTGCCTTTCATGAACCCGCACTGTGAGTTCTCTAATTGTGCTTCCATTTCTTTCATTAGTCTTTAATCTTAGAATGTGGATATAGCCCTGAACGCAGAAACAAAAAAAAAAGTTAAATGGATCGCAGGACCTGGAAAAATACCCTATAATATATAGCGGTGTGACACAAAATGAAAGAGCAGCAGCTGGAGTAGCAATACTAATAAATACAAAGTGGACGGATAAAATATAATCGTATGAATGGATCAATGATAGAATCATAACTATAAGGCTACACGTAGAACGAGGGTACTTAAAGATAATAAAGGTCTATGCTCCGGAACAGGAAAGAAAAGTAGATAGCGAGGTATTCTACGAAACGTCAAAAGACTATTGACGTAATGCAAATGATTACGTGATTTTAGGTGGAGATCTAAATGCTCGAATAGGAAATTAACCAATAGATAACATTACAGGTATATGCGGAGAGACAGTGATAAACCAAAATGGACGACTATTAAAAGATTTTGCATGCTATAATAACATGAGAATTATGAATACTTATTTTAAACATAAAGACCATCATAAGTATACCTGGAGCTCCAGAGGCCTAACATCAATTCTGTAATTTACTATTTCTTGGCTAATGAGAAAACAGCTGCACTTTTTAATGACGCATTCCTGACATTTGGAAAGTTGCTGTAGTCAAGCCATAATTTAAAAAGGGCAACAGAACTATCTGCGACAACTACAGAGGTATTACTTTACTCATTGTTTCTTATAAAATCTTTTCTAAGATTATTACATACCGCCTTCAAACAATACTCGAAAACATAATATTAGAAGAGCAATCAGGATGTAGACGTGGTAGGTCTTGTATGGACAATGTATTTATTATAAAACAAACAATAGAAAAACATAATAAGTTCAATTGTGAAAAGCATATTTTATTCATCGACTATATCAAGGCTTTTGACATGGTAGATCGGCAAAAGTTATGGGAAATCATGGACAGGCGAGGCATAACAAGTTTTTGATTGCAGTAATTAAAAACATATACCACAGCACGAAGATAACTATTTATGGTAATCAAAAGGAGACAAAGGTAACAAATAGAGGACTAAGACAAGGCTGTAGCCTGTCTCCCGTTTTATTTAATTTATACATAGACGACGCCCTCAGAGAGTAGATGCAAAAACTTAACTTTTACTCACATAACTTTAGTAAACAAAAATTTATTTCTACATATCTTTTTGCCCATGACCAAATACTTATTGCTATTTCCGAAGGTTCTCTACAAAAAGGGGTGTTTGAGCTACAAAAGACTATTGGATATAATTTGACGATATCCATTACAAACTTGAAAGGTATGGCGTTCCAAGGAAGTGTACCAATACGATCAAAAATAATAATATACAATAAAACTATCGAGCAAGTAAATGCCTTTAATTTTTTTTGTTGTCTAATGTTTTACTGTGGTGAAGTGGATGTTAATAACAAAGTGCAGCATCAAAATAACGTTAAAAAACAATGTTCAGTCAGACACGATTATGAAGTTCTACAAAGTTGCATCAGTACCCAGCTTAATCTACGGCAATGAAGCCGGGACACTACCCAAAGCATCAGAGCGTCGAATAGAAACATCTGAGATGCAATTTTTAAGACCTATTGCTGGTTATACACTGAAAGACAGAAGAACAAAGGTTGACATACTTCAACAACTAAATATCTACAGTATTAATAAAACAATTACAGAATATAGACAAAACTGGAAAGATCCCGTAGAACAGATGAATAGAAGCAGAGTACCTAGCAAATTTTATGAGTACCGAGCAAAGGGCAAACAAAGTTTAGGCAACCCAAGAAACAATGGAAAGATCAAGACTTCCCGTAAAAAACTCAACAAAAAGCTCTGTAATTTAAACACACTTTTCTGTCCCCTTTCTGGTATATTGGTAACAGTACTCCTAATTCCCAATCTTCTGGTATCTTTTCTTTTTGGCATGTTCTATTAAATAATTTTGTAACATTTCCAGGCTCTTGACACTCAGGTCTTTAACCATCTCCGACATTATTCCGTTGTGTCCTGTTGCTTTGCCTCTTTTCAGCATTATCACAGCCTCTATTCTTCTATTTTTATTCCTTAGTGTGTTTTGCATTTTTCATTGCTTCCTGATCTGGTTACATTGTCTTCTTCTTCTGCCAATTCGTTTGATTGTTCAATAGTTAATATTTCCTTGAAGTATTTTTGTTTCTTCTGATTCCTCGTTCCTTTTACCTACTCGACTGTTTCAGTCTCCCATTATCAGCCTTCTCCTGATGTCCTCTATTAATTCGTCTAATTGGTCTCAGAAGTCCTTTTTCTTTTTTACCCCTTCATCCTCGCTGGGTCCATATGCCGCCGTTATTGCTATTGGTTGTTTGTCCAATTCCATCTCTACTTTCAGTCTCTCCGAGATTCCAATCCAGTATGTATTTTACATTCTCCTTTTTTGTCATAACTCCCACTCCTTCTTTTGCTCAGTAACTATTCGCTACACCACTATGTAGCAATCTATATCCACCTTCCAATTCCACTACCCCTTTCTCTTTCTTTTGTGTTTCCGTTTTGCTCAAGATGTCTAGATCTGGTTTCATGAATTTTTCCTCAAGCTCTTTTCCTGCTAAACTTCCATGTACCCATTTTCCAAATTCTTTTGTTTTCCGTTCGTCTTTGTTACATGTTTTCTCACCTGATGCCTCTTTCGATACCATTGTTTGTCATCGTTTTTCTGTGCCAAGTGATAGTTAGTTTTTTGCCTCCTTCTCAATCACTTCTTTCAGCCACCCCCTTGCTTCGTTCCATTTCCATTCTTTCTCTTCTATAGTCAGTTTCTGGTAACCCACTTTAACGTTACCTTGTTTTCTTTCTTCTGTAGCTTATAACCTGATTTGTTTAGCAATGTCTCTTTCCTCCCTTGTTTGATCGTTATTAATACATATTTTTTCTCCTCGTATGTTCTTTAGTATCATCTTGTTCTTTATCACCATTTTGGCATCAAAATTATGTAGTTCTACTAAACATGTTTTTGGTTCCATTTTATATGCCGTTTTGATTGGAACATCAACTTCTAGTTTTTCTTTAGTGAAATTTACCACTCTTGCATTAATTCCATTGGGTGGCTCTCCATCTCTTCTCTCTTTCTATTTCTTTCAGTCTCATGTTTGTATTTTGTAGCTCCTTTTTAACTCTATGTAGTCGTTTTTTTCTCTCTTTAATTTGAGTACCTAATTCTGTATTGTTGATCTGATCTCTTCTTATTCGTCTCATGCTTTTTTACTTCCTTTTACTATAAAGGAAGTATTGGATTCACCCCAAAAATTCGAAATTGAGTTTTCAACAGATCTTCACGTTTTAGAGTCCCCTGAACCCAAAAAACATTTTATTCATTGGTCTGTGTGTCTGTCTGTGTGTCTGTCTGTGAACAGAATTTCTCAAAAACTAAAAGAGGTGTGACGTTGAAACTTCATATATAAGTTTTGTGTACTATGTAGATGTGACAGCAAGCTTTTGAAGAAAATCGCATAACCGGAAGTAGGTGTTTACTCTTGTGATTTTTCAGTTTTTTTCGATTTTTTCAAAAACGGCTCTAACGATTTTTTTTAAACTTCACATTTTTATTACACTTTGAATGTGTATTGATGTGAGATAGGTGATTTTCCATTTGAATACTTCTAAAATGGGTTTCTTTTGTTTTTTTTTCTATTTTTTTTGTTAACTCCCGTTTTAAATAGAACACCCGGTATATTATTACATTTTTGAATTCAGCTTAAAATTCTAGAGAAAATTTGTCTCTTCACCTATCGCTCTATTTTGTACCGTTTTGGCAGAATTTGTAATTTTCGAAAATTTTTGACAAATGCTTACAAATTTAAAATCAAATTTTTGGCTAATTATAAGATCACTGTAAAAGGATGTTGTGTGCGTGTATCACACCAGATTTTTGCAATAGTAATTGCTATTCGTGATAGCCCGCGCCTGTCAAGCTAAGTCTACCCCTCGAAGGCCGATACGCGCTATCCTCGACTATGCTACCTTTTAAACTGGTCTGGCTGATTTACTTCTATTTTATTAATAATTTCTTTCGATCGTATTACTAATCGCCTCATTATTTCCTCTGCTTCCTGTCTGTCGCTCTGCACTTTTCCACAAATTATTCTCAGGTTTACTTTACTTAAACTTGATTAAACGTCGCCTGGCCGCAAGTCGACACCACTACTTGCGAGTTACTATTTATAAATGATGACCAAAAACTAAAAGATTAATTTCTTCACAATAAATTATCTTTCGAATGAATAGTAATAGAAAATGGACACCAACAGATGGGAGAAGACGAAGCAATGACCAAATGCAACTTGGAAAAAGGAAATTGAAATGGCTGCAGGGCACAGTAGTGAGAAACTGAATAAAATGGAAAAGACAGGACATCAATGGCTGTTATTTTTAGTGTTTGTTTTGAAGAAAATTACCTTTTTTAGTTTCGTAAATAGAAAATGTGGTGATTAATACAATTCCGTAATAATAAGATACTATTGTTAATCGATTTTGTAGCATTTCTTATTTTTAAGATAGCAATACTGCGCATGGACTGTTACACCCTCTACGCAAATGTAAACTTACTCTATGCTGACAGGTACACGATGGTGCAAAACGTCACCTATGCAGCGAATGCGGCAAAGGATTTGCTCGATCCGATGACCTCACGAGGCATTTCCGCACACATACCGGAGAAAAACCATTTGCGTGTAAGTTGTGTGGGAAGGCGTTTGCACAGTCCTTCCGGCTACTGGAACACATGCGTGCCCATGCTAACGAAAAAAGCTTTATTTGTTCTGTGTGTGGGAAGGCGTTTTCAAGATACACCAGCCTCGCTGCGCACAATAAAACACACAGTGGCATTAAAAGTCACGCCTGTAGCGTGTGCGGAAAAAGGTTAGTTATAAAGTAGAATTGTCTAAGGTAGAAACATTGATAGCGTAGCCATCACAAGTGCTTTGTTTGTACATTTTCCTACATATCTTACATTTTCAAGTTCTTTTCGTATTTTAAGATTTTCATTCACCATACGTTTTTGCCTCGTCACTTCCATGTATTTTGTTTTTTCTCATATATTATTAAGCCGCATTTTTCTGATGTTTTCCATAGACTTTTTATTAATTCTTTGAGCTCTTCCTTGTTTCTCGCTATTATTATTATGTCGTCAACATATGCTATTCGTAGGTGTGAGTTCCTGGTGATTATGGCTTCTTTATTAGTTTGCTCTTTCTCGTGATTTTTTCTAGTATTAAGTTGAAGAGAATTACTGAAACTAGATCCCATTATCTTAGACCACTATTTATCCTGGTTCTATATGTAGGTACAGGGTGTTTGCTCAAATTTTGACAGCTTCTAGCGACTTTGCTGTTCCAGATAGAAAAAAAATTGTGGGGTATCATCCAAACCGTCCGAATTTGCTACTTAAAGAAACAATTGAGCATCACGGGTGGACTTTTTGACTTGTTGTATACTTTTTTTTAATGAAACACCCTATATATTATGTGTTTATTGGATAGCGCTTAAAATTCTCTTTTTAAAAATATATAAGTTGCGTATAATTACTTCATCCATTGTTAAAACATCCGCTATTAAAGAATCAAAATATTACTAATTTACTATATGAAATAAATCACAGTAACCATTGAAAAACAAAGTTATCACATGACATTACTGGCGGCATGCGGCATGGAACATTTAGTTGTCAATTCATTTTTAAAATTGTAATAAAATAAAGATAAGAGAATATTATTATGGGAGAAATATGCTTACTATGAGAATAAAGAAGTGTAGTAGGTATAGATCAGATTATTTAATTTTAAAAGTGTGCAGTAATAATTGTAACTATATAGAGAATAATTTTGTTTAAAAGGGCAGTAGAAATCACAAACTGAAATGATGTAAACACATTTTTGAAAAATCCATTTAGAATTAATAAAAAACTAGAAATGTTGACTTTAATTTCGAGAATAATTGGTCTTATACAAATAAAAAAGGTTTTTAACAAGTCTACGAAGTGAAAATAAGTAAAAATATAATTAACGGATAATACAAGCATACCATCATTGAAGAGATTATGGAATACGGTTTAAATAGTTACAAGTAAGAAGAAGATAACAATAATTTGAGTCGATTTGGATTGCTTGGCACATGGATGGTGTTCATTACTGGAGTTGGAGATTATACGGAGGACGGATCAAACATTTGAAGGGAGTTGCCAGTGTAGCTGATTGATTTGGGTTGGTTACTACAAAGTAGGAGCTGAGGACAATGGGAAATTAGTTTGGATACCATCTGTTAGTGGAAACTTACCAGGAGGCTGTTCGATTGACGGTAATGTGCAGAAGCCTGGGGTTTGGACGTGTTTGAGTTGGTTGGAGGAGTATCGAGGTTCGGCTGTTAATGAGCTTAGCTGTGAACATCAGGAGCAGTGGTGTTAAATGTGAATAACAGTGAAATAAAAGGAAATCAGGTTGGTTTTTAATTAGTCCTATGGAAGCATATTGAATAAATGACACTTAAACACTTGAAATAAATATAACACAGTACTTACTTTGGTGATTTGAGTCATTGATTTGTGAATAGGAAGAATATTTGTCAATTTTGATTTGATTATAGTTTGATAGTTGTTTAAAGTCAAACTGACATTTAGTAGCAGTCAATAATTAAAAATCCATATAAAATTAGAATATCAAAGAACAGATAACTAGATTAATGACCCACAACCTATTAAGAGTCTCAAATGCATTACAGTTAGTAAACAGAACGATATAAAATTTCTAATTAAATAAAAGGTGTCTCAACGTTATAATATTTTACATAATACTAAAGCAATTAACTGAATGGCTTGTAAAATGGTGCTGCCATTCCATTGCAATATAGATAGTAAATTAGTAATATTTTGATTCTTTAATAGTGGATATTTCAACAACGGATGAAGTAATTATAGGCAACTTATATATTTTTGAAAGGAGAATTTTAAGCGCTATCCGATAAACACATAATATAGGGTGTTCCATCAAAAAAGGTATACAATAAATCAAACAT
This sequence comes from Agriotes lineatus, assembly GCA_940337035.1. Classification (NCBI taxonomy): domain Eukaryota; kingdom Metazoa; phylum Arthropoda; class Insecta; order Coleoptera; family Elateridae; genus Agriotes; species Agriotes lineatus. Next base: position 122,606,538 of record OW679198.1, on the reverse strand, counting down.
TTCACCCATGATGCTCAATTGTTTCTTCAAGTAGCAAATTCGGACGGTTTGGATGATACCCTACAATTTTTATCTGAACAGTTTTTTTCTATCTGGAATAACAAAGTCGCTAGAAGCTGTCAAAATTTGAGCAAACACCCTGTACTTATGTGGTTCTCTGTTTCTTCTAGTGTCGTCTTCACCAACTTTACCATTATATTGAAATCCCTAATTCCTTCATGACCTCTGGGAGTTCTGTCCTTTTCACACTGTCGTGTGCAGATGTATCTCGCTTTCCAATAGCTGTTCTTGTATTTGTTTTATTGAGAAAATCTGGTCGGTCACTGATCTGTCTTGCATGAAATTGAACTGGTACTTTCCTATTATCTCATCTTTTCTTCGATTACCATGGTGAAGACTTTATAAACTACCCCCAACAGTGCATATTATTGCAGTTTGCCATTCCTTGAATTTCATGATTCTGCCATATCTTTTTTATTAACATGTGGATTTGCTGGTGCAGCTTCTTTCCTCCTGTATGTTGTCTTTACCTGGGCTTTTATTATTTTTAACTTTTTGATAATTTCACTTATGCTTTCCAAGCTGGGCGGTTTTATTTGCTCTTCTTCTAGGTTCGTTTGTTCTTCCGGTTTTTTATGTTATTATCGTTTATATTAAGTATTTCTGTATGGTGTTGTGCCCATTGCTTCAGTACTTCGTCTTTTTCTACTATATCTCCTTTTACTTATTGAACTGAAAGATATGATCGGCCGGTAACTTTTTATTTTATTCAATTTCTTTGTAAAAGTTTTGTATCTCTTTGTTACTGTGAATTTTTTCTAGCTTCTTCTTCGTTTTCTTCATATTCTGCTCTCACCTCTACCATTGTATTTTCCATCATTCAGTCTCGCATTTGATCTGATTTCAATTATTATTTCACAGTCTCTGTCAAACCATTCTTCCATTCTACTTTTACAGTTTTGATTCTAATATTTCTTCTGCTGATTGCTGGATATGTCTCACCTGATTCCATAGTTTCTCTATGTCACTGGTTTCCTCTATTTTGTTGAACCTTATTTCTACTTCTTTTTCAAATCTGGACCTTATTTCTTCTTGTAACCTATTTACACTTATTGCGTTTTTTATCTTTTTTGTGCCTTTAGGCGTACTGGGTATTTCTCGTTTTAGTACTACGTTGGTTCTAAATTGGTTCCTGTCCATGTTCGCACCCCTATTAGCTTCTGTTTTGTTTTGCATCGTGCATGCTTTTCCTTCACTAAAACATGGTCTACCTGGTTTACAGTTTTCTGGCTTGGTGCTACCCACATGCCATTATGTATTTCTTTATGTACAAAATGGGTACTTTTTATTTGAATCTTTCTACCTTTCTTCCCATTTTTGTTGCTTTCTAACGGGTCAGTATATTTGTTCTTTACTTATCTTCGCATTGAAGTCTGCTATTATTAATTTCAGGTCATAGTTTGGTATTTTCTCTAGTTCAGCTTTTAAGCAGGCGTAAAATTCTTTCTTTATTTCTGGTTTCTTTTCTCCCTTATGGGCGTGTATATTTAGTATCCTTGCTTGCTTATAACTTTCTTTCAATCTTATATAAAACTCATTCTCTCACTTACGGATGCGAATTTTACGACGTTTCAAATTTATTCTTAGGAGAAAACCTGTTTCCCATCTTCTGTCTTGACCTCCCCTATTAAAGAAGGTGTAGTTTGCTATATCGTTTATTTAATTTTGTTTTTGCTTTGTCTCTTGTATTGCTGCTATGTCTACTTTGTATTTCTCTAGCTCTCTAACAAGATGTTTTAGAGCTTGCTCCATTCCACATATGCTCCATATTGCTACTTGTATCATTTCTTTCTGTATCTTGCTCGTTTTGCTTTTCTTTGTATGGGTCTTTGGTACAGGATTTAGTTTTAGTTTTTTGAAATACAACTTGTCTGCGCCTTTGCTCCTGTCACTTCCAGTCCACTCTCTTTTTTATTCCGTTTATATTCTTCACCATCGATTGTTATTTTTTGATAGCCGATTTTCACTTTGTTACCTTTTTGTCGCTTTTCTCTCCCTATGCTTGTATTTTCTTTCCTTGCTGCCATTATTTCTTCCTTTTTGCTCCATGATTCTAGTTCTGGTACTATCATTCCTGCTTGTGTTTGGTGATTTTCCTTAGTTTTGCGTTAATAATAATTTCTCTCTTATTAGTTTCTCTACTCTTCCTATCAAGTTTTCTTTTAATTCCGTTAGTTTTATAACTATGTTGTCTTTCCTCTTCGCTTTTTCCTTTCTTTCTGATCTTGTTTTCAGTGCTTCAATTCATTTTATCAGTTGGCCTTTTTCTTTTTTCATTTATTTGTTTTTTCTTCATTTTCCTCACTTCCGTCTACATTTTCTTCAGCTGCTCTATCTTTTCTTCCTCTTTTTTACTACTCTTTTTGTTTCTTCTTCTGCTTTTCTTTATTGTGCCGATCATAATTTCTATGCTTTGTTTAAAAATGTTATAGGTTATCGTGAGCTTATGCGCTTATTTCTTTCTGCACCCATTTGCCTATTTGATCTGCATTCAAAGATTTGGTGTGCTTTTCAAAATTATTGGAAAAACAGTCAGTGGACTTTGTGGTGTCAGCTGATTTCGACCGAGATCAACGCACACTGAACAGTGTCAGCAAAACACCTACCACACTGTTCACTTTTATGTTTTGTTTATGTATGTTTGGGTTTATTTCCGTTCTCCACTTTATTCACTTCTGATTTCTGCCTTTTCACACTTCTACTTGGAACTAAATTTCCGTTATTAACTTGTCTTAACACACAGTATTTTGCAAAATTGTGGGACGGGTTCAATACCTTCAACTCTATTTACCTTTAAATTACTATAGAACAAATCAAAATTAAACACTAACTTTAGATCACTTTCTATTCACAATCTATACCAGGGATGAGCAAGACGCAGCCCGCGGGCCGCATGCGGCCCGTCACACTTTCTCGTGCGGCCCTTCAAAGGGTTTACATTTTGACTTTTAAAAATTGTTACAGTGTCTCGCATCCTCATTGTACCCTAGGCGAGTTAACTTAATTTTTGAAAATGATGCCGACATCATAGATAGGCACTGATGCCATCATTTCCAAAAATTAAACATTGGCATTTCTTGGTATGAAATATTAAGCCGGGCAGCTTCGTTTGAAGCTACGCATATGTGCCGCAAACGCTGCATCGGCAAACGGCGTCAAGTCAAAGCTCAAAGGGTATTTCAACTCTTTTAGAAACCCGAAAATATGCCCAGCATTTACAAAAATTAATAACGGAATTTGAATCGCGATTTAAAATGTTACTTCCTTTTACAATAAAGGAAGTATTGGATTCACCCCAAAAATTCGAAATTGAGTTTTCAACAGATCTTCACGTTTTAGAGACCCCTGAACCCAAAAAAACATGTTTTTGTTCGTTAGTCTGCCTGTGAACAAAATATCTCAAAACTAAATGAGGTATGGCGTTAAAACTTCATATATAAGTTTTCTGTACTATCTAGATGCGACAGCAAGCTTTTGAAGAAAATGGCATAACCGGAAGAATAGTGTTTATTCTTGTGATTTTTCAGTTTTTTTCGATTTTTTCAAAAACGGCTAATGATTTTTTTCAAACTTTACATTTTTATTACATTTTTAATGTGTATTGATGTGAGATGGGTAATTTTCCAGTTGAATACCTCTAACTTTTGTTTTTTCTTTTTTTTTATTAACTCCTATTTTGTACGGTTTCTGTAGAATTTGTCATTTTTGATAAATGCTTAAAAATTAAAAATCAAATTTCTGGCTAATTATAAGATCACTGTAAAAGGAAGTTGTGTGCATGTATCACACCAGATTTTTTAGATTTAAAAAAAACTGTTCTTAGTTTTAACAAATTTTCTTCACCATTTAATATAGAAGTGAAAACAGTTCTGGATGAGTTACAAATGGAATTAATAGATTTACAAAATGACACGGATTTAAGAAATAAATTTCAAAATCTTGACATACATAATTTCTATCAAAATTAAATGAATTTAGAAAACTTCCCATGATTAGGCGCACATACAAAGCACCTATGTTTGCAAACAATTATTTTCTGCAAAGAAAATAATAAATAGCGATCGCCAATCAAGATTAAATGATGTACGGTTAGAAAGCTGCTTGTGAATTGCTGTGTCGTTTATGTCTGCAAATATAGACCAATTGATGGCAAAGCAGCAATGTCAAATTTCTCATTAAATAATCTTTTTCCACATATATCTTTCGCCGTTTTTTAATAGTATTTCTATTAATGAGTGTTTTGTTTCTGTAATTTTTAATAATAGATTTATTTTGTCAATAAAGAGATAATTTGAGTTCATCATTCAGTGTTTGTATTATCACAACATTTTAAAATTTGTAGCTGGCCCGTTGTAAAAAAAGCTTGCTCATCCCTGCTCTAGACCATATGCAACACAATTTACGCCCATATTGTCTGAATCATAGCAGCTCACTGCTTATACTCATCTTGGTTCTGTGTCCCATTTTGTACCAAGTGAGTTTTAAAGAACCAATCAGAAATTGGAGTTGCAGTCTGAGTAGCACAAATTGAATATTCAATACAGGTGTTCTTTGCAATCTTAAATTATTGATTAGTTGATTATTACTATTTTTTATTCTTGTGCTTTTAAATTCTCAAGATAGAGGTATGGCATGTTTCAAATAATTCTCCCGTACAGAACCCCAATACGTAAAAGTCATGCGCCGCCAATAAATATCAATGTCTCTAACCACGTCTTTGTGTTGTGTCGTAGTTGTCGCTAATTATTCACATCTTCATTCGTCTTGAATTGATATTGCAATTGTTTTATTTCCGTGGCCTTTCCATTTGCCGGATTTCGACTAGTGGAATTTGTTTCGCCAGATAATTATTTCACCGGAAAGCTATTCTCCAGATTGTAGGGTGCGTGTCAGATAACGAAATTCGGCCAAGTACTGTGTGTCTCGTTCTAGCCTGTTTAGGTTAGTTACAGTCTTTGATACATTTTTTTCACTACCACGGCTGGTGTTGTCCCCACGATCAGCATAGTGTCCTCGATCTTGATATTCGGCGAAATGCATTCCGGCGAATCGAATTCCGGCGTGACAGATTCCGGAAAAAAAAATTCCGGCGAATGGAAACGGTGGTTTTGGGCTTCACAAAAATTCTTGCATCATCTTTTCTAATATTAATTTTCACTTAATACTTCTGTATTTTCCACATCTGTAATAATACAATGTTCGTTTAAGTCTAAGGCAATCCCAAAATTTTAACTGCATAGTTTATCTACAGTTTCTTGACTCACACATACATAGTTTTGTGTATGTTTTTAGACTTACGGTGTTTTGCGACTTGTGTATGCTTACTGATGAGGGAAAATATTTAAAAAGGGGATTCATATCGATTGGGGTCTAACAGTCATGACGTCACTTTTCCCCGAATTTTGAAGTGATGGCCTTCTCAAAATTACTGCTTTATAAGTAGCCCTGATCGACATATGTATTAAGGTATAGAATGGCGAAGATCAAGTTTGCCGTTGCCCCATAATGTTATAAGAAATATTTTAGAAGTTTTTTGCCCAGAAACGGAAACTGTATAGTTTTTCCTTCCATATTTTAAATAATTTAAATTTAAAGAGCTTTAATAAATTCTGAGATGAAATGCTGGGACGTGATGCATTATGAGGAATGGAGCGTCAGCTATCATTTGTCATTCAGGGCATTCTGACTCGGTAATTAGCATCATCAAAACACAACTTGACAATTTGTAAATGCGAGGTCAAAGTAACACTGAAGAGTATTGTTTTTAAAATATTAAAATACATACCCGAGATAGCAAAGAAATTAAACCGTAACTATGGGCGGCTCTGAATGACAGGTGAAAGCTGATGCTCCATTCCCCCATAATGCATCACTTTCGAGTAGACGATCCCCTACTTTAGATTTCAACTTTAACAGTCAAAACTATTTTAAATTTAAATTCTTTAAAAAAAGTTTATGGGACATCAGCAAAATTTGATCATTGATATTCTAGTAAGGTAAGGGTTACTTTCAAAGCAATAATTTTGAGAATGGCACCACCTAAACAATTCGCAGCAGAAATATGTCACACTGTTCCACCCCATCCCAGGTTAATTGAATATATCTTTAGACATTCTAAATAGTAATACTATTATTAACTAAAAAACTCAGGTTATGTATTGCACTAATTTATTATTCTGTTTAGACTTTGCGGTTCAGGTTCTCTAGCAATGCATATGAAGACCCACACCGGGTTAAAAGACCACATCTGTCCGTACTGTGGCAAAGGCTTTACTACTCCCAGTAATCTCATCATACATAAACGTACTCATACAGGTTGGTATAGTGTCTATTCAATTTTTGCATTATTTGAAAATATTTCATACTTTAAAAAATTTATTTAATATTATATTTTGTCTAAATAAAACTATGGTATCCAAAAATTAAAGAACTGTATTAAATTATGGTCTCAACTCAGCTAATTTAAATGTTAACATTGTGTAATTTGTTTTGCCTACCAAGAGCAATTAGATAATTATTAAGCATAAGATGTAAAAAAATAGTTTTCCCAGCAAATATATGTTATTTCTTGACATAGGTAGTCTTGAACCTCCATATTTTTTACTTTATTATATATATTCAGACGAGTTTTAGTAGTTTACAAGCTGGTTTAAGACATTTGGATGAAAAGATACAGGTGTAACGTCTGTGTTAGATATATGGGTAGACAAAAATAAATTTTAAAGAAAGCTGATTTCTTTTTAACATTGCACCCAAAAATAGTGCACATTATCTTTTTTCTGCTATATCTGATTCATCCTCTTTATATGATCATGAGCCTTGGTTGACTTTCCACTCTCTTCTCTTCCTTGAGGTTTTACATCTCCACTCCAAATTCCTCATTTCTTCTTCCATATTATGTGGTAAATTTGTTGTGTCTTGTTTAGTTCTTCCACAATATCTCTGTCTTTGTCAATATAGCCTTAAAATTAAACAAATAAAAGAAGCCCAAAAAAATTATAGGAAGATACAAACAGGCTGTAGAAGAAAGAATACTTGAAATGAGGAAATGTGGATGCACATAAAAGAAATAATAATAATAATAAAGGTCTTTATTAAATTATTATAAAATTACACAGAAAAAATGTTGACTAAAACGTAATATTGTTTTGGGCGAAGTTCAACTTGATAGAAAATCAGATCTATCCGCTGTTCTTCCACTTAACCCGGTAAAAAAAAAAAAAAAAAAAGAAAACAAAACCCAATGATCTATGCTTTGGCTCCAAGCGAAATATTACGCACAAATGGCGGTCTTTAGTAATATAGCAATTTACTAAGTGTGTTATTTTGACCCTAATAATAATTAATTCATTGATGTTTATCTATAAAATTTTGAAAAATAGCTTTTATAAATTTTGACGTACAGTAGCCGTTTACTATATTTGGTAACGAATTATAGTATTTAGATCATGTTGAGGTGGAGTCAGCGTTCCTTTAAATCGCATATTTAAAATATGTACGTCGGTTATTTCGTTGTATAAGTAACGCGGTGATTTACACAAGATAATATTGTGGAAAAGACATGCCGAATGAAAGGGATTCTAGCAAGTCATTGCCTTAAAGAAAAGAAGATAAAGAGAAGGGTCTAGTTCGATATCGAATGTCGAAAAGCTATTGAAGAAGGAAGCAAAGCAAAGATATTAATGTTGCAAAAAGGTACTCAACAGAATAGAACAATTTACAAAGAAGAGAATCGAATATGCTTTCCAACCCTTAACAATTATAGAGCAGCTGAAATGACTAGCTAACAATTCAACCACAACAGCAACCCAAATCCATAAGATGACTAGTCAGGTAGAACATATGTAACATATGATGACAAGTTCGTATTTAAATATTTTCTGAGGAAGCCGCCATTATGAATGCCAAAACATCAAAATAAAGTCTTGTTAGCTAATTATTACATAATTTTCTGGGCGATCTTCCAAAGAAAAGAAATTACAATCAGGAACACTTAGGTGCAAAAGCCGGCCGCCAGCTCAGCGATCAGAGGCGTGTAGCTCTTTAAGAATGAAACGGTAGAACAGTAATTAAATGCCCAGAGCGCCAACAAATTTTGCAATAACGCGAATGCACCCCGGTGATCTAACGAGAATTTGTAAACTCAATATCTAGCATAAAATTACACTTCCTGAAAGATAGCTCCAAACACAGTGAATAACTGGCATAAAGATCAAATAATTCCGGGTAAATATCACAGTACAGGTATATTACAATTATCACATTAAGTGGCATCAATCAGAATCACAGGATCGCTCTAGATTAATTAATTACATTCTAGAACATACTTACAACACAGTACAGCAATGTTACAAATTGCACACGTTAAAAGGGGCGGCTCTGCAAGCTACTTGACCCGCAGAACTTCCTGGGCTCAGTCTTAGAGGAGACTTAAAAGCGGTTTCGGGCTCTCGGCCAATAAATTTGTGCGACCGTAGCTGGTGTTTTTCAGCGCAATCTGCATCGCGACAGCGAGGTTGGGATGCCAAACCAGGAGGTAAAACAACCCCCAAACGGGTCCTTCTTGTGCCCTAGGTAGGCGCTGGCAACAAGGGGAAAGCGGCTCCGGCAATTCGGCCCATAATTTCACTGGCTTACTTGAATTAAACCGGCGTTTAATGCCTGGCACTGCTACACAACTACAGGGGGTCTTAGCGTGTCTAATTACTCACCCCAAATAACGATTCGGGCACATGGAAAAGCTCGTGGTTGCAATTACAAAAACTCCACACAAGGCGTAGGAAAACTTCCTCTCGTGAACTCGGGGCATCAAAGACACGAAAACGTGAAGGCTTGCATTTCACCAATACGCAAAACTAACCAAAAGTCTTATTAAACATCCCCAAAAGCTCTTGAATTGCTAAACCACCATACTACTTGTTTTAAAGCTGCGAGCGGAAAGAACGCGTTGAAGACCACAATTGGCATTTCCAAGATTAAAGCGCATCGAGGTTATCGCAACCAAGTCCAAACGAGACGTGATACGTGGGCAGTTCCATTTGAATTCGAATTTAAAAAGGCGCCGTAATCTAAACGTAACAGTCTTGAGGAAATCTGGCATCACTCGGAATCCCATTATTCAATTATAGAATCCATTTGAAAATAATGAAGACCAATTCACCAGACGAATAGAGGATATAGTAAAAGCAGAAAATCAAGAAAGAACAAAGAAACCAACAGACACAAAAAAAAATCTGCAAAAAATTAAGAATAGTAAAGGATGTTTAAGATAAAATGATGATAGAAATTGTAAAATGTGAAAGGGAGAAACTACCGCAGAAAATTTTTCAATTTGTAACCAAAATATGTGATTAGAGAAACACCACAGGAATAGGAAAAAGCTGTACAAGAAGAAGGAAATTAGAATAACTAACTTGGAGTAAACTATAGGGCAATATCAGAGCGGATTCAGAAAAAATACATCAGTGATAGACCAAATATTTACTCCCAGAGAGATATAAGAAATGTTGGAAACAAAGTCCTGTTATTGATTGCAAACATATAACAGTATTAACAGGAAACCATTGTATGTGGTAATGGGTTTCTAATAAATTAATAGCAAAAACTAGGACATAGAACAGTAATAAAAATGGTAAAGTACGCATGTGAAATATGAAATGAGGCTTCTCACTATGCTGCGGTTCCAGCCCCAACGCTGTGAGCCATACTGAAATGACTCGTTTGTTATGCCCTTTATCGGGACGTTAAATTTGTATACTTCTTTACCCTTTTGTTGCCAGCTATCACGGTTTACAAGAGAACTCTTATCTTTTCACAACTCGTGACTAAGAAGTGTTAATATCTTCTAAAAACAGGAATCTGGTCTGCACTTGTAGTATTCTTGGGTGCTGAATTTTACTTCAAACAACATGCACAAGAAAAGCCAATTTGATTACACAAATAAACATAGATCCTTTGTGACCTTTACTATACACACACATAAAACAATAACGAAAACAAATCATTTACACGTCATAGTTGGTGGCTACACACATTTACAAGCAAAAGATAACAGACTAACTGTATCTGCAATACATGTACATTTTAACAATATTAAAGTAGCGCCGAACTAACACCTATATGCAAACGTTAAAACTGCAGCGAAATAAAGTGTCGGAATTTCGCGAATCTAAACCCAGCTTCTCAATTCACATACGTATTTCATAATTTAGTAAATACATTTCTTTACGCTCACAAAGTCTTCCCACAATCTGAAGCAAACACTTATCCCTTAAACTGCAATCATTTCCTGTATCAGGTTACCTTGTTGTACAGTGTACAGATAACATTAACACAGTCAGGACTTTAATAGATCAATCACTTGAATATCAAACCCCACTGCAACTACTATTTATTGATTATGAGCGGGCCTTTGACTCAATTAAGAGGAAATGGAAAATACTTAAAAATAGAGGACTCTCAAGTAAGATCATAAATCTAATCAGAGCAGGCTATGAGAGCTATAAATGTCAGGTACTGCACAAAAGAAAGCTATCTACACCGTTTGAAGCTGCGACTGGAGTGAGACACAGCTGTATTCTGTCCACTCTACTGTTTCTAATTGTCATGGATAACATCCTAATAGGCACGCTCAAAGGACCCCATAGAAGTGGTACATGAATTTATATATCTGGGTAATACAGTGTCGTGCGAAGGAGTGTAGCTAACAGGTGTTGAACAAAGAATAAACAAAGAAGGGCTTTCTCAGGAATGGGAAGTGTATGACGGTCAAGCAACATCACTGTGTTAAAAAAGTGAAAATCTTCAAAGCAACGGTGAAATCAGTGCTTCTCTACAGGTCAAAAACAAGGTGGGTCACCAACACAATCAAAACGAACTGCAGTCGTTCGTAAACAGATGCATTCTACAGATCTGGTAGCCAGAAACAAGAGGAAATATGCCAGGTTAGGACATACATTAAGAAATCCGCGTGAAGAACCATGTCGGGCAGTGCTGGAATGGAATCCGCAAGGGAAAAGGAAGACCGCGAACGATCTGGAGGAGAACTGTTGCATATAAAAGTAGAAAGTCAATAGCACAGCTAAAGCCAATAGTGGATAAAAAGCAATAGTGGAAAGAATTTGTAACCTCCTTATGTCCCCTCAGAGAATAAAAGGAACTATTATTATCAGGTAACTTTATAATGCTCGAGACCTGCGAACTACTGTATCGCGGATTGGTGCCCTGAATTACATCATCTCTTGAATGACCTATTATATGGAAATTCCACACGAAGACTATGGGAAGTCCCTTGTAGCTGGCTATCACCACTCGGTCGGGTGACATCATGGCATCAAATGGAGGCCACAAAACACTTTGTCAGTCTCGTAGAGTCGTACTTCCTCAGTACATGGTAACTTTGCACTTTACCTGCTACACGCCGACACTTACAGGCAGCAAACTATTTACTAACAGGCTTTCAGCCCTTGTTAATTATTTCGCCGCAAGCAAAATTTACTTCTAGTCACTCACAAATGTGCACTTGGACTGAGCACGCTAGCAACTGCCGGTTAAGTTGAAGTTCCCCATGAGCACTACTGAATTCTTGTTTTATCACAGCACCCACAAAATTGAGCGCCTCACACAGAACGGCATCGTATTTGCACACTTTCAGCTATGCTAATTAGAGTGATTAAATCTAATTAATAATAAAAAAGCATACAAATGCAAACTAGCTTTATATGTAAATATGAAAATAAACAGTGGCATGGGAGACCAGATGGCCATTTCAAGCACTAACGTTAACTAAAATGATGAAGACACTCAATAGCTGAGAAAAGAAGATGTTACGAATATATGTATGGTGGAAAACAAATCAATGGTGAAGGGGGAAAAAGAACTAATCAAAGTAAAGCGGTAATGGTAGAATAGCAAGAAAGAAAGGAGCAGACCGAGAAAGATACATGAAGATCTTGCAGCTGAAAATCTGAAACGGACATAAGAGAGAGGACTGAAACAACCAGAGAAAAGAAAAACAAGGTATGGGCCTTCAAGGCCTCCACTGTTACAAAGTGTCAAAATATGCAGTTTTATATGCAAAAATTTACATTAAAACAATTTATTCCCATTCCTTTCTGTCTTCAACCTTTCTCTTCCAGTTTTTTATTATCATTTTTAGCTCTTGGTTCACTTGGTTTAACCATCGTACATAGGGTCTACGCTTTTCCATAGGTTTTCAGCCTGTTATTACTTTTACTGTGTACTCTGCTTATCAATTCTCATTATCAGCCTCAACCATAGTTGCTGTACTTTGATTGTTTTAACGATGTCTTCTCTCATTATCTTTTTCATTTCATAACTCATTAGTCCTCTGTATTCATTTTACCCTACTTTCTTTGGTCCTAATATTGTTGTTATTATTCTTCTCTAAAAAATTCTCAGTTGTCCCTCTTCTTCCTTTGTCATACACAAGTTTCTGCTGCATATAAATACTACTGCATATATCTTCATTTTGGTGTACCTACTTGCTAATGTTTTTCTCTCTCAATCACACTTATAATGGAATTATGCTTGATTCCCTGCTTATATTCTTAGTTGTATTTCTCGCTCACCATTTTCACCAGTTGGTAGAACGTTAGGCTTGCATTAAACAAGTCTTCGTTTCGATAGCTACCAGGTCCGGTGAGACCATTCACAGTTGTGTGCTCTACTCAGAACCACAGACCAAAGAAATAGAGTAACAAGGTCCACACATCACCAAGACACACACCTAACACAATGGTTGCTACGCAAGCTCAGAAGGCGCGCTCCAACTTTGTAACCCGAAACCGTGGCAAGTTGAGCACTACACCTCCAGATGCTAACTTACAAAGCACCAGCCTCTACACCGCTAGGTAACACGAGGTAAATGATATAACAATAACATTGTCCCATTTTAATTTCCTTCACTTCCTCATTTGATCTACTATTTTCATATACTTTGTCTTTCTTCTTCTTTCTTTTAGCTGCTAAATCCTGATGGATTATAGCTCCTTCTGACGAAGGATACACGATCCGTGATTCGAGGTAGATCCCTTCTCTACTTTCATTTGTTTTCACAGCTTGTTACTAGACTTGGCGGTTTTAAAGTCAATAAATATGATGTTTAAGTCTACGGCAGTTGATCGACCCAGTCTGAATCCTTGTTAATAGATACCTGTGATTGGTTCTGCATATAACTTTAATCTGTTGTTCTGAATCCTTGGGAACATTTTATATGTTGTGTTCAAGATTATACTTCTTTAGTTTGTGCCGTTCCCTTTATTAACTTTGTTCTACGGAAGGATTATTACTCCATTATTTCATTACTAGGTATCCCCTGTTTCTATGCATCTAGTATCAGGGAGTAGATCCGTCTATGTAGATCTTTGTCTCCATATTGTAATAGTTCAGCGACAATGTTGTCACCTCCTGGTGCCGTGTTGCTTTTTGCACTGTTAATCACTCCCTACACTTTTTATAAAGTTGGTTTACTTATAATTTCTTCTTTGTCCTCACTGTTTTTATGATAATTATTATCTTTGGGACTAAACTATGTGAAAATCTTACACAGAATTGCAGTTGGTGACATTGTCTTGATTTTAATTGTAGCTGTGCATGTTTCATGTGTTTGATTTCAAATTAAAATGTAAACAGAGGTTCCAGTACTAGTTTAAATCTAAACTAACTAAAAACAACCAACATCAACATATAACAGCAGTAAGCAGCAAACAAAAATTGCAAAATGTCATGTAAAATAAAGGGCGGCGTCATATTCATTGTTATATCAACTATGTTGTAGGTAATTAATGCTGCTCTGTACAAAAATAATAGTAGTCTGTATACCAAGGCAATGAAGTTTAGCTTTTTATCACGAATGTGGATTTAGCTGCCGAGACCCGTAGGGCCATGCAAATAACCCACATGAGGGATAAAAAGGAACTTCAGTGCCGAGGAGTACATTATGTTTTATTTGAAATTTGAAATCAAGAAATCGTGAAATTACAACATTTTAACCAACATCTATAAGTTATAGTAACGTCGGTTGACGTTTATCTGTCGCCTCGCCACCTATAAAAGTGGTAAAACAATGGATTACTTTAATGCTGATTTCTCGCATTTTAATGACGATTTCGAGGTACTTTAATGCCGATTTCAAATAAAATAACTTAAGATGCATTAGGAAACAGTGCCGTCATTGGGCAGTTCTCCTGTCTAATCCATATAAGTATTCATACATATGTATAAATGTACATGAGATAAAAAAAAATGATTCTGAGCAGGCCTTGATATGTGTTATACGTTTGGCAGTACTGAAGTGTATTGTCAGTCTATGTCAAATTCGAGATATGCAGGTTAAGTTTTACGTCATTCTGTGTCAAACAACAAACAAAACCTAACCTTTTAATCTCGAATTTGACATAGACTGACAATACACTTCAGTACTGCCAAACGTATAACACATATCAAGGCCTGCTCAGAATCATTTTTTTTTGTTGATCTCATGGCATAATAACAAAAATATTGAATATAAAAATATGTCCAAGTAGTTTATAATATTGTAAAATATACAGCGTGTGCCAATTAAATATTCACCATATGGGACAGAGAATTCGAAAATTTTTTGCATCAAAGCACTTGAGATTACTCAAATATGGTGGAATTTCATCAATACGAAGATCGGAATTTCCGATTTTCCCCTTAAACTGTTCCTGATGCAAAATTGATTTAACTTAATCTCTTTTCCCATAATTTTTACAGATATGATTGAAAAACTATTAAAAACCAACCAAATGAACTAAATCACAAAGGGAAAAGGCTATTTGTCACATTAACCCATGTAAAATAACATTAATCATGGATCAGCAACAACTAAGCTTCAGAGGCATTATTCTCCCTTTCATTCAATTTATTTGGTTGTTCTTTATAGTTCATCATTTTGCATTTTTCAAGCTATCGCACCACACCGATTCTTTCGTATCTTTGATTTAAGAATTTGCAAAAATAGTTTTTCCAATTTTAAATACCAGTTTAGCTTCATCATTTCATCATAAAAATGTACAGAAGCAAACTTTAGAATTTTGCGACTACATTTGGCAGGCAACATTTGATTTTGTGTAGCTTTCTCCAGTATGCTTTTTGAAATTTTGGCAAAGTAACACGATTTTTGGAAACCTTTCAAATCTAACATATATTGGAGGTTACGTGACACTAATTATCATCTTCCTATCTTGTGCTGCATTTCTTATGCTTCGTTTTGTATTCTTACTACATTAGATCACATTGCTTTAATAACGTCAGTAGTTCCAATTTCTATCCCAGTTTTGTAAACACTTCCATACATCTTCCCTTCTTATCTTGTTGAAGACTCTTTCTAAATTAAGGGAACATAAGTTCACTTCTCCTTCTTTGCTGGTGATCTTGCTTATCTGTCTTAATATGAACTTCAAAACCTGAGTGCTTCATTTTTCATAAAACCATATTATGTTTCTTCTGTTGTCATATCTACCTCTTTTTTAATTCTTTCTACTATTATTCTTGCAAAGATTTTTCTCGCAATACTTACTGATGTTATACCTCTATAGTTTGTGCATTTTCTCATGTCACTTTTTTTATATAAGGGTATTATGATTCCTATGCTGTTCCATTCTGTAGGTACTTTCTTTTTTTATGATTTCCTTTAAAAGGTTTCTCAGTGTTTCATTTTAACATCTCTGGTATCACACTTTTATTCCAAGCATCTTCTAGTTCATCATATGTTATTAATTGAGTATTTGTTGGCCTTCTGTACTATTATGTTTGCCATTTATATCATTTTGTATGTGTATCATTTCTTCTGTTCCCTCGATTTTTGCTAGTTCTTCAAAGTGCTGTCTCCATCTTTCCATAATTTATCCATCGTGTACGTTTTCTTTTATCATAGCTGTTTTAACATGCTATAAAATAGTTTCTAGTTTTGTCTCTACTCTTCCAATTTGTTTTTCAATTCGATCCATGATTTTTGTTTCTTTGTCTTTCAGAATCTCCATTTTTGTTTCTAAATATTTTTATATATTTTTCATTTCCTTTAATGTTTTCGTTTATTTCTTTATATTTGTATTTGTTATTTTTGTTGTCCTTCAACTTTCTCTAGCTGCTTCTAATATACTGTCTCTTAAATATTTCCATTGATTCTCTATACCTTTTACCCATTCCTCTTCTTTTAACCGTGCCTTCAAACATCATTGGTATTCTGTCTTACATGTTTCCTCCATGAGTTTCAAGCATTTAATTTCATGTTTTACTATTTTCAATCTTATTTCTTGTTCTTCTCTTTTTCTAGAAGTTCAATTTTTACTAAATAATGATCACTTCCAATTTCAGCATGTCCAATCACTTTTATGTATTTAAGATGTTTTAATTTGTCTATTCACTAAGAAATAATCTAGTATTGTCTTCTCTTTTCTACTGTGTTCTTCTCTTGCGAATTTATGTATGTCTCTGTGTTTAAACCGTGTGTTTGTAATACTTAAATTATTTTCTACACAAAAAGCTACAATTCTTTCCCCGTTGTTATATCTCCCAACCTCCCCTTGTAGTCCCATCTATCTGTCTGCTCTGTTGTTGGTGTTTCCCACTATTCCATTCAGATCTCCAAAAATGATTTTATTTGGTGTTGCAGTGTCCACTACTACTTGTAAAGTATGCTGTTATGTACTAATGTCCGTATTTCCTTGTTAAATAATTCTGTTTCCACCAAAAGCAACATCTCGTTTTTGTACTCTTCTTGCTGTTCTCTTTAACTATTATTTCTATGCCTCCTTTTGCCCTTTTATTTTTGTCTAGTCCTGGCCAATACATCTTGTAATCTTGATTTGCCTTTTTTTTTTGGTTCGTGGTATTCCAATTATTTTATCTCATATTTATTCTATTAATTCTTCTTCTCCGTTGATATTTCTTACATTCCAAGCGTCCATTTTTTATAATTTGTATTTTTGGTTTTTCTTTTACATAATTTGGTTACTTTCTGGTTTATCCATTATTTCTGCTTTAGTTATCTGATCTGTTATCTTTGTCTTGTCCGTTTCCGCTAACCTGTCCTTATGTTTCAGTCTTCAGTTTTTTGTATAATTTTTTCTTGTTTCATTTTGTTGAGTTGCGATTTAATTGAACAATGCTCTTCGAATTCCATTTGCAATTACTAATAATTAGCATTTTATGAATGGTCCTCAACACCGAAAGGTTAAAGAGGCTATAGATCATGAATGAATGAATGAATATCCTACCTTTACTCATCGTTCTTTGCACAAGCTGATAGTCCTAAAACTAATAATTATTTTTTCTTCTTACTGTTTCTAACTTCAACTTATTTTCCTGTTTTTTTTTTTTAATTTTCTTGATATTCTTTTTCTATTTTTAATATACTTAATTTCATTAATGAGCACATTATCGTTAGCATTTCCTCCATGTCAATATTAATTCTCCATGTGCGCCTCCTATGTATTTCTCTTGATCTTGTCTACCTATGGTGACCATGCTGTGCATCAAATCACTACCGATATCAACACATTTGTTTTATCTACACAATTCTTTGCACTTTCTAATCGTTTCTACAGTATTTCGGTTTGAATTCACTTAGTTACTTTCACTTCACTGATATTAAATTTACCGCAGCGTATACGATGTGATCATTCTCAAACTACTGTCTGAACCAAATAACAAATAAAGTTTCCCACATGATGCATACTTTTTGGTAGCGCTGTATAAGGGTTCATATGATTTATTGTCTTCCATTACAACATAATTTATCAATAAAATGCTTGTAGGTGAACGCCCATACGTGTGCAATGTTTGTGGCAAGGGCTTCCCCGATCCATCTCGGCTCACAGTACACGCTCGGTCACACAGTGGAGAAAAGCCATACGTATGTTCTGTGTGTGGCCGAGGCTGCGTCAGCTCTTCGCAGCTGAAGAAGCACATGCGCATCCACACAGGAGAGAAACCATATCAATGTACACTCTGTCCAAAAGCATTTCCACGCAGCGAAGATCTCCGAATTCACATTAAAACGCACACAGGTAAACGCTGCCATAATGCAGTAAAATAGAAAAATGCACTTACTTATTTTTGTAGGTGACCGAAACCACATCTGTGGCGTATGTAAAAAGGGATTCTACCAGGCCTCGACGCTAAAAGTGCATCTCAGAATTCACACAGGAGAGAAGCCCTACACCTGCAACATCTGTGACAAGGCGTTTTCACAAACAGGGCCCCTTTCGACACATATGAAGACACATTAGCGACTATTGGAATGATATAAAGAAACTTTAATGTGCAAAAAATATTTATTACTTAGGAAGTCCAGTTTCGATTTATAAAAATGCTAGTTTTACGTTATCTAATTGTGCCACAATTTCATTTTTTGATAATAAACGGCTATGTATACATTGAACAGCTTAGTATATTTTGTACTTGATATAAGAATAAAATAATTATTATCTAGTTTTGTGTTTCTAGAAACTTACAGGTACTCTGTTTGGTAAAGATTGTGAAGCTCTTCGAGGTAACGAGTGTTGCCAGCCGTAGAATCTTTTTTTATACTGGAAACAAAGCATGTTCTTTTACCCTTATACTCGCTTAAATTTCCAACCAGTTCTACCTGCCAAACGAACATTCAATGTAATAATTAACAAAATATCGAGAGATCCAAAAAAAACTGTTCCTCAGCGGGCTGTGGAAATTCAACGTATCAATAATATGTTGGTGACACTGTAAGTCAATGTCAAATTCGAGGTTATCAGGTTAGGTTTTCCATCAGTTTTGACACAAAATGAAGCAAATCCTAACCTGCTAACCTCGAATTTGACATTGACGTACAGTGTCACCAACATATTATTGATACATTGAATTTCCACAGCCCGCTGAGGAACAGTTTTTTTTGGATCTCTCGATATAATAACTTACAGTGTCTCCTCTTTTAAAATTTTTATAATGTGGTAATTTATTAACTCGTTCTTTTGAACTCTGCAACATCATTAACGCCGCCTGCAACACACTTTCAATAAAGTCGTTTCATTATTGTTGATCTATAATTCACTTTCAATAAGGCATCGTTTGGCTGTACAACTGCAAGCTCCTTAGCGTTTTGTACTTTTGTGTGAACATTGCTTCGCAGACTTTCAAGAAGTTCATTTTCCTCCACGTAACAATCAAGTACGGCAGTGCCGTCATCCACTACAAAAAGAACATTACCGTTTATTTGGTATATAACATGATTTACAAACCTAAAATAAGTGTGCGATCCTTCGCTTTAAAGGTTAAAAACTGTAGTCCAACTATTACGCCTCGAACCATAATACTCCTAAAAGTCATATTACCCATACTGAAGTGTTTTTCCATTTTGCTATCGTTTTTAATCTTATTATGGTTTAACAAATCGCATATAAACAAACTGGCAATTCGTTTTGCAGCGTATCTTTCAGCATTTAATTTCTTAATCTTATTACTGCTCAAAGGAACCACTGTGAATTCTGGTATTTCATCTGTTGGAAAAATTGTAGAGCCAACTTTAAACAGTAAGGAATTAAAACTTTCTTACAATTTTACTTACCCGATGCATCATTTTGGTTACCTTGATCATTACTTGAAGTGGCAATTTCGACTTGAGCCATGTTAATCTAAAAATCTATTTTATAACAACACTTTCTTAAATCATTATTGTGGATCTAAAGATTATGATTATTCAAATAAACAATACTTGGAAATTGGCGGCATAAGCAAACTGCATGAAGGTTATGTTTTTTTTTGACACCTTGATCTGCATGTGACAAATCTGTCGCTTGTTATGCGATTTTCTGTTGGCGAAAAACTACGTTTGGCTACCTAGTTGGTTTCCAATAGCAATGTGAGGGAATTTAATACATTCGCTCCCGTTGTCATTAGCAACGGGACGCAAAATGATTAAAAAGAAATCAAATATACTTCATTCACCGAGTCGAGTTAGTAAGGTCTACAACCCAACTTACAAATATCAACAGTAAGTTTATTACCACTAATTTTATTAAAATTTAGATCATAGGATGATATGTATAATATGTATAATAATATAAAGATCAAATGTGACAACTGTTTTTGCAAATCTTGAAATTGTAAAACTGTGCGATGTCTAGCTCAAAGACCTGTGCTGATTCTGAGAAATAAATTCACCTAAAAAAACGTGACAGAAGGCGCAGATATTTGTAACTTGGGTTGCCGATCTTACCTACTTACTGTAGAAGTCTGCATTTTATATTTAAATATTTCTTAATGCAGCTCAATACAAGAACTAGTGTCATCATAAAATTGTAAATTGTCAAAACCTCATATAATCCATTTAGGAAACTCCCGTGACATTTATAGTGTCAAATGCAAAATTTTGAGTGTAAGTACTTCATAAGTATTAAGTACCTACTGTTACAGCTAATTGTACTTAACGGTCAGTAACGTCAAACTTGTAAGGTTATGAAAAATTATTTATTATTTTACTAAAATTAAATATGAATGGTAATTTTAGTGAAACAAAGTAAAAACACAATTTATTAACAACTTTAGAAGTAATCTTGTATTATATATGCAACCAAGACAAATCCTATCTTATATGCAACCGTATATACGTGCAAGCAGACATTTAAGGACTAAAATTTTAGCAGAAATATAAATTGAATTACATTAACCTAGAAATTTTAAGTTGATTCCGCGTTTTTTTTTTTGTTACAATTAATTCAAATTTCAAACAAATCAGATTCCATTAAAGAAATAACAATTGGAGAAATATTGGCAATGGTATGATTTCTCATATATTGTAATGATTTACTACCCACAACAATTCTGATTGCTTAAGTAACAGACTGAATAAGGCCAACATGAGCTTTGCAAGATAATCAGTATTTTACTTTAATAAATAAGTGCACTTAATGTGAATAGCAGTAACTAATAATTTGAGGGATAAAAGTTAGCATGAGATAAGGCAGGTTTCAGAAGGGTTACGTTTAGAGTTTCAGATATAATAAATGTTCGGAAGGGCAAATGCACTTTAATTTGTAACTGACGGATTTGAGCTTAGTAACATCAAACATAATGTGAATAAAATTATACAGAATGATTTTTTAAGTACAGAAATTGTATGAACGTTATGTATTAAAAGTTTATAAGCCAACAAATGGCACGTTAACTGAAAGGTAAACGAAAAAACAGTGCTAGCAAAGCAATAATTGCAATAGAGCAACGGGAAAATGTAAGACAACCGATAGAAAGACAATTAGTGAGATGCTAAAAAAACTCAAGTGGGTCAAGTATATCAGTGCACAGCATGACATTAATAGATTTGTCATCTATTGCTCCAACAACCGCTTAGTACTAAATCCTGATAAGTGTAATTGCATACAGTTTACAAGAAATCGCAATGGAAAAAAATATACTTATTAAATTAACAATGCAAATAATTGACGCTCAGCATCAAGGACCTAGGTGTTATATTGGATGGCAAACTGAGATTTGACAAACACGTTGACTCAATTACACAAAAAGCCTATACAGAATTAGGATTTATAATTAGGACATGTCAACCCTTTAAGAGCGCTACCACAATGACTTTATTGTACAATTCATTAGTCAGAAGTATACTTGAATTTGCTGTATCCATGTGGAACCCTCAATATAAAAATAATGGAGATCACTGATTTACCCCATTAATCACATCCGGCGCAAACATTGTCTGAGAATGTAGTTGTGAGAAAAGGACTGTACAAACCTATCCAGTCATGTTCAAGCCTATTCCACCCACATCCTGCGCAAATTCCCAGAAAATGACGTCACCTCACATCCGGTGCAAATTCCCAGAAATAGACATGTAATTTTGAAGGATTAAAATAAAAGACTTTTATCCTAATATGAATTCTATTTAATTAATATATTGAAACGGTTTAATGCTCGCAATTTAATTCTGTGTGCATAGAGAAATATTGAACAAAGTCAATTAAAGCACAGAATTGAAATATTTTATTTAATTGCAATGTAGACAGTAGTTGAAGTTATTAAATGCATTGAAAATGAGATGCAAGAAGCATAATTAGAGGGATACAGGCTAGCATAAGAAAAGCAGGTTTCGGAAGGATTGAATTTGAAGTTTGAATAAAAGAAATATTGAAGATGGCTAATATAGTATAAGTAATATGATAGGTTTGAGCATATTTGAAGCCGGACCAAATGTAAGTAAATAATGCAAAAGGTTGGTTATGTGCATAATGAATATGAGCGTAGAGTTATTAATAAACGTACAGGTCAGTGAAAAGCAAGCAAGCTGAAAGGTAGATGGAAAACAAAGCAAGATAAGATAGAATTCGCAAAGAGCAATGCAGAACGAGGGCAACTGAAATGAAGAATAATTAGTGACGTGGTTAAAATTGAACTCAAGTGCCAGTGCAATTTAAAACTAAGTGTTCATAGCAGAGCAGTGATAAATAACAGTTTATGTGACAAGAGCGAACAATTTTTATGTATAAGAAATAAAGACAATTTCTAGTTTTAAGCAACAAACATGTTAATCAAATGTTATGCTTTTATGTGAAATTGTAACCAAAACGTATTTCTTTCGAACAATATTAGATTGCGGTTACTAGGTAACGCGATGCTTTTTTGTTAAAAAAAAATAAAGAAAATAATTCCTGTAATGTCAACTTGTGGGCAAATGATGGTCCTGCTTTTTAGGTGTTTTTATATAATAAAAGTTATTTACAAAGTCTAAAAACTATACAAAGTTATTCTATAAGTCACCGGGCATAATAGGAAGTGTTATTAAAAGTTTCTCCACAGAAAAGTTTATAAAATTGTGCAAGCCAAGATCGGCTTGGGTGTAACTCCGACAACCTGGAAATGTCAAACTGCGATACCGGTCCATTCCAACATTAGAAGCCAGGGATCTCAAGTCCTACAGGTCGGGAAGAGGTGTAACAACATCTTAGAAGAAGATTTGGTGCCAAGGAAGCGACTTCCAGCAAATAAGGGCGTTGGCGTCACCCGCAGCGGCTCCAGAGGCGAAGTCGGCGATATTTTAAAAGGTACGATTTGGCAGGTTTTATGTGGTTGGAGTCCGGAATGCCAGTGGACTTCGAGAACACACCTTGCTGAAGAGATTCATCGTGTTTCCGAGCATCCAGATACGTCCAAGTTCCAGAAAATCCCGTGGTGTCACTAGAAAATGCGATTTATGCCAGGATTTGCAGTTTTCACAGGAAGCCAAGACAAAAGATAGTAGCGCGTCGTTTTTACGTCACAACCTGAAACCAAACCAAGTTAGATGTTGCTAGCGGGGAGATGCGATTCAGTTTATCTGTGGTTTCCTTGCAAATTTCGCTTTTGAATATCAAAATAAAACGATGTATGTACCCGCGAACCTTTTGTGGTGTAAGTCAATTTTGTGAGGTTATAAATTATTGACGTGAGTAGAGCAGTTGTACTAAAATTTTGAGTATTTGAGCTCCTCTGAGTTAAATATTCTACAGAATTATTTTAATGTAAGATTAAAATTTGAACCTAACCTGAGATATCAGTTTTGTGTTTTGCCGGAGCAAGCCGATAGGATTATTGCAATTTGATAAAATATAGAACGGGGCAATTAACCATTTTATTGGAGAGTAATAAATACGTTTAATTTTAGTTAGCCTAAGATACTGACAGGCAAGTTTTTCATTTTTCACATTTAATACAAGTGCCCTGAGTATTGGGGTGTTTGCCTAATAGTACATTGACTTGGCGATTGTCTAACGTTACATAGCAATATATACATCTTATTTATCCATAAGCGAAACAGAACTTAATACGGAGTAAGAAATCAATATAATATTGGGAATGTTGTTGAAGGTCAAAGGTCGAAACAAGGATCACTTCTCCAACCTACCGCTTAAGCTATGTGCTGAATATTCAAATACTCGAACACGTGTTCTATAAACTTGGTGTGAGTATAATAGACAGCCTCAAAGAATATTGTTTCAATAAAAAAATGCCGTTCGTAGGAGGTGATGTTCTGCAGTGATCATTTTGAAAGCACTAAATTAAGATCTGTTTCGGTATTAATTTCCAACTTCTCTCTTACTTCGTTAATAATTTTCCTAATAACATTAAATCATTAAAAGTATCTAACATAGTTTTTTTAAATTTCATTTACGACAGTGGTTTCAACACTTTTAAAGTGTATAGCCCAAATAAGAGTTTTGTAACGACCTTGCTTAACGTACGCAATGTAAACAAAATGTCAGTTGTGGTTGTGTAGTGACGTATTTTTTTGCCAGGACGTGTGCACGATGCTAGAGCATTTAAAATTAGTTCACTCTACCACAGAATAACGAGCGACAATGCACCCTTAATATCTGAAAATTTGCATATTTGTGGTGACAGTGCGTATCCCGTGATGAAAAATTTAATGGTACAGATGATTTGATACCTATGCAAACTAATTTTTTGCATATTGATCGTATAGGTACGAAGGCTGGGTTGCGTTGCTTTCAACTAGTTTTCGAGCTTATAAGTCCGAATGTTTGTAAGCGTGGAACAGGTAGATACATAACGAGTAATAAATCAAAACATTCTGGTAAGAAACAAACAATTTCTTTATATACTGCTATGGTTGTGCTCTTTGTTTATTTAATTTAATTAATTATTGATTACAGCCACCATGCAATTATTTTGTTTGTACTATAAAATTTTAGGAAGATTAAAAGTGAGTTGTATTTACTTGACTTGTCAAAATAAATGGTCATATGCCCTTTATTACATTCTATTTACCTGCAAATATTGATAAATAAACGCTAGCTCATACTGGTAAAGTAATCACTCCTCTCAGTTGGGTTCCTGGTTGAATGTGTACTTTATCAAATTATTTGATTATGCATCTGTTTTCCGTCTTAGCTCTAATGCGCATAAGCAAATATTCGAAATTAGGTAAAATGCTACACCAAAATGGATTCCGCTGGCAAGTTAGCGGTCAGTGACACAACAAAGTAAAATTTATCAAAGTTTCTGCCGGTAATTATTTGAATACGGGTGTTTTGGCGGCATTAATTGTCATTAATCGCGGGCAAATTTTCAATTGTTTTTCGTGGCGTCGCTTGGGTTCAAACTTCGCCTAACCTCAAATTATGGAGTCGGCCTATATTGCGAGCTGCACTTGCTTTACTGCCACGACAAATACTTGGATTGTCTTAAGTATTGACTCTTTTTACGTACACATAAGTTTCATGGGCCTAACGTAGCTAGTTTTAGCCATAAACGGTACCTGTTCTCTACCGAACTTGAATCGGGAACTTGCAGGAGACGCTGATGCAATTCTTGGGCTGCTATGGGGCTGATCCTGATAAAACTCTTGGGACACGTTTTTACAAGGCTGCTCTATGACCTGGCACCTTTCCCTCAGGGCTGTGTTGACTCGCTTGGCTCCACGCAGAGATCGGAGCTTGGGCTGCATCGGCTGCTAGGTTATCGTAACGGAGCTTCGAAGAACTTTACTTTTTTGAGGCGGAAATTTCTGCAAATACTACCACACCACCTTGGACATGCACTCAGTAAAACTCTATACTTTTTATGCTGATAACTGTTTATTTAATATATGAAAAATTCGTTTAAAGTGGAGCACATTTCAACACAATAATTCCTACAATTTATTCTTTTGTTCTCCTTGAAAATCCATCATAAACAATTGCAAGTGGAATATTAATGAAAAAATGGATATTGACCAAGTTCAAATTGATTACTTTTAACACTAAATTTGCTTACAACTAACACTATTTACAAAATAATATAATTGTTTACATTTATAACTAATTAACCGTGTCTTTGCGTCACTGCACGTTTTTTATTAATTGCTTCTCATGGTTTACACGCTTCACTGCACTGATTATTTAAGTTAGAGTACTTGCTGCACCAAGGCTTCCTTCGAATTCACCTGTCCACTTTTACACACGATTATTGGTACATCTGTTGTCTGCTTTTCTTCGCTTTTTACTCTGTATGCCTGCCTTCTTAGCTGCTCGTTACAACGTTTATTGGTTTATCTAGCTTTTTATACCTTTCTTTTAAAACCGTGACAAAATTTCACTGTCTAACTTTACTTGAATTCTAATCTTCATTTCATTGCCTTTGCAATCCTTTTTGTAATTAATAATCTCTTTTAGTTCGGCTATTACCTTTGCGCAAACCTCTTATTTTAAATTGATCTAAGTTTTAGCCTTGCAGTTATATAAAATACCTCACCCTGAGCTTTAGTAAAATGTCCATTAATTTGACAATGCTATCAGAGTTGAGTTGTAGGGCCTAAGACCATTGCAATACATGCTTTATGCAAAGAATACAACTATTTCCTTATTTTTAGTCGGAGTTGTTTGAATACTATTTAACTTCATTTTTATCTTGTAATTTAAGTCTATATGTGATACCTTTATTTCGTTTTCGAGCTAGAAGTTGGTTACATACAAAGCTTCTACATTTTTCGAACTGTAAAATATAACGATTTTGTATCTGTAATAAATTTGTTTAATTCCAGTTACAACTAGTTCAGTTCATTCTGGAAGTTCCTCCTGTATCGTTTCAATTAGTCATAATCAAATGTTATGGGCATTTAAAATTTCGCATTTTTCAACAATAGAAAAGTTTCAGTGCGCTCGAGACCGCAAGTTCGTCCTTATACGCGGATGAATCGACAGATCGTTCGCCGCGCATTTCCGTCACTGCTTTGATGCAAGAGAAGGGAACTTGACAACGTATAAAACCAAAAATTGTTCGGCGAACTAAGGAGATTTTCCGAGAATTATCGAACTTCGCTTCTTCAAGCCGATTTCGCCGCTCCAGCTGAGGAAGGGCTTTGCTCCTACTTCAGCTGGGCCACCAGAATTATACCAGAATTCTCTAGAAAATTTAGACCCAGCTCCCTGAACGACATCCCCGATCCACTCCATGAAGTTCATAATTGTTTAAATTAAGTCGATGCATCCTGGAATTCGGGGCGCGTCGATAATAGCTAGCTCATCTTCACGAAGCTGCACCACTTTTTTAATTTCAAATAGCGTAAACCTGAGATCGGGCTACGCTACGTTGAAATAAGTCTTGTAGCTTAGTCGTTTTAAATAGCTCACACCTGCGATCGGGCTGCGCGATTTGAAAATAATTCGATTTGAAATAATTCAGTTTGAAATAATTTAAAGTCCCGTAGTGTTTCCAATTTACTAGTTTGAAATAACACAAACCTGCGCTATTTTAGATTCCCATTCCTGAAGTTTACCTAATGTATTGTAATGATATAAACAGGGATATAAAAATCAATTTAAATATGAATTGGGAATATGAATAATTAGTATGCAATTAGAAAAGAAAATAGAATTTATAATTGAATAAAATATGGCTAATTGAAAAACAGATGGATTCATATATAGGGTAATATTATTAAATTTTATTTTATACTTACGATTTGGAATAATTTATACATTGATTTATTTTTACAATTAAGGTTTGATATGTAAATAGTGTTGAATAAATGTAATTTCTGTTATTTGATATTCTTTAAATCAATCAAGGTATAAATATAAAGCGGACCTGGCCTATTCTGAGCTACCATTTATAAGGGCGAAATTAATTAATGTTATTATTAGATAAATATACACTCCATATACACTCCAATATGCACTCCAAACGACGGCATTGTGCAATCTTAATCCCGCCTGCTAATGTTGGTAATTTGATTCATATCTTCTTGATTGAATATTAATCGATCTGGATTTCGCCATTTTTCCCCCTGTAAAATTCAACTTCCTCTACATTGGGGAATGAGTGACCATTATACGTACGTAATAACTCCATTAGTTCTAAATTTTATAAACGGTTCTTCTGTTGGCAAACGTACAATATGTAATCCATTAAATGGAACACAAACGTATTTCGTAAGTTTATCTTGGTTATCGTCGTAAATATCTATAAGATATTGTTTAAAATACCCTTTTAAGAAGTATACACTTTTGTTTCCATCTTTTTCTGCTCCTGTCTGTCTACCAGTCTAACTGTTTGCTTTCCTGTCCGCCTGTCTAACAGTCTGCTTACCTACTTGTGTCAATAAAGAAAACGAATACAGCAGCAGAACTTATTAAAACTAAAAATATTACAGTTCCTTTACTTTTTGTACTTTTGACAGCAAATTTTTGTACGCTTCTTTTATAGAGTTTATTTCGGCAAAATAATCTAGTTTTCTTTTTTTAATTTCTATTTCTTCCAGTTCCAATTTTCGCTTTCTTGCACTTAATACCTGGACAGGCGATAGTGAAGTTATTTCTTTAATTGGATATGGAGTAAGCCTTTGTGTTATGTTAGTCCTTTTTCTTAAGACCTGCGGGATAACGTTACTCGTATCAACCAACCCCAAGGCAGTAATATTTACATTCGGTGCTATCGTAGAGAACAGTGTTGTGGATTGGGAAAAGAATGTCTCTCCAGCCTTAATATGGCACTTTTGTATTACGTTTATGTTATCGTCGTGTGAGACGCTGTCTACAATTTCTATATAATTAACTGGTAAATGGTAAAAAACTGCAGGCGGAGAGGACATAGTTTATCATTTTCTCGTGTTGTTCTTGTTTATCTGGCAGTTTGATTTGCACTCCGGTCAACTTTCTTGTATTTTTGTTGCCCCGGAACACATATTGTAAAACATCAACAGCTTTTCTGTTAACTTGGTCCACATAGAAGCGATTGGCACAGAATAAAACGGTGCATCTTGATTGCAGTCCTTCAGAGGGTCGAACACATTACCTATCTTATAATTGTATATTGCTGTTTCCAATCTTGTAATTCCGTGCTCTCTAGCCAAAGAAAACGTAAATGTTTCTTTTAATCGTACATCTGGACATTTGATAAAGTTAATAATATGGTTTCCGATTTCCTTGTTAACTCCTGAACTTGTAACTTGGCAAATAAATTTGTTATATATCTTAACTCTGCAATTCGAGTTCATCCATATTAGACAGTCAATCCCAACTGTTTTACCGCTGTCTACAATCACATTACAATTTTCCTGGTACTCCCCTTGGAGGCAATGTGATTAGTCATTAAGTAAAAATGGCAGCAAAGTCTTGTGTTATATGCATATCCATAAGGTAGAAGTCATCAACTTGGAGCTGTTTTAATATTCCAGGTAATTCATCCAACAGAGTTCCCACTTTAACATTCGCTTGTTCAACAGGCCTCAACAAGTCTGAACAGGTTTTTTCACACAACTACGTTCCCAAACAATGACGTCACCACCACATCCGGTGCCAATTCTCGGGAAACCACATCTGGCGACGCGATATACCTCTATTAACACCTGCGCAGAATTTTAATTTACCGAAATCTATATTAGTTCATTTGAATTTACCGCAAAAACCTGCACAGACACCTGCCACTGACCCCTCTCATTAACTACATTCAGCACAAATTCCCAGACAAACACCCACACATCTGGCTCACATCCGGTACAAATTTCCAGACACTGATAATGGAGGTCATTGACACCTTTCATTAACCACATTTAACATAAATTTCCAGACCCTAACACCCAGCGCAAATTCCCGTTTGGACAAGTCTGAACAGGTCTTAACAAGTCTGACAACTACATTCCCAGACAATGACTCACTCTCATATTCTGTGCAAATTCTGAGAAATTACGTCACTCTCACATCTTTTGAAAATTCTCAGAAAATGACTTCACCACCTGCGCAAAAAAAATGCGAAGAATTTGAATTTACCGCCAAAACCTGCCCAGATGCGCAGTGATACATTTTGAGTCAGAACCCGCCTGTCTACACTACTACATTTGATTAATTTTCGTGGTTTTTAAAGCTAAGCTTGCGTGGATTTGTAGGTTGCAGCGACTAGGACGGTCGAAAAGCTATTTCCGAAGGTTCCAAACGTTAGCAGTTCTATAAGTTGATCAATAGCTACATTCGCAAACGTTTGCTATCTTACTATTATGTATTAAACAACTTGCAACCATCTAGCGACTGATTTTTAAACGTATTAACGCTGCAGTTAACATGACAATCGTCACTGACATCTGCAAGTTCTCCTAGGGTTATTTATAATGCTGACTAGCACGTGATTGTCAATCAACAACAATATGATAGGTTGCAGCGACTAGCACGCCAGAAAAGTTTGGAGGCTCAAAATTTTAGCATTTCTATGCATTGTTTGATACCGGCATTCGCAAACGTTGACTATCTTACTATTACGTGTATTAAACAACATGAAACAAACCGGCGGTTCACTTTTTAATGTATCAATCCTGTAGTTTACAGGACTATTATCACTGAGCTCTGCAAGTTGGCCTCGAGTTATTTATAAATCCGACTACAACTAACAACTGCCAACCAATAACATTTTGTCTTTCTTGGCTTTTAAAGCTAAGCTTGCATGGATATGATAGGTTGTTGCGTAGACGCTACATGTCAATCATCACTGACATCTGCAAGTTTGCCTAGGGTTATTTGTAATGCCGCCTAGCACCAGCGATTATCAATCAATAACAATCTATTATATTTGACGGCTTTTAAAGCTAAACTTGCCTAGATATGATAGGTTACAGCGACTAGGACGTTCGAAAAATTATCTCCGACCGCGCAGTTATTATTTCTTCTAAAGTTATATGTTTGGAATGGTCATGTCAAGTCACGAACCGAATTTCAATCACGTGATTTTAAAAAATATTTTTGTTTTTATTTAATACGCGTTCTATTTGAAAAACGGTCTTTTTTGTTTTATTAAATGAGACATTTGTCTAACTGGTTGCCAGTACATTATATTTGACGGCTTTTAAAGTTAAGTTTGCCTGGATTTGATAGTTTGCAGCGACTAGGATACTAAAAAAGTCACCTCCGAATGCGCAAAATGTGTGCATTTCTATACATTTGTGGATACCGGCATTCGCAAACGTTTACTTCTTACTATTAAGTATTTATTAAACAACTTGCAACTATCTGGCGATTGATGGTTGATCGTATTACCGCTGCAGTTTACATGTCAATTATCACTAACATCTGCAAGTTCGATTAGAGTTATTTCTAAGTTATAACGCCGCCTAGCACCAGCGATTATCAATCAATAACAATATATTATATTTGACGGCTTTTAAAGTTAAACTTGCCTGGGTTTGATAGTTTGCAGCGACTAGGATGCTAAAAAAGTCACCTTCGAATCCGCAAAATGTTTGCATTTCTATACATTTGTGGATACCGGCACTCGCAAACGTTTACTTCTTACTATTAAGTATTTATTAAACAACCTGCAGCGAACTGGCGATTGATTGTTGAACGTATTAACGCTGCATTTTACATGTGAATCATCACTGACATCTGCCAGTTCGCCTAGAGTTATTTATAATGCCGCCTAGCACCAGCGATTATCAATCAATATTATATTTGACGGCTTTTAAAGTTAAGCTTACCTGGATTTGATAGTTGGCAGCGACCAGGATGCTAAAAAAGTCACCTTCGAATTCGCAAAATGTTTGCATTTCTATACATTTGAAGATACCGGCACTCGCAAACGTTTACTTCTTACTATTAAGTATTTATTAAACAACCTGCAACTATCTGGCGATTGATTGTTGAACGTATTAACGCTGCAGTTTACATGTGAATCATCACTGACATCTGCCAGTTCGACTAGAGTTATTTATTATGCCGCCTAGCACCAGCGATTATCAATCAATAACAATATATTATATTTGACGGCTTTTAAAGTTAAGCTTGCCTGGATTTGATAGTTTGCAGCGACTAGGATGCTAAAAAAGTCACCTCCGAATGCAAAGAATGTTTGCATTTCTATACATTTGTGGATACCGGCATTCGCAAACGTTTACTTCTTACTATTAAGTATTTATTAAACAACCTGCAGCGAACTGGCGATTGATTGTTGAACGTATTAACGCTGCATTTTACATGTGAATCATCACTGACATCTGCCAGTTCGCCTAGAGTTATTTATAATACCGCCTAGCACCAGTGATTATCAATCAATAACAATATATTATATTTGACGGCTTTTAAAGTTAAGCTTGCCTGGATTTGATAGTTTGCAGCGACTAGGATGCTAGAAAAGTCACCTCCGAATGCGCAAAATGTTTGCATTTCTTTACATTTGTGGATACCGGCATTCGCAAACGTTTACTTGTTACTATTAAGTATTTATTAAACAACCTGCAACTATATGGCGATTGATTGTTGATCGTATTAACGCTGCAGTTTACATGTCAGTCATCACTGACATCTGCAAGTTTGCCTAGGGTTATTTATAATGCCGACTAGCACCAGCGATTATCAATCAATTACAATATATTATATTTGACGGCTTTTAAAGCTAAGCTTGCCTGGATATGATAGGTTACAGCGACTAGGACACTCGAAAAATTATCTTCGACCGCGCAGATATTATTTCTATGCATTGGTACATACCGGCATTCGCAAACGTTAACTATGCTACTATTACGTATTAAGCGACATCAAACTAGCGGGCGGTTAATTTTATAATGTAACATGCCTGTAGTTTACAGGACTATTATCACTGAGCTTTGCAAGCTGGCTCCGAGTTATTTATAATTCCGACTACCACTAACAACTGCCAATCAATAACATGTGATTGTCTTTCTTGGCTTTTAAAGCTAAGCTTGCATGGATATAATAGATTGCTGCGACTCAGATGCTATAAAAGGTATTTCCGAAGGCTCCAAACGTTAGCAGTTCTATGAATTGGTCAACACCGTCAATCGCAAACGTTTACTATCTTACTTTTAAGTATTAAACGACTTGAAAATATCTGGCGATTGATTGTTGAACGTATTAACGCTGAAGTTTACATGTGAATAATCACTGACATCTGCCAGTTCGCCTAGAGTTATTTATAATGCCGCCTAGCACCAGCGATTATCAATCAATAACAATATATTATATTTGACGGCTTTTAAAGTTAAGCTTGCCTGGATTTGATAGTTTGCAGCGACTAGGATGCTAAAAAAGTCACCTCCGAATGCCCAAAATGTTTGCATTTCTATACATTTGTGGATACCGGCATTCGCAAACGTTTACTTCTTACTATTAAGTATTTATTAAACAACCTGCAGCGATCTGGCGATTAATTGTTGAACGTATTAACGCTGCAGTTTACAAGTGAGCTTTGCAAGTTGGCTCCCAGTTATTTATAATTCCGACTACCACTACACACTGCCAATAAATAACATGTTATTGTCTTTCTTGGCTTTTAAAACTAAGCTTGCATGGATATAATAGCTTGCTGCGACTCAGATGCTAGAAAAGGTATTTCCGAAAGCTCCAACCGTTAGCAGTTCTATGAGTTGGTCAATACCGTCAATCGCAAACGTTTACTATCTTACTTTTAAGTATTAAACAACTTGAAAGTATCTGGCGATTGATTGTTGATCGTATTAACGCTGCAGTTTACATGTCAGTCATCACTGACATCTGCAAGTTTGCCTAGGGTTGTTTATAATGCCGACTAGCACCAGCGATTATCAATCAATTACAATATATTATATTTGACGGCTTTTATAGCTAAGCTTGCCTGGATTTGATAGTTTGCAGCGACTAGGATGCTAAAAAAGTCACCTCCGAATGCCCAAAATGTTTGCATTTCTATACATTTGTGGATACCGGCATTCGCAAACGTTTACTTCTTACTATTAAGTATTTATTAAACAACCTGCAGCGATCTGGCGATTGATTGTTGAACGTATTAACGCTGAAGTTTACATGTGAATAATCACTGACATCTGCCAGTTTGCCTAGGGTTATTTATAATGCCGCCTAGCACCAGCGATTATCAATCAATAACAATATATTATATTTGACGGCTTTTAAAGTTAAGCTTGCCTGGATTTGATAGTTTGCAGCGACTAGGATGCTAAAAAAGTCACCTCCGAATGCCCAAAATGTTTGCATTTCTATACATTTGTGGATACCGGCATTCGCAAACGTTTACTTCTTACTATTAAGTATTTATTAAACAACCTGCAGCGATCTGGCGATTAATTGTTGAACGTATTAACGCTGCAGTTTACAAGTGAGCTTTGCAAGTTGGCTCCCAGTTATTTATAATTCCGACTACCACTACACACTGCCAATAAATAACATGTTATTGTCTTTCTTGGCTTTTAAAACTAAGCTTGCATGGATATAATAGCTTGCTGCGACTCAGATGCTAGAAAAGGTATTTCCGAAAGCTCCAACCGTTAGCAGTTCTATGAGTTGGTCAATACCGTCAATCGCAAACGTTTACTATCTTACTTTTAAGTATTAAACAACTTGAAAGTATCTGGCGATTGATTGTTGATCGTATTAACGCTGCAGTTTACATGTCAGTCATCACTGACATCTGCAAGTTTGCCTAGGGTTGTTTATAATGCCGACTAGCACCAGCGATTATCAATCAATTACAATATATTATATTTGACGGCTTTTATAGCTAAGCTTGCCTGGATTTGATAGTTTGCAGCGACTAGGATGCTAAAAAAGTCACCTCCGAATGCCCAAAATGTTTGCATTTCTATACATTTGTGGATACCGGCATTCGCAAACGTTTACTTCTTACTATTAAGTATTTATTAAACAACCTGCAGCGATCTGGCGATTGATTGTTGAACGTATTAACGCTGAAGTTTACATGTGAATAATCACTGACATCTGCAAGTTTGCCTAGGGTTATTTATAATGCCGCCTAGCACCAGCGATTATCAATCAATAACAATATATTATATTTGACGGCTTTTAAAGTTAAGCTTGCCTGGATTTGATAGTTTGCAGCGACTAGGATGCTAAAAAAGTCACCTCCGAATGCCCAAAATGTTTGCATTTCTATACATTTGTGGATACCGGCATTCGCAAACGTTTACTTCTTACTATTAAGTATTTATTAAACAACCTGCAGCGATCTGGCGATTAATTGTTGAACGTATTAACGCTGCAGTTTACAAGTGAGCTTTGCAAGTTGGCTCCCAGTTATTTATAATTCCGACTACCACTACACACTGCCAATAAATAACATGTTATTGTCTTTCTTGGCTTTTAAAACTAAGCTTGCATGGATATAATAGCTTGCTGCGACTCAGATGCTAGAAAAGGTATTTCCGAAAGCTCCAACCGTTAGCAGTTCTATGAGTTGGTCAATACCGTCAATCGCAAACGTTTACTATCTTACTTTTAAGTATTAAACAACTTGAAAGTATCTGGCGATTGATTGTTGATCGTATTAACGCTGCAGTTTACATGTCAGTCATCACTGACATCTGCAAGTTTGCCTAGGGTTGTTTATAATGCCGACTAGCACCAGCGATTATCAATCAATTACAATATATTATATTTGACGGCTTTTATAGCTAAGCTTGCCTGGATTTGATAGTTTGCAGCGACTAGGATGCTAAAAAAGTCACCTCCGAATGCCCAAAATGTTTGCATTTCTATACATTTGTGGATACCGGCATTCGCAAACGTTTACTTCTTACTATTAAGTATTTATTAAACAACCTGCAGCGATCTGGCGATTGATTGTTGAACGTATTAACGCTGAAGTTTACATGTGAATAATCACTGACATCTGCCAGTTCGCCTAGAGTTATTTATAATGCTGACTAGCACGTGATTGTCAATCAACAACCATATGATAGGTTGCAGCGACTAGCACGCCAGAAAAGTTTGGAGGCTCAAAATTTTAGCATTTCTATGCATTGTTTGATACCGGCATTAGCAAACGTTGACTATCTTACTATTACGTGTATTAAACAACATGAAACAAACCGGCGGTTCACTTTTTAATGTATCAATCCTGTAGTTTACAGGACTATTATCACTGAGCTCTGCAAGTTGGCCTCGAGTTATTTATAAATCCCACTACAACTAACAACTGCCAACCAATAACATTTTGTTTCTCTTGGCTTTTAAAGCTAAGCTTGCATGGATATGATAGGTTGTTGCGTAGACGCTACATGTCAATCATCACTGACATCTGCAAGTTTGCCTAGGGTTATTTGTAATGCCGCCTAGCACCAGCGATTATCAATCAATAACAATCTTATATTTGACGGCTTTTAAAGCTAAACTTGCCTGGATATGATAGGTTACAGCGACTAGGACGCTGGAAAAATTATCTCCGACCGGGCAGTTATTATTTCTTCTAAAGTTATATGTTTGGAATGGTCATGTCAAGTCACGAACCGAATTTCAATCACGTGATTTTAAAAAATATTATTGTTTTTATTTAATACGCGTTCTATTTGAAAAACGGTCTTTTTTGTTTTATTAAATGAGACATTTGTCTAACTGGTTGCTAGTATATTATATTTGACGGCTTTTAAAGTTAAGTTTGCCTGGATTTGATAGTTTGCAGCGACTAGGATACTAAAAAAGTCACCTCCAAATGCGCAAAATGTGTGCATTTCTATACATTTGTGGATACCGGCATTCGCAAACGTTTACTTCTTACTATTAAGTATTTATTAAACAACTTGCAACTATCTGGCGATTGATGGTTGATCGTATTACCGCTGCAGTTTACATGTCAATTATCACTAACATCTGCAAGTTCGATTAGAGTTATTTATAAGTTATAACGCCGCCTAGCACCAGCGATTATCAATCAATAACAATATATTATAGGTATTTGACGGCTTTTAAAGTTAAACTTGCCTGGGTTTGATAGTTTGCAGCGACTAGGATGCTAAGAAGGTCACCTTCGAATTCGCAAAATGTTTGCATTTCTATACATTTGTGGATACCGGCACTCGCAAACGTTTACTTCTTACTATTAAGTATTTATTAAACAACCTGCAACTATCTGGCAATTGATTGTTGAACGTATTAACGCTGCAGTTTACATGTGAATCATTACTGACATCTGCCAGTTCGCCTAGAGTTATTTATTATGCCGCCTAGCACCAGCGATTATCAATCAATAACAATATATTATATTTGACGGCTTTTAAAGTTAAGCTTGCCTGGATTTGATAGTTTGCAGCGACTAGGATGCTAAAAAAGTCACCTCCGAATGCCCAAAATGTTTGCATTTCTATACATTTGTGGAAACCGGCATTCGCAACCGTTTACTTCTTACTATTAAGTATTTATTAAACAACCTGCAGCGAACTGGCGATTGATTGTTGAACGTATTAACGCTGCATTTTACATGTGAATCATCACTGACATCTGCCAGTTCCCCTAGAGTTATTTATAATGCCGCCTAGCACCAGCGATTATCAATCAATAACAATATATTATATTTGACGGCTTTTAAA
The DNA here is from genome assembly GCA_940337035.1 of Agriotes lineatus. Taxonomy (NCBI): domain Eukaryota; kingdom Metazoa; phylum Arthropoda; class Insecta; order Coleoptera; family Elateridae; genus Agriotes; species Agriotes lineatus. The sequence continues at coordinate 122,569,160 of OW679198.1, read as the reverse complement.
GTTAAGCTTGCCTGGATTTGATAGTTTGCAGCGACTAGGATGCTAAAAAAGTCACCTTTGAATTCGCAAAATGTTTGCATTTCTATACATTTGCGGATACCGGCATTCGCAAACGTTTACTTCTTACTATTAAGTATTTATTAAACAACCTGCAACGATCTGGCGATTGATTGTTGAACGTATTAACGCTGCAGTTTACAAGTGAGCTTTGCAAGTTGGCTCCGAGTTATTTATAATTCCGACTACCACTACACACTGCCAATAAATAACATGTTATTGTCTTTCTTGGCTTTTAAAGCTAAGCTTGCATGGATATAATAGCTTGCTGCGACTCAGATGCTAGAAAAGGTATTTCCGAAAGCTCCAACCGTTAGCAGTTCTATGAGTTGGTCAATACCGTCAATCGCAAACGTTTACTATCTTACTTTTAAGTATTAAACAACTTGAAACTATCTGGCGATTGATTGTTGATCGTATTAACGCTGCACTTTACATGTCAGTCATTACTGACATCTGCAAGTTTGCCTAGGGTTGTTTATAATGCCGACTAGCACCAGCGATTATCAATCAATTACAATATATTATATTTGACGGCTTTTATAGCTAAGCTTGCCAGGATTTGATAGTTTGCAGCAACTGGGATGCTAAAAAAGTCACCTCCGAATGCCCAAAATGTTTGCATTTCTATACATTTGTGGATACCGGCATTCGCAAACGTTTACTTCTTACTATTAAGTATTTATTAAACAACCTGCAGCGATCTGGCGATTGATTGTTGAACGTATTAACGCTGCAGTTTACAAGTGAGCTTTGCAAGTTGGCTCCGAGTTATTTATAATTCCGACTACCACTACACACTGCCAATAAATAACATGTTATTGTCTTTCTTGGCTTTTAAAGCTAAGCTTGCATGGATATAATAGCTTGCTGCGACTCAGATGCTAGAAAAGGTATTTCCGAAAGCTCCAACCGTTAGCAGTTCTATGAGTTGGTCAATACCGTCAATCGCAAACGTTTACTATCTTACTTTTAAGTATTAAACAACTTGAAACTATCTGGCGATTGATTGTTGAACGTATTAACGCTGCAGTTTACATGTGAATCATAACTGACATCTGCCAGTTCGCCTAGAGTTATTTATTATGCCGCCTAGCACCAGCGATTATCAATCAATAACAATATATTATGTTTGACGTCTTTAAAAGTAAAGCTTGCCTGGATTTGATAGTTTGCAGCGACTAGGATGCTAAAAAAGTCACCTCCGAATGCCCAAAATGTTTGCATTTCTATACATTTGTCGATACCGGCATTCGCAAACGTTTACTTCTTACTATTAAGTATTTATTAAACAACCTGCAACGATCTGACGATTGATTGTTGAACGTATTAACGCTGCAGTTTACAAGTGAGCTTTGCAAGTTGGCTCCGAGTTATTTATAATTCCGACTACCACTACACACTGCCAATAAATAACATGTTATTGTCTTTCTTGGCTTTTAAAGCTAAGCTTGCATGGATATAATAGCTTGCTGCGACTCAGATGCTAGAAAAGGTATTTCCGAAAGCTCCAACCGTTAGCAGTTCTATGAGTTGGTCAATACCGTCAATCGCAAACGTTTACTATCTTACTTTTAAGTATTAAACAACTTGAAACTATCTGGCGATTGATTGTTGAACGTATTAACGCTGCAGTTTACATGTGAATCATAACTGACATCTGCCAGTTCGCCTAGAGTTATTTATTATGCCGCCTAGCACCAGCGATTATCAATCAATAACAATATATTATGTTTGACGTCTTTAAAAGTAAAGCTTGCCTGGATTTGATAGTTTGCAGCGACTAGGATGCTAAAAAAGTCACCTCCGAATGCCCAAAATGTTTGCATTTCTATACATTTGTCGATACCGGCATTCGCAAACGTTTACTTCTTACTATTAAGTATTTATTAAACAACCTGCAACGATCTGACGATTGATTGTTGAACGTATTAACGCTGCAGTTTACAAGTGAGCTTTGCAAGTTGGCTCCGAGTTATTTATAATTCCGACTACCACTACACACTGCCAATAAATAACATGTTATTGTCTTTCTTGGCTTTTAAAGCTAAGCTTGCATGGATATAATAGCTTCCTGCGACTCAGATGCTAGAAAAGGTATTTCCGAAAGCTCCAACCGTTAGCAGTTCTATGAGTTGGTCAATACCGTCAATCGCAAACGTTTACTATCTTACTTTTAAGTATTAAACAACTTGAAACTATCTGGCGATTGATTGTTGAACGTATTAACGCTGCATTTTACATGTGAATCATCACTGACATCTGCCAGTTCGCCTAGAGTTATTTATAATGCCGCCTAGCACCAGCGATTATCAATCAATAACAATATATTATATTTGACGGCTTTTAAAGTTAAGCTTGCCTGGATTTGATAGTTTGCAGCGACTAGGATGCTAAAAAAGTCACCTTTGAATTCGCAAAATGTTTGCATTTCTATACATTTGCGGATACCGGCATTCGCAAACGTTTACTTCTTACTATTAAGTATTTATTAAACAACCTGCAACGATCTGGCGATTGATTGTTGAACGTATTAACGCTGCAGTTTACAAGTGAGCTTTGCAAGTTGGCTCCGAGTTATTTATAATCCCGACTACCACTACACACTGCCAATAAATAACATGTTATTGTCTTTCTTGGCTTTTAAAGCTAAGCTTGCATGGATATAATAGCTTGCTGCGACTCAGATGCTAGAAAAGGTATTTCCGAAAGCTCCAACCGTTAGCAGTTCTATGAGTTGGTCAATACCGTCAATCGCAAACGTTTACTATCTTACTTTTAAGTATTAAACAACTTGAAACTATCTGGCGATTGATTTTTGATCGTATTAACGCTGCAGTTTACATGTCAGTCATCACTGACATCTGCAAGTTTGCCTAGGGTTGTTTATAATGCCGACTAGCACCAGCGATTATCAATCAATTACAATATATTATATTTGACGGCTTTTATAGCTAAGCTTGCCTGGATTTGATAGTTTGCAGCAACTGGGATGCTAAAAAAAAGTCACCTCCGAATGCCCAAAATGTTTGCATTTGTATACATTTGTGGATACCGGCATTCGCAAACGTTTACTTCTTACTATTAAGTATTTATTAAACAACCTGCAGCGATCTGGCGATTGATTGTTGAACGTATTAACGCTGCAGTTTACAAGTGAATCATCACTGACATCTGCCAGTTCGCCTAGAGTTATTTGTAATGCCGCCTAGCACCAGCGATTATCAATCAATAACAATCTTATATTTGACGGCTTTTAATGCTAAACTTGCCTGGATATGATAGGTTACAGCGACTAGGACGCTCGAAAAATTATCTCCGACCGCGCAGTTATTATTTCTTCTAAAGTTATATGTTTGGAATGGTCATTTCAAGTCACGAACCGAATTTCAATCACGTGATTTTAAAAAATATTATTGTATTTATTTAATACGCGTTCTATTTGAAAAACGGTCTTTTTTGTTTTATGAAATGAGACATTTGTCTCACTGGTTGCTAGTATATTATATTTGACGGCTTTTAAAGTTAAGTTTGCCTGGATTTGATAGTTTGCAGCGACTAGGATACTAAAAAAGTCACCTCCGAATGCGCAAAATGTGTGCATTTCTATACATTTGTGGATACCGGCATTCGCAAACGTTTACTTCTTACTATTAAGTATTTATTAAACAACTTGCAACTATCTGGCGATTGATGGTTGATCGTATTACCGCTGCAGTTTACATGTCAATTATCACTAACATCTGCAAGTTCGATTAGAGTTATTTATAAGTTATAACGCCGCCTAGCACCAGCGATTATCAATCAATAACAATATATTATATTTGACGGCTTTTAAAGTTAAACTAGCCTGGGTTTGATAGTTTGCAGCGACTAGGATGCTAAAAAAGTCACCTTCGAATTCGCAAAATGTTTACATTTCTATACATTTGTGGATACCGGCACTCGCAAACGTTTACTTCTTACTATTAACTATTTATTAAACAACCTGCAACTATCTGGAGATTGATTGTTGAACGTATTAACGCTGCAGTTTACATGTGAATCATAACTGACATCTGCCAGTTCGCCTAGAGTTATTTATTATGCCGCCTAGCACCAGCAATTATCAATCAATAACAATATATTATGTTTGACGGCTTTAAAAGTAAAGCTTGCCTGGATTTGATAGTTTGCAGCGACTAGGATGCTAAAAAAGTCACCTCCGAATGCCCAAAATGTTTGCATTTCTATACATTTGTGGATACCGGCATTCGCAAACGTTTACTTGTTACTATTAAGTATTTATTAAACAACCTGCAACTATCTGGCGATTGATTGTTGATCGTATTAACGCTGCAGTTTACATGTCAGTCATCACTGACATCTGCCAGTTTGCCTAGGGTTATTTATAATGCCGACTAGCACCAGCGATTATCAATCAATTACAATATATTATATTTGACGGCTTTTAAAGCTAAGCTTGCCTGGATATGATAGGTTACAGCGACTAGGACACTCGAAAAATTATCTTCGACCGCGCAGTTATAATTTCTATGCATTGGTAGATACCGGCATTTGCAAACGTTAACTATGCTACTATTACGTATTAAGCGACATCAAACTAGCGGGCGGTTAATTTTTTAATGTAACATGCCTGTAGTTTACAGGACTATTATCACTGAGCTTTGCAAGCTGGCTCCGAGTTATTTATAATTCCGACTACCACTAACAACTGCCAATCAATAACATGTGATTGTCTTTCTTGGCTTTTAAAGCTAAGCTTGCATGGATATAATAGATTGCTGCGACTCAGATGCTAGAAAAGGTATTTCCGAAGGCCCCAAACGTTAGCAGTTCTATGAATTGGTCAACACCGTCAATCGCAAACGTTTACTATCTTACTTTTAAGTATTAAACAACTTGAAACTATCTGGCGATTGATTGGTGATCGTATTAACGCTGCAGTTTACATGTCAGTCATCACTGACATCTGCAAGTTTGCCTAGGGTTATTTATAATGCCGACTAGCACCAGCGATTATCAATCAATTACAATCTATTATATTTGACGGCTTTTATAGCTAAGCTTGCCTGGATTTGATAGTTTGCAGCGACTGGGATGCTAAAAAAGTCACCTCCGAATGCCCAAAATGTTTGCATTTCTATACATTTGTGGATACCGGCATTCGCAAACGTTTACTTCTTACTATTAAGTATTTATTAAACAACCTGCAGCGATCTGGCGATTGATTGTTGAACGTATTAACGCTGCAGTTTACAAGTGAATCATCACTGACATCTGCCAGTTCGCCTAGAGTTATTTATAATGCCGCCTAGCACCAGCGATTATCAATCAATAACAATATATTATATTTGACGGCTTTTAAAGTTAAGCTTGCCTGGATTTGATAGTTTGCAGCGACTAGGATGCTAAAAAAGTCACTTTCGAATTCGCAAAATGTTTGCATTTCTATACATTTGTGGATACCAGCATTCGCAAACGTTTACTTCTTACTACCTATTAAGTATTTATTAAACAACCTGTAACTATCTGGCGATTGATTGTTGAACGTATTAACGCTGCAGTTTACAAGTGAGCTTTGCAAGTTGGCTCCAAGTTATTTATAATTCCGACTATCACTACACACTGCCAATAAATAACATGTTATTGTCTTTCTTGGCTTTTAAAGCTAAGCTTGCATGGATATAATAGCTTGCTGCGACTCAGATGCTAGAAAAGGTATTTCCGAAAGCTCCAAACGTCAGCAGTTCTATGAGTTGGTCAATACCGTCAATCGCAAACGTTTACTATCTTACTTTTAAGTATTAAACAACTTGAAACTATCTGGCGATTGATTGTTGATCGTATTAACGCTGCAGTTTACATGTCAGTCATCACTGACATCTGCAAGTTTGCCTAGGGTTGTTTATAATGTCGACTAGCACCAGCGATTAATTATCAATCAATTACAATCTATTATATTTGACGGCTTTTATAGCTAAGCTTGCCTGGATATGATAGGTTACAGCGACTAGGACGCTCGAAAAATCATCTCCGACCGCCTGTTATTATTTCTATCCATTGATAGATACCGGCAGTAGCAAACGTTAACTATGTTACTATTACGTACTAAGCGACATGAAACCAGCGGGCGGTTCATTTTTTAATGTAACACGCCTGTAGTTTACAGGACTATTATCACTGAGCTTTGCAAGTTGGCTCCGAGTTATTTATAATTCCGACTACCACTAACCACTGCCAATCAATAGCATGTGATTGTCTTTCTTGGCTTTTAAAGCTAAACTTGCCTGGATATAATAGGTTGCTGCTACTGAGATGCTGGAAAAGATATTTCCGAAAGCTCCAAACGTTAGCAGTTCTATGAGTTGGTCAATACCGTCAATCGCAAACGTTTACTATCTTAGTTTTAAGTATTAAACAACTTGAAACTATCTGGCGATTGATTGTTGATCGTATTAACGCTGCAGTTTACATGTCAGTCATCACTGACATCTGCAAGTTTGCCTAGGGTTATTTATAATGCCGACTAGCACCAGCGATTAATTATCAATCAATTACAATCTATTATATTTGACGGCTTTTATAGCTAAGCTTGTCTGGATATGATAGGTTACAGCGACTAGGACGCTCGAAAAATCATCTCCGACCGCCTGTTATTATTTCTATCCATTGATAGATACCGGCAGTAGCAAACGTTAACTATGTTACTATTACGTACTAAGCGACATGAAACCAGCGGGCGGTTCATTTTTTAATGTAACACGCCTGTAGTTTACAGGACTATTATCACTGAGCTTTGCAAGTTGGCTCCGAGTTATTTATAATTCCGACTACCACTAACCACTGCCAATCAATAGCATGTGATTGTCTTTCTTGGCTTTTAAAGCTAAACTTGCCTGGATATAATAGGTTGCTGCTACTGAGATGCTAGAAAAGGTATTTCCGAAAGCTCCAAACGTTAGCAGTTCCATGAGTTGGTCAATACCGTCAATCGCAAACGTTTACTATCTTAGTTTTAAGTATTAAACAACTTGAAACTATCTGGCGATTGATTGTTGATCGTATTAACGCTGCAGTTTACATGTCAGTCATCACTGACATCTGCAAGTTTGCCTAGGGTTATTTATAATGCCGACTAGCACCAGCGATTAATTATCAATCAATTACAATCTATTATATTTGACGGCTTTTATAGCTAAGCTTGCCTGGATATGATAGGTTACAGCGACTAGGACGCTCGAAAAATCATCTCCGACCGCCTGTTATTATTTCTATCCATTGCTAGATACCGGCAGTAGCAAACGTTAACTATGTTACTATTACGTACTAAGCGACATGAAACCAGCGGGCGGTTCATTTTTTAATGTAACACGCCTGTAGTTTACAGGACTATTATCACTGAGCTTTGCAAGTTGGCTCCGAGTTATTTATAATTCCGACTACCACTAACCACTGCCAATCAATAGCATGTGATTGTCTTTCTTGGCTTTTAAAGCTAAACTTGCCTGGATATAATAGGTTGCTGCTACTGAGATGCTGGAAAAGGTATTTCCGAAAGCTCCAAACGTTAGCAGTTCTATGAGTTGGTCAATACCGTCAATCGCAAACGTTTACTATCTTAGTTTTAAGTATTAAACAACTTGAAACTATCTGGCGATTGATTGTTGATCGTATTAACGCTGCAGTTTACATGCCAGTCATCACTGACATCTGCAAGTTTGCCTAGGGTTATTTATAATGCCGACTAGCACCAGCGATTAATTATCAATCAATTACAATCTATTATATTTGACGGCTTTTATAGCTAAGCTTGCCTGGATATGATAGGTTACAGCGACTAGGACGCTCGAAAAATCATCTCCGACCGCCTGTTATTATTTCTATCCATTGCTAGATACCGGCAGTAGCAAACGTTAACTATGTTACTATTACGTACTAAGCGACATGAAACCAGCGGGCGGTTCATTTTTTAATGTAACACGCCTGTAGTTTACAGGACTATTATCACTGAGCTTTGCAAGTTGGCTCCGAGTTATTTATAATTCCGACTACCACTAACCACTGCCAATCAATAGCATGTGATTGTCTTTCTTGGCTTTTAAAGCTAAACTTGCCTGGATATAATAGGTTGCTGCGACTGAGATGCTAGAAAAGGTATTTCCGAAAGCTCCAAACGTTAGCAGTTCTATGAGTTGGTCAATACCGTCAATCGCAAACGTTTACTATCTTACTTTTAAGTATTAAACAACTTGAAACTATCTGGCGATTGATTGTTGATCGTATTAACGCTGCAGTTTACATGTCAGTCATCACTGACATCTGCACGTTTGCCTAGGGTTATTTATAATGCCGACTAGCACCAGCGATTATCAATCAATTACAATATATTATATTTGACGGCTTTTAAAGTTAAGCTTGTCTGGATTTGATAGTTTTGCAGAGACTAGGATGCTAGAAAAGTTACCTCCAAATGCGCAAAATGTTTGCATTTCTATGCATTTGTGGATACCGGCATTTGCAAACGTTTACATCTTATTTAAACAATTTGCAACTATCTGGCGGTTTATTAACGCTGCAGTTTACATGAGAATTATCACTGACATCTGCAAGTTCGCTTAGGGTTATTTATAATGTCGTCTAGCACCAGCGATTATCAATCAATAACAATCTATTATATTTGACGGTTTTTAAAGCTAAGCTTAATAGGTTGCAGCGCCTAGGACGCTAAAAAAGTTACCTTCAGATACGCACAATTTTAGCATGCATTGGTGGATACCGGCATTCGCAAACGTTAACTATAATAGTATTACGTATTAAACAACATGAAACAAACCGATGGTTCATTTTTTAATGTATTAATTCTGTAGTTTGCAGGACTACTATCACTGAGCTCTGCAAGTTGGCTCCGAGTTATTTATAATTTCGATTACCACTAACAACTGCCAACCAATAACATGTGATTGTCGTTCTTGGCTTTTAAAGCTAAGCTTGCTTGAATATGATAGGTTGCTGCGACTAGGATGGTAAAAAAAGCTATTTTCGCAGGCTCCAAACGTTTTATGTGTTGGTCAATACCGGCATTCGTAAACGTTTACTATCTTACTACTGAGTATTAAACTACTTGAAATAAGCCGGCATTCAATTTTTGAATCTATTAATCCTGCAGTTTACAGGACTATTATTCTAAGTAGGACTACGGTACCTGGTAGTCTGCATGCCTAGACCTTGTTCACGAGGTTGGCAAAAAGGGCCTATAAACGCCTGCTTGCTAGAAATAAATCTCCCTACAAATAATAATACTAGTACTACTACTACTACAAGTACGAAAGTAAGGACCTTTTTGACAATCCGCAGTTTATGGGCAAGAAAGCGTAGCGAGAGAGGCATATAAATAAGGCGAGTCTAAAAGTCCGCTTTCGTAGGAGTTACATACATAATTTTGTGTTCTACTGCTTTAGAAACGTTTTTCCAAAAATGACCGTTTAATCGAGAAGATCGAGAAGGCCATGCTCATACCAAAAAATGGCAATGTATATTTTTATCTCGACGAATGGAAACACAGGGTTAGTTTTGATTGCTATGTTATTATTACTGCTGAAAAGTAAAAGGTACTAGAAGAAAAAGTGGGTGTTTTCGGACGCTAAAAACTGCCGAAATTAATAGCTTTACGATGTCGTAGAACAAAAACAAAATTATTGAGTGCTTATCAATCGCTCTTGGTACATTATAAGTGACAATTTTTTGTGAAATTAGTGATCCAATGAAATTAACTCTTTTCTAGTCATGTGGGCAAAATCAACCAATTAGATTATCCTTACATTGAAAACTGCCCATGGGTTGTTATCACTTTGTGCACTTACAGCGGTCAGTTCGGGTTGCTATGTTACGTCAAGTTTTTGACAGTTCGCAGTGAAGTATTTTAAGATGTCATATTCTTTTCATAATTGCACTTCCACTGAATACATGTAAATAAATAGTTTCAAGGGCAAAAAATTGTCTAACCGAATATCCCTCGACCATTGATAAATACTCATAATTTTATTACAATTTCCTCAAGCACGTGCTTTCGGAAGCTGTAATAAAATTATTTCGTAATTATCACTGTGCTCGGGATATTATAGCTGATAATGTTCCTTTGCCAACATGGGAATACATTTCAATATCAACAACTTCGTTATCAATGTTTATATGCAGCACTGTTAAAAGTATGTACCACTTTTATTTTTTCTTATTGTTTTCAAATTGACGAGGGATTTTTTCTAACCATTTATTTTCAACTTTAAAATATGCCAGTTATTGCAAAATATGCAAATATATGCACTCTTCTACTAACGCCAATGCAGGACAGGAATTAGCAATAAAAATTAATTAAGAAATATGTTTTATTCTATAACACTCGTAAAAAAATATCAAATTATACAGCATTCATTTTTGGCATACAATTATTTTGAAATAAAATATTTTTCTTTCAGGTCACATCAGAAAATTAATGTGGATGGTACTGCAGTGTTCTTATAATAGTTCTAATGGACACATATCACTAAATTCTTATATTACTAGCGTTCTTCTTCGAGTAAATCGTCAATGGGTGGCTCATTTACGTGTAGCAATACTAATAGTTCGCTTATCTTTGCATTCAGTATTTGCCGAATCTCTTCAATGGGTTTGAGGAGAATAATAGGTACATCATCGTCCCGTCTCTAAAAAGGCATTGAATTTTTAATTTTCAAAACTTTAAGATTGAGCAAATGTACTCACTTGGAACAGAACTTCCCCTTCGAAATCAACAAGTTTTTGTTTTCTGGCACGCAGTAGAATGCCCACCAATTTGCTGGAAATTGTGGTGTATATCTGAAAACAAAACCATGGAATTAGACATTTCTTTACTTCATACAAACATTGAAATAATAAACTAATTTCATTTTCTGCATTCAATATTCAACAATTTTCAAGTAAAATATCAAAAGTAATTATCCTCAGAGTAAACTCATGGGGCCTTATCATTACTGGTTATACATCAGGGCTCTTCACTTTGTCACACTCTTTAATAGACATTTACAGACGACAGGACCATCTGAACAATCAGTAAAAATCAGGTAGTGGACACAACAAGTAGGTACAAGACCATGTGCTGATTTTAGAAGAATAAAGACAATAGATAATACAAGGTAACGAAACCAAATCAGTACAAGTAGTATTTATATTTAAAAAAACAGTTACTACCAATTCCTGTTAACGATGTCGTTATTCTATAGGCAGCGTAAAGAAACATCAAGTTGATAAAGGTAAGTATGTCTACATAATTTGTGGTTATAGTATTTAACAGTATTAGGCTGATATTGACCATATAACGGACGAGGATACATTTTGTGGCTGAGATTAGTAGATTATCCGTGTCAGTTAACTACTAAAAGTGGCCAATTTTAAGATATGTGAGTTTATTATAAATCAAACTTACTAGCAACCTGAATTCCGCACATACGAGGATAAATTGAAAAGTCCCCGGCCTAACTCAGATAGGATACAAATTTGCGTAATGCTTTTACGGCGTTATATTTTTTCAAGATTTATCAGTCTGGCTCTGGAATAACAAAAATTTCTGTAAAATAATAATTGTTTGACAAGCTGTCAAAGTTGCTAAGGTGTTGCATGCTGTAAGCATGGATCAAGTTGAAATTCGTGCAGTTATTAAATATTTTCATATTAAGGGTTTAGCCCCAAAAGAAATAAAAGCTGAACTAGACGGCACATTACGCGAATCTTCCCCTTCATACACCACAGTTAAAACTTGGGTTGCGGACTTTAAACGTGGTCGCAGGAGTACAGAAGATGCACCGCGTTCAGGAAGACCAAAAACAGCCACCACAACAGAAATGATCGAAAAAGTTCATAAAATTGTCTTGAATGACCGGCGATTGAAGTTGATGGAGATAGCAGATACTAAAGGCATTTCAACAGAACGGACATATTATATCCTAACCGAAATTTTGGGGATGAGAAAGTTGTCTGCGCGATGGGTGCCGCGACTGCTCACACTGGAGCAAAAGCTGACACGCAAAACAGTTTCGGAGGAGTGTTTGGACTTGTTTAAACGCAATCCAGTCGATTTTTTAAGGCGATTTATTACAATGGATAAGATGTGGATTCACCACTATACACCAGAAACAAAGCAGTAATCGAAGCAATGGACTGCCAAAGGAGAACCTGCTCCGAAAAAGGCCAAAAGTTTTGGCTTCAGTTTTTTGGGATCCCAAGGGCATTATTTTTGTGGATTACCTTAAAAAAGGTAAAACTATCAACGGGGCATACTATGCTACCCTACTTGACCAGCTAAAAGAGAAAATTCAAGAAAAACGACCCAGGTTAGCAAAGAAAAAAATTCTGTATCATCAGGATAATGCCCCCTGTCACAAGTCAGTTATTGCCATGGCAAAAATTAATGACTTGCGGTTTGAATTGATACCCCATGCCCCCTACTCGCCGGACTTAGCCCCCTCAGATTTTAGTTTATTTCCAAACTTGAAAAAATTTCATGCTGGAAAGAAGTACGAGTCCGATAAAGATGTGATTGCTGCCACAAATGTCTATTTTGACCAGTTGGATGAAAGGGCTTATAGGGATGGAATAAGAGCACTTGAATATAGGTGGACCAAGTGCATTGAACTTGACGGGGATTACGTTGAAAAATAAAATTACTGTTTACATGACTTTCTTTTGTTTTCTTGTCTAGGCCGGAGACTTTTCAATTTACCCTCGTATGTTGGTAGTGTAGCAACCGATGATTACAAATTCGTTTTCAAACCAATTAAAATAAAACACGCAATTTAATAGTGTAGCAACAGTTGTTGACTCAATAACGGCCGTGGCTGTTATGGGTACCATTTCAATCAAGCAGACAATGCTGATATAGTAGAATAACATGTTGGTATTATGAAAAAGAATAAATGGTCCAACGCGCTATGAGCCACCACCTAGGTTGGAAACAACGTTATTCATCGGTTTAACTTATCCTTGAAGCACAGGTATAATAATTACACGATTCAAACAGAAATAGCGGTATAATTTGACTATCGACACTAAATTTCAGTCTGCAGGTAAAATCCCTTGACCAACACCAATCCGTTTATTTCGCCACGTCTACAAAATATTAAATTAGAACTTTCATGCATTGTTAATATACTTACTATTTCTCTGATTATTATTGGCATATCTTGTGTTCATCATGAACAGTTCATGCAGCTGTTTTTTTAAATGTTTATAACAATAGCCATCACTATAAACAAGTTGCTATAGTTTGTCTCAGTGATCTTTTTGCTGACGTCATATGCATATGGAGCAATTGCGCAAGTGGTCTACAATATTATCTGCTACTCACAAAAGGAAACAAATGTAAACACAATTTTGGATCATTTCCGTGATTGCTTCCTGTGCAGATGACGTCAGAGAAAAGATACCTGAGACAAACTGTGCTTCCATAAAAACAACTTAATAACATAATGCATGAAACACATAATTTTACACAAAAATAAGGTGTCTGCTTTTTGGATATCTAGATTAAATCTGTAAGCTAAGATGTTCGATTATAATTTATAAATTCGAGTCATATTCGAAATATTACATAGTTTTGTTCTCTTTTAAAATAAACAATACTGGAATTTAAAATCATATTGTCAGAAAGTCTTGGAGAATATAATCAGATGTCACAAAATTTAAATGAATCACAGATCTTTTGTAATAGTAGTAGGACCGTTGCGTGTATTATTTGTATATTTCCTAATTAAGCTAGTAACGATTCTAAATATATTATATTATAATTAAATTTGGCAAAAATGCGTCATCTAAACTTACTGACGTCTATTGCATTTTGATGTCGTTGCCAAACCTAGCCATCTTAGCGCAGTGATATTTGATTGCGACATCTGGCAACGTCGATTGCTTGGCATCTCTAATTAACCTATTTTATGTTATTAAATAGTTTGTGTACATGCAGTACTGATAATTATATGAATTTGCAAACCTTTATAAGGGCCTAACGCTGTTTTCTATAAAAATGCTACTCCACTGACAAGTAAAAACGATGAACAAGAAATGAAAAAAATATATTTAAATAAGAAACGTCAAAATCAATCAACCATCTAAAATTTTGAATATGTTGTTTTTTCTTGGTTTCAGAAAAAATAGTATGGATTATTCAGAATAAAAGTTGTTTTGTTTGACTTGCAATTTTTGAGTTTGCGCGGCTACGATGCGCTCGCTCGCACATACAAACATAATTGCTTGTCAGACAAAGTGCCACTTTTAATCCTAATAAATTAATATACTATTTTTGTATACTGGTATGGTAGATACTATCTACCAGCTTAGCAAGAAGTCCAGTAGATAGGTTCTGATGGCCTAGGCCGGTAGCACCTAACGACCGCTCTTGACGACGTCCGGTAGCACTTAGCAAGGCCTGTGATTCGCATTATACGTTTGACAGTACTGAAGTATATTGTTGCTGTCAATGCCAGTCGATGTCAAATTTGAGGTTAGAAGTAGTGATGGGCTTATTCGAATGAAAAATAATCGGTTATCCGGTTATTGCAATAACCTATGTAACTCGGTTTTCGTTCCAAGTATTCGAATGAAAAATAACCTCATCCTGATACGTACTACGTGCCGTATCTCAGCGACCTGCGAGTGATCGAAATTCTGTAAATAATACGTCATTCATAACTCATAACCATAATCAAGGCAGATTGTACTGAAAACACCATTTGGGCCTCTCGCTCTACAGTTTTCTCCCTTGCTTCCTTGCCGGCTGATGCTCGCGGTCGATCCGTAGTCATATGATATGAACATAAATCAATTTTTTGCCGCCTTTAACCCGGCCGATCGATAAACATAAACGTTTTACCACTGTTTTTTATTGCGATTAGCAAGCAGTCCCGCATATTTCTTTCTTTCTACACTTCTTAATAAATACCTCTTAATTTCCAGTACATAACACATAATGTACATATTATGTTTTGGTTATAGATCGGAAGAATGTAAGAGTAATCGAGCTAATGCAGAATAGCGAGTCGTACAAATACAAATACAACAATATATTATTAATTATTATTATATTATTATAAATCGCCAGCAATCGAAAACAAGGCCTATCCAGATATATTTCATTCATATCCACAATTACTTATTGCACAAACTCCTTAGAAATCAAATAAAAATCATTTATACAATTATTATAAATAACGATTAACTGAGTCCCTCTGCTATCTGCAAGTTACGATGCCGATGCAGATGACGCTGAACCGCGTAACCGGCAAATAGGCGAAATCGAAACGAATCGAGAGCCAAAGTTTATTCGAATGATTATTCAAATAATCATTCGGTTATTCGAATGCAAATAATTCGGTTATGAAAATTGTCCTATGCCTATCACTAGTTATCAGGTTAGGTTTTTCGCCAGTCTGACACAAACTGACGCAAAACCTAACCTCAAATTTGACATAGACAGCGTTACCAACAATACACTTCAGTACGTCCAAACGTGTTATACGTGGAGCCGAGGTTTACAAGCATAAGAGACCGAAAATGTTCACATAAATTGTTTTGTACTACCAGCCTACTTTCCAAAAAAATATTAACCTTTAAATGCCGTTAAATAAATTGCAATCAAGGATAGTAGAGCTGAGTAATAGAAATATACACAACAAGCCGTAGTTTCCAAATTAAAATGAGTAGCTGTCAGTGACTGTCGATGTTCGAGTAATTATGAATGCAATAAAGCAAGGCAACCTCCTACACGAATTACTCAGTTCTACCAACCTTGATAGCGATGATCCAATGAGAACATTTACTTAGTTGCTAAGGACGCTGTTTATGTAAATGTATAGTACTTTTTTGGCCTAGGCCTGTAAGTAAAACTTACATAACTGGTAGTACATTTTTTTTTCATAGCCGGACATTGCAATTCAAAAGTTTTATTTTTCAACTGCAGCTTGGAAACCAAAGAGAACTCGATGTTTTCGTGTTTTTTGTTACCTTGGTCTTAGAAAATTGACAGCATGATGTGCAAACCATTTTTTTAGTTCTAATACATAGATTCCCATTCAATCCTATCGAAAATGGGACACCCTTAGGGTTGCCAACTTCCTGAGCTGCCACTGAAAGCCATTGGGCAAAATACTGAGAGGTTCGTGTAATTATAATAATTATAAACAAATCTATCTCACAAATTGTCAAATTGTGCATAAAGAAGTAAACATACGAAGGAAATAAAACTTGTTATTATGTTATTTTATTCATAAAATGTAATTAGCATTCTTCTTTCTTCTCTACATTTGTTTCTCTAATTGATTTCTACTGTTGTATTTTTTTGCCGCACTCAAAGTTATTTACCTTCTTTTATATACCCTCCAAAAATTCCGAACATGTTGATTTAATGTTAAAATAAATCAACAATTCATTTTTTATAAAATGCGTTCTAAATATGCAGATATTCCACGAAAACTCAAAATATATAAAAGAACTGTTCAATGAAAAAATGTTCAATAATTTAAATTCGTACATTTTTAATAAGTAGAATTTTTAAATAACTTAAAGGACTGTCGCAAAGGAAGACGGTTTAGTAACCACTACTACACCTTATACGCTAGTCATTTTTTCTGTGGCGATAGTCAATTGTTTAGTAGTGCCTGCCTACTGAAGACGCGAACAGCAATTAAAACAAGTTTTTATTTGTTTAACCAATTAAATTGCTTGTTTTGGTGTATCTACGTAAGTAAAGTCTTCTAAATATATTGTATAGAGGTATTAAATGTTATTTGAATTTTTAAATTGCACCTAGTAGCAGCAAAACTATGCACTTCATGTAAAAGTATTCGTACAAGTACCTAACCTCACTTTTGTTCGATCACGCTTGTCACACTGTGACCGAAGCTGTCAAGAATATTTAAGCCAAATAGGTACGAGTAAGTTTGATTTTCTACTAAAACGTATCCCACAACCAAATTTTAAAAAGAATTAATTGTTTGTAATTGGTCAAAATAGATATTATGAGAAATTAATGTTAAGAACTCTCGGAATTCACTACCAAATTAAATTCCTACCGTGATTTGTTTTCGCCATTGTTTATAACGACCAACTGCACCCCGACTTGATAAGTTTAAAATAGAGAAATTAATTACTTTTTTCTCTGCAAGTGATCCTTACACTGTCTGATTTGAGAGATGTAGGAAACATTTACAAAAATTGTTACGGTTTCCATAACAATGTATTTACTTCTCTAGAGAAGTCAGCGGCGTAACTACCGAGGGGGCAAAGGGGGCAGCGGCCCCCGGGCCCTGAACTTCAGAGGGCCCAACGGGCCTCCTGAAGTTTAAATCCCGGCAGGTCCAAACTCGGCCCCGTATAAAGTTTCAATGAGTTCGAGAAAAACGCTATTGTTCATTTTGCTTTGATGTTTCTGTTTATGAATTAAAAAAAATTATTGAAAAATGCTTTGGCAAGAATAGGACTTACACTTGGCAATTAAGAGGCTCGGTGAAGATCACGGCCCCCGGGCCCAAAATTTGAAGTTACGCCACTGAGAGAAGTGAATTACTTACATCCCGCAATTACTAAAACTGAAGACATGCCATGTTTGCCATTTGGTTAACATGAAGAAAACCGTTATCGCTCGTACTATTATCCATTTTTAATCAGAATACAAGCACAAAGCTGACAAAACAGCACTCGCAATCGTATTCACGCATTATTCACAGTGCGTCTATAACTGTCAAACATAACATCACAGCACTGTAACAACGCCCCAAGCTCCCGAAATGGGCTACTATAATTTAGAAAATGTAATAATTTTATTCTATTACAATTTATTTTACATAAATAATATTAATAGTTAAAAAATTATGTACTTTACACAGGATGTAGGCAGATTTACGCTACCTCGCACCTTGCTATCCTCGTTCGCTTCGCTCACTCAGCCATCAAGCGGTTCTCGGTAGTGTATATCTTACCTACCTACATGCCTTGTAAAGTAATATACTATTTCTGGGGTCGTTTGCCCTTCTGGGATTGCTTTTCTTCTTTTTCGACGTAAAAAAAGGTTCTGCATGCTTTTTGTTCGTCAAAATGCCAATAACTTTGTAACGACTGATTTTGTGAAATACATTTATTAAAAATTGTTGACATAACGTCAGGAACGCATACTTAAGCTATATACAGGATGTTCAGTCTATTTTGACAAACACATCTAGGGGTTTATTATTAAATATAGAAATACACTTCAGAAACAAAAGTTGTAAGGATCTATCCAAACCACCAGAATATTTTACCAGAGTAAATAACTAAAGATTACAAAATATTAAAATAACACCAACGTAGGTTGTTTTCAACGATAATACCACAAAAGGTGAACATTTTTTGAGAATTTTCTTCGTTCACATGCAAATTATTGCGTTTCAATTTCTCGAAACCAAAACTGCGTTAAAAATTCTGCGGGACCTTACGTCGAGTGGAATTTGAGCAGCTTTTGTTGAGAGAAATTTGCAATAATTTGCATGTTGACGAAAAAATTCTCATATACAATACCGCGAGCGGTCAACGAATTGCCAAAATTTTTTGTCAAAGTGTATGAGTGTTTATTGCTTCGATATGAATTGAAGCAATAAACACGAATAAACACTTTGACAAAAATTTATGCAATTCGTCGGCTGCAAGCGGCATTTGAAGGACTATTCAACGAACAAAATTTACATTTCTTAGTAATTAATCAATTCTATCACGTTCTCTTTGAAAATAAAAATCTGTTGACGTGAAATAAATTGTTTGTCAAATTTGACATAGCTAATATCATATTTGATGAATTTTACAGGAAGTTAAATAAATGTCACAGGAAGAGAAAAAAATTGTCATATACAATACCGCGAGCGGTCGACGAATTGCCGAAAATGTTTGTCAAAGTGTATGATGTTTATTGCTTCGATAAAAATTGGTCGAGTGCGACAGCACGAGGCCAATTTTGAAGCAATAAACACGAATAAACACTTTGACAAAAATTCATGCAATTCGTCGGCTGCAAGCGGCATTTGATGGACTATTCAACGAACAAAATTGACATTTCTTATAGTCTGAGCGGCGGTGACACTAAGTCTAGTGTGATAAAACTTTTGAATGTCATATATATAATTCGTTAGGTCATTGATGGGGAAACACAAAATGGCAGTGCTGCCACGTGTGGACCGAACGGCACTATAAAAAAATTATAAAAAAAAAAGATTTTTTTTTTAATATTTAGTATCATAAAACTTCAGGATTCTGATTGTTCCTCGAGACAGGGAAGGGGTAGGGCTTTAAGAAAAAACAGTGCTGCCACTCCCCGAGCGAACTCTTATCAGCGGCAGCAGGGAGATAAGTGATCCCTCGGATCCTATTTTCTAGTATCATTGAACTTCATACAAATTCAAACGTTATCTGAAAGATCATCAATTTCTGTGTAAGAAAAACCGCTGCTGCCTTTTCCAGAAAGTGAAGAAAATGGCGGCAGCAGCATTTGAAAGTCGCGATTATCGCAACCGAATTTCGCGTGTCCATTCAGTTTTATCAGCATTAATCCGTTTTTTTTCGATTTGTACTAATGAAATACGCTGACATCGTAATTTCCAATAAATTTTCAATGTTTTTGATTGTTTAAACAAATGAAATTCCATTTTTTATGTAATATTTTTCGGTTTTTCCATATTTTTCATGTTTTTTTCATAGTTTCATGCATTTAATTCCAATTGAGAATAAATTCATTCTATTCGTTGAAACAATACTTGCGATCATTGTTTAAACAAATTTGATTCTATCAATTATTCCAAAGTCATTGATTTTTGGGCCGCTTTTTTAAGTCTTTTCTTGTTTTTCACAGCAAGTACGAATCCGTTTCGCATTTTTTTTATTCATGCCATTTATTTGTCACGGCAGGGATTGTTTGAACAAATTAGAAGTATTTTACTGGGAACAAAGATTTTTGAGCTATTTTTAAGCAGAAATTGTGTCTGCGGCGTTGATTTATTTTACCAACTTACTTTGTAGGACCCCGGCTGTGCTATTCACAAGTGGCACATTCTGATTGGCTAGAGGGTAGCAAAAGGACCTACAAAGCCCATTCGTCGGTAGTTGGTATGCTTTATGCTCACTTTCGTTTAAGAAGCAGTCAGCAACGGTCGCATCGCTGTCCTTTTTTCTAATCTCAACGTATTTTACTTCTTCAAAAAATGCTTTGTTTCGTTGACGATATACTATCTTTGGCAAGAGATAACAACGACGAAGATGACAAAGAATTTGACGCAGAAAGTTTTGATTCTGACCACGAAAACTAGTGATAAGTTGCTTCGATGCTTTAATTGTTAGCTACTCCTGTAATTTTAACTTTTAATATAATACCAAATTTACTAAATGGGCAAATTGTTTCAATAATAATTCATTGCGAAATTTGCATAATCTTTGTGTTTTTTATAAACCAACATTTGTATGCATAAATCTAGAAAGAAATTAAATTCGTTTTCACAAAACAAGACTATTACTTATTTAAACACGCTTCCATTCTCTTACAGTTGGTGAAATAAATTAACGCCGCTGACTCAATTTCTGCTTAAAAATAGCTCAAAAATCTTTATGTTCCAACTTAAATACTTCTAATTTGTTCAAACAATCCCTGTCCTGATAAATAAATGGCATGTTTCAATAAAACTGCGAAACGGATTCGTACGTGCTGTGAAAAACGCGAAAAGACCTAAAAAAGCGGCCCAAAAATCAATGAACTTGGAATAATTGATAGAATCTAATTTAGATAGAACTAATTCATTCTCAATTGGAGTCGAAGGCTTGGAAAATATGAAAAAAAAAACAAGAGTAATAAGGAAAATTCGAAAAATATCACATAAAAAATACAATTTCATTTGTTTAAACAATCAACGCAATAGAAAATATATTGCAATTTACAATGTCACGCGTATTTCATTAGTACAAATCGAAAAAAAAAACGGATTAATGCCGATAAAACCGAATGAACACGCGAAATTCGGTTGCGATAATCGCGACTTTCAAATGCTGCTGCCGCCATTTTCTTTAATTTCTGGAAAAGGCAGCAGCGGTTTTTCTTACACAGAAATTGATAATCTTTCAGATAATGTTTGAATTTGTATGAATTTCGATGATACTAGAAAATAGGATCTGAGAAACAATCAGAATCCTGAAGTTTTATGATACTAGATATTAATATTTTTTTAAATAATTTTTTATAGTGCCGTTCGGTCCACACGTGGCAGCACTGCCATTTTGTGTTTCCCCATCAATGACCTAACGAATTATATATATGACATTGAAAAGTTTTATCACACTAGACTTAGTGTCACCGCCGCTCGTACTATTAGTAATTAATCAATTTTATCACGTCCTCTTTGAAAATAAAAATCTGTTGACGTAAAATAAATTGTTTGTCAAATTTGACATTTCTAATATCATATTTGATTAATTTTACAGGAAGTTAAATAAATGTCTCAGGAAGAAAAAAAAATGTCATTAAAACTTCGCTAGCGGAATTGTTGCACAATTTTACGTTGATTGGTGGCAAATTACATAAATACTAAATTATGATTGGTGAATAGTTAACTTGAAGGGGGTGGGTTGAACAGTCTTACAAAATTTTGACTTGAGTGGTATTTGAAAAGATTATTCAACAATATGGGTAGATGACTTTTACGGTGTTCGACAGCACACATTTTTAACGTTTTTCACTATTAATTTAATATGGGAGCTTCCAACACGATTATTATGAGTTTTTAGAACGACGCTGATTTGCAAACTTCACTTTGACGTTTTGGTGAAATGTCAGTCAAAGGCTACTCACTTCATTGAAATCATTGAAACCAATCGGGCTCGCGTGAAAACACTGCGACATTAGGGGCCGGTTGCAGAAAGCAATGTTAAGTCTCGTGTTAGTTAACATCGCGTCAAAGTGAACAAAAACGAATCAAATCTCAAATGCTTATGGTAACTAATACATTAGTAAACAAAATTTGATGCGATTTTGTTCACTTTGACGCGATGTTAGCTAACACCAGACTTTTAACATTGCTTTCTGCAACCGGCCCTAGGTGTTTTCAAATGCAGTCAATTTTGATTGGCCGTTTCTGACAAATTGAACAATTTTCATTGGTTCGTTCATTATAGTGTTGAATAATCAGTAAGAATACCACGAGACGACTGTGAATTATCAAAAATACTTTTGTTTTCTCACGAAACGGGTTGCTTAGAAACATCACGAGCCGGAGGCGAGTGGTGTTTCTAGAAAGCAACCCGTTGAATGCAAGCAAACGTATTTGATAATTCTTAAAGTCGTCGAGTGAGTATTCGATTAGATTATACCATGAATATTAAAAGGGATTTGCACTAAAAATGTATTTAATGCGTAACCTAAGAAATTTGTTGAAAATGGCATGACATTGACAGTGGTCAGCTCAAAATTGAAAACACCAAAACGATAACACCACCGTGTTTTCATCTAATATTACGTGGCTAAATAGGAATTTTGTGCATTATGAAAGCTATTATCAGTAATAATACCACGAGACGACTATGAATTATCAAAAATACTTTTGCTTTCTCACGAAATGGGTTGCTTAGAAACAACACGAGCCGAAGGCGAGTGGTGTTTCTACAAAGCAACCCATTGAGTTTGTAAACAAAAGTATTTGATGATAAAGTCGTCGAGTGAGTATTCAATTAGATTATACCATGAATATCAATAAGGGAATTACACTAAAAATGTATTTAATGTGTATCCTAAAAAACCTATTGGAAATGGCATGACATTGACAGCTGACAGCTCAAATTGAAAACACCAAAACGATAACACCACGGTGTTTTCACTTATTAATACGTGGCCTGAATAGGGATTTTGTGCATTATGAATGGTATAATCAGAAGTAATACTACAAGTACTTCGATATTATCGGGTTATATGTTGATAACTTGTTGCACAATAATAAAAGAGTGTCAGTTTGACAGGTTAAATAGTCCAACCGCGTTAGCGGGAGGATTATTCTGTCAAACTGACACGATTTGTTATTGTGCAGGAAGTTTGAGACGTATAACCTGTTCGAAGTACGCATTGTATTCGATTTGATTATTTTTTGAGTAATTTTTAATATTAGGAACAAATAAATATTTTATTGGCAGCTCGATTGGTTTGTATTAACCTAGCTGAAATTCATCTCCATGAAAACAACATCAAGTTGACAAAAGTTATGTATTGCGTTACCTAGTGAAGTTACTATAGTATAATCGATTTTGTATAATCGAAATTATACAAGATAACTTAACTAAATCCAGCTTTCGGATTGGTTAAAATCTCTACGAAAAAAATAATCAGAAGTAATACTATAAGTACTTCGATATTATCGGGTTATATGTCGATAACTTGTTGCACAATAATAAAAGAGTGTCAGTTTGACAGGTTAAATAGTCCGACCGCGTCAGCGGGAGGATTATTCTGTCAAATTGACACGATTTGTTATTGTGCAGGAAGTTTGAGACGTATAACCTGTTCGAAGTACGCATTGTATTCGATTTGATTATTTTGTGAGTAAATTTTAATATTAGGAACAAATAAATATTTTTTCCGTCGACCTCCCTATAAAATGTGATTTTACGGACGCATTTGCCTACCAAAAATGCCACTTTTTTGGACACCATTAATTT
The DNA here is from genome assembly GCA_940337035.1 of Agriotes lineatus. Classification (NCBI taxonomy): domain Eukaryota; kingdom Metazoa; phylum Arthropoda; class Insecta; order Coleoptera; family Elateridae; genus Agriotes; species Agriotes lineatus. The sequence continues at coordinate 122,545,370 of OW679198.1, read as the reverse complement.
TTCGTCCGCAAACACTTTTCGTCCGCAAATGCTTTTCGTCCGCGAATGCTTTTCGTCCGCAAACACTTTACGGCCGCACTTTACAGCCGCAAACGCTTTTCGTCCGCAAACACTTTTCGTCCGCAAACACTTTTCGTCCGTAAACGCTTTTTGTCATCAACAACTTTATAATTCGGACTTCACTTTAATTTTTTTTCAAATTATGACGGTCGACGGAAAAATTTAATATGCACCTCGGACGAAAACTGCTTTTTATGGCCTTGTCTGATTGCTTGCCTCGGCTATCGCCTCGGCCAGCAATTGCAGACATCGTCCATAAAAAGCCAATTTTTCGTCCTTGATGCATAAATAACTATATTGGCCGCTCGATTTGTTTGAATTAACCTAGCTGAAAGTCATCTCCATGAAAATAACATCAAGTAGACAAAAGTTATGTATTGCGTTGCCTAGTGAAGTTACTATAGTATAATCGATTTTGTATAATCGAAATTATACAAGATAACTTAACTAAATCCAGCCTTTTGATTGGTTGAAATCTCTACGAATAAAATAATCACTTATAATACCATGAGTAGTCAAAGTTATGTCGACTATTTTTGCGGTGGTGTCACGAATGTCCATTGCGCTTTGGTACGATTAGGACGAGTGCGCTAGCACGAGTCCTAATCCCAAGCGCAATGGACATGAGTAGTGATACCACCGCAAAAATAATCTACTTAACTTTGACTAAGAATGGTATTCGAGGGACTATTTAATGAACCAAACTACCTTTTCAAATTAGTTTTCAGTAAATCTAGCAACAAACTACACAATTTCTATAGTAACAGAACACTAATATTGTCTTTTTCTAATAAAAATCGGATTTGTTAAAAATAGTCACTTGAATACCTTCTAGGAAGATATATCCACTGATATTTTTTTGATTTGTTAAGAAACGTCAGAATTCTGGATTTTCATTGGTCACTTTTTGACAGATGACAGGTGAATTGAATAGTCAATGGAATACCCTAAATATTTTTAAAATCATTAAAAAGCTCGTTTTCCCGATTCCAAGTATACATACACGGTGTATCTAAAATGGCTGAAAAACTTCAGGTGGTGATATTCTTCGTAAAATTCTGAGTAGGAAATCTTATAACTAAAATTTTGGATTGTTCTTCATGAACCTTCACGAGTGATAGATAAAAAACTTTTTTTTTCAGTACGTTTTCTGTTTTAAATACGTCAAAGTATCATAATCTTGAGCGGGTTTAATAATTGGTTTGAGACTTTATCGTATCAATTAAAAATATCTGCTTTACAATTAACAACAACCTTAATGCCAGTTTTTAATAATTTTTATCTGTAAAAGAAACAGCTTTGTACACTTTTCATGACGAATTACAAATGTGAATTAACCACAAATCCGTAAATTATCTTTGATGAAGTATCGCAAGTTTTAAACCAATGTTGCAAACGACTGCATACTTTATCTACATTTTTTCTTGGCGAATCGCATGAGAACGTTGACTCTTCAGGATTTTCGGTTTCATCGTTTAATTTGAATTTATAAAACTTTGACTAGGTACTTTGAAGTTAAACAATTAATATGTTAGGTTATATATAGAATGTGGACAAATACTATTGATAAACATTATATATCCAACTCTAAATACAAAAAACAGCTCATATTACACTAGTGGAACATGAAATTTCATATTCAACAGAGTATTTTTTTTCAATTAGTGGGCTACATTGTCAATAAATAACATTAACGTCGATGTTAGCAGGTTAGCATTTTTGACACAGACTGACGCAAAACCTAACCTGCTAATCAAATTTGACATAGCCTGACGCAAAACCTAACCTGTTAACCTCGAATTTGACATGTACTTACAGTGTCACCAACTATATATAGTTGTAGATAAAATATTGTATTTGACAAGCTTATAATGGCTGTATTACACTTGGATGATTACAATACTCGCCTTCGGCTCGCGTGTAAACTTCATCCTCGTGTAATATAGCGTACATTATATGCTTGTTAAATAAAATACTATTTTGTTATCACTGATGCCTTGCGTTTACTTTGCTAACCATTACAACTAATATATCCGTAACGGTTGAATATTGAACCCATGTGTATAGAACTGATTTGTTCATTTTGCTTCCAAATATTGGGGTTTCCTCCGCAATCACCCCGTATAGTACAGTGTGTCCAAGATAAGGTAGGCCAGCATGGGGATCTCGTTAATAGTAAGAGATTTTGGTTAAATGGGAAAAGTTCCGTAATTAAGGGACTAACAAAATTACGCCTAGAAATCCTTGATATGATTTTTCGTTTTTGAGTTATCTTAAAAAATGAATTTTTGGATTTCTTGATCTATTTTTTCTGGAGCTGATATTAAACTTAGAGCAAAATTGACAAAACTTCTTTATAGCAACATTCAATGGACTTACAGATTGCGTTATCAATTTTTTTAACCAACGTTTCGTTTTCGAGCAACCATCATCAACTTTTTTTTTTAATATTTTCTAATGCCAAATTTTAGAAGCCCTTGTTAGTCTGAATTCAACAATGTGCCACACATCATGGTTTCGAGTCATTTTTGATCATCGTCAACAAATTTTTAGATACGGGCCTGTGTCTTAAAGCATTTCATACGTTGTGAAACAACGTAATATAAAGAACGAAGTAATGAGCCTCACTGCATGTTTTTAAGCCTTAATAATCGCGTATGGTCTTGGAATACAAATAATTTTCAATAGGATGGTTGATTTATTGATTATTTTTCTTACTTATAAACAATAATTAAAATTAGAAATAAAAAACACCTCGTGTGGTTCATTATTTTTTTTCTTAAAATTACAAAGCTGAAACAACTTATGAAATGCTTTACGACACAAAAAATGCTATTTTTTAAATTTAAAATAAATGTTTGACATTATCAAGTTAGTAAAACATTAAATAAATGACAATCAAGGTTGGTAGAGCTGAGTAGTTCGTAAAAGAAGTTGCCCCACTCGCATAAAAATACATAGTTTGTATAGCATGATCAAAAATTATTTTCATCTATTACTTATGGCTATGGAAGATTCCTAATTTATGAATTCAACTGTAACTTACTTAAAACTCAAATGTCAAGTTTGACATTTATTTATAAATGTAGTTGCATTCATAAATTAGGAAGTATTCCACAGCCATACTACGTGAAAATAATTTTTGATCATACATTAGTTTGTGCAATGGGTGGCTGTTCCAGTAACTATAAATGCAATACGGCAAATGTAATGCGTTTCCATCTTTTTCCCAAAATGAATGTATTCGTCAGCAATGGATTAAATTTTATGGCCGTGATCATCCTTTGAAGTAGAATTGTTAAATTTACACAAAAAGGAACCTAAATGAAGAATTTATAATTATACTAACTATAAAAGTTTATATAACTCCAGAAATATCACAAAAAACTATTCAAAGAGATTAAATATAAATATAATGATACTGATGGCTATGTTTGTCAAACAACGATTATTCATTCAAATAACTTTTTAAATCATAAATATACTGAACAAAAAATAAAGTTGGTGCAATAAGAAATAAAATAAAACAATATAACCTACTAAAGTGTGTTTGTGTATTACTATTAGCCTTATTTGCCCCACTTTGAAAACATCATGCGACGCAATCTCCTATACGAATTACTCACTTGTACCAACCGTGATTCCAATGAATTAGTGAGAACCATGTGGTTGCTATGGACGCTGTTTATGTAAATAACCTAAGCTTGTAAGTAAAATATGACAGATAGTACAAAAAAATGTGATTTTTCGTACTTTGAAAAGCAAATTGGCTATGCTATTGCAATTTTAAAATGTGTTTTTCATCCGTTGTTTGAAAACCAAAGCGATATTTGTTATCTTGCTCTTAAAAAATTGAGATGATGTGTAGCTCTAATATTAAAGGAGATTTCCATTCAATCCTATCGAAAATGAAACACCCTGTACGTTAAGATAATCTCTAAAACTACTTTGCCGCGAAATATCCGAAAAATAACATAACCCTGTATACGTTAGAGCTAGTCATTTGTTTCGGTGGCGATAGTCAATTGTTTTGTGCGTCCCTGCCGAAACGAAACGCAATAAAATCAAGTAAGTTATGTGTTATTAACCGTTAATACTTATGCATTTGCAACTAAAATTTAAAAAACAGAGCCCAAAGGTGTTTAATATTTATTCCGACTACTTTTTTGTGTATTTTTAAAATGCGCGACCGTGCCCGATTAGCCAACGTATTTCGTGTGTGTTGTTAGTGCTATATAATATTATACAATTTTCGTGTGTTTATATAAGTAATGTCTTGTATCTGCCTGTATACAGGCATTAAAACTTGTTTGAAGTTTGAAATTACACTAAGCGTTCATCTGCAAGTATTCGTAAGTCTACCTAACCTCACTTATGCTCGAGTACAGAAAACGCGTCGCCGTCGGTGTCGAGGAAAATCATGTGCTGTCGATAAAATAAAAAAAGTGTAAAGTAATCGACCAGTTTTCTAATAAATCGTATGCCATAGCCAAGTTTCAATAATAAATTATTGCCTCTAAATACTCATAATAGATATGAAAAATGTTAGAACTCGCTGAATCCGCTACCAAATTAAATTGCGACCGTAACTTGTTTTTCACCATTGTTTACAACGGCCGACTTGATAATGTTTCGAAGTTTCAAAAAATGATTGAAATACACAACTTACACTAAACAGTTCGCCGAAACTGATGACTTGTCTGGGGTCGTTTGCCCTTCTGGGGTCGATTTTCTTTTCCTTCGGGGTGAAAAGTGGTTCTGCATGTTTGTTGATAACCTCGCACAGCTGAAGCATTTCCTTCAGTATTTCTAAGCTGGCCTTGAAACCCCTGAGTTCAGATTTCGAGCCCTTTTCTGGTCTAAAATGTAATTTTGTGAGTATAAAAATCGAAATATGGTGAAGACGTCAAGCACCTTCCATACTCTTCTTTTGAAAACCTCCTCTTCTGCAAACCGCTCACATTTTTGTCGGTTGAAAATGGATTTAGTTCTTGTTTCTTCTGATGGGTGTCTGCGAAGTTATTGAAGCGGGCTAACCTGTCTTTTATGGATTTGGGGGCGCACTGCAACACAATTAATTGCTTTAATTACTAAAGTTTCAAAAGAAAATCTATTTCCAAATTACTAATGTAAAGATTTAGCCACTGCATTCTATTTTTGGTATTTTTATCATTAAACTAAGTACCTATTTAAGAAAAAATATTCAATCAAAGAAAACGCATGAGCTTATCATCTTTTTCATAAAAAAAAATATTGATGTATTAACTCACAATTAAGCCATTAGTAGCAACAATAAAATTGTGATCTACGTTTACTACATAGCAATACCTATACGACTACCAACTATAGCACGATGAACTATGAACTAAGTATCCGAATCATTAAAAAATGAAATTTGAATTCGTTTGTGGAAATGCGGTTTTTGGACACAGGGATTTGAAAACCACTGTTTATAAAAAATATTTGTCGGTGCCTGATGGCACACACTTTATAACCAAAACGTAAATATATCGATTATTATGAAAATTTACTTATTTTTCCAGAATCTGGAACCGAAAAATCAATCAAATGCATTTCAATATTTTCAATTTCTTGGCTTTAAATTAAAGCGAAACAATTATAATCAAAATTAAAATACAAATCCATGTTCACTTTGCTGAATTCTTTGAGAATTTTTTTTTGTCCTTATATAAACAGATGCCATCATTTCGCCTGTATGCTGAAAAACCAATTAATAATAACTAAACACAATTAAATAAATTGTAGCAATTTTTTCTCAGTTGTAAAACCTCTGTATTAAAAAAATATAGAAATATTGCAGAGGATTGAATCCAATTTTTTGCATAGAATCGACCTATTTATTCATGCAAATGGTAGTAAAATTGAGTATGAATTGCAAATTTATTAATGTATCTTATAATATTTCCTATTAAATTATCTTCGTGACATTTGTTTTACACTAGACTACACCCGTTTCAAAAAAAGTCACTCAGGTGTTATTTTTGTCTAAATCGTGAAAGATAGGTATCAAAAATTATGAAGACAAAAAAAAAAGATCAATGAATGCATCTTGCTGGGAAAAACTTAAGTTATGGGCCTTGCCCTGGAAAATTACTGTCTAACTGTGTCGTGACACACGTGTTTCATTCATTAATAGTTGGCCAATAATTAGGATTGCCAACAGGTCTCCTTTAGAGAGAACATGTCCTCTTCTTTAATACAATTATTTTGTTCTCTATCTTTTTTTAAATATACTAAGATTGTTCCCTTTTTTAATTTCGCTATCTTTGTGTGGAAGATTATCCTGCTTTAACAGCATATTTTTTGTCGTTCGATAACTCTCGTCGTATTTTAAATTTATATTTTTTTAAGATGACTTTAGCAAGACTTATTTATAATTTGCGGCTTCCTTAATGCATATTTTGCATTTAAAAAATATTAGAAAAAGCAGCCGAACAAAAATCAGTGTTGGAAGTAATAACTACAATACATTAATTAGTAAATACATCGCGCCATAGACAGGAAGAAGCATTTTTCTAATCAAAATAATATATATATATATATATTTATATATATAAATCAAATGAAAAATTGGAAGTATTTCTTGCCTCTAAAAACGTTCTTGTGGATGATTCAAGATGTTTTGTTCAATCTTAGAATTGAATGTATTTCTAGAAAACATTACAATGTAGAAAATTTTATATCCTATCTCAAATGGATAGAATATTTTAAAACAAATACTGTTGAGTTTCATTCCGAACAATTACAAATTTTCCAGTTTTCCAATGCCTGGTCGAAAAAAGTTGAAAATTTTCACTGCCCGAAGTATTTTGAGCGATGTTTATAATGGTCAAAATATTTCAAGTTTAGCATTTATTTAAAAAAAATAAAAAATGAGAAATGTTTACACCGAATTAACAGTGTAAATAAATATAGCGAAAAAGATGATGAAAACTAAGATAAAGATAATTAAATTTAATTGAACATTTTTAGGAGCAACTTGAGTTATAAGTGAAAATTTTGTTTTTTATGTATTTTTATAGTCATCACTATTAGTAACTAAAATATTAGATTTATACTGGGTGTTCAGTAAAGAATTGACCAAACTTTAGATATAGTTAATTTCGACAAAAATAAGCTGATTTAACCCAACTTACCTTAGTCCAAAAGTTAGTACTAACGGAGCTACAGGGTGTCAAAGTTGAAAAAAATAAATCATATTTTTTTAATATCTCTCGATTACTTCCAGCGAATTTCACGAAATTTCGTATCCGGGGGTTTTTTGGCATGAAAAATTCAAATTGATCAACGATTCAGTTGTATCTTCTAGAGGGCGCCACAAGCGATCATTAGGACACTGTTAAACCGCTGCAACTTTTTTGTGTCACGGTGTATGTCATTTTCGACTGGAAAAATATTTTTACCTATCTTTTTTTCTTAAAAAAGTTATATCTTATTGAACTCGCTAGAAGTAACGGTTTCCCAGAAAAACGCATCTAAAACTGATCGTGCGTGTAAATTATCCTAAAGAAAAGTCAGATTATTGAGTAAATACTTTGACAATCTGTATCTTTGTTATTATCGACTTTGGTACTAGGGTAAGCTGAAGTAAATCAACTTATTATGGTCTAACTATTACGCTGTCGCGGTATGGCCCATTATTTACTCGACAATTTGACTTTACTTTAGGATCATTTACAACCTCCCCCGTATACGAAGGGAGATATTTAAATGTTGGCAAGTGCATTTTTAGTTTGGGAACAGACAGGGTTTTTTACAAATAGTAATTTTTTTGAGAAGTCAAAAATAAACTTTTTTCCTCTTTGTAACCCAATCCGGGGCATACTGTATATTGACTATACAAGATAATAATAAAGGAGAAAATTTAAACAATTGCATTCTAAATATTTATTGTAATATTTCCATTAAAAATTTAAATTCTTTGGAAATCTTGTTGATGTTCAGATAGTTTGTAAACACCTTCTTTCAATTCTAAGCAGCTATTCCAAATAATAATTTGTGTATTTTGTGTATTATAAAAAAAATCATGTGCAATTTATACCGATCACTGTATAATAAGTGGACATTTGCTCAAACCATTTTTGGAATGATCACGTTTAAATATAAATTATAAACAAAAAGTAGTCGATCCAGTTTGAGAATTCAATTAATTATAGAAAATGGGATATTCGTATCAAAAAAGGTTGGATGTAGTTTGTTTCGTTTTTGTTAATGATAAAAATGCTGGTCGAACAAAAATTGCGTATATCAAAGACGGTTTTAGCAAATATGCACTTATGTAATATTTGGAATGGGGTAAACAAGCTTCTCAAACATTTTTGAAAATATACAGTGTTTCATTTTAAAAAACACTGTCGGTGAGTATTTTATGATGCTGATTTGTTTTCTCTTGTAAAAGATTCTGGTGATTCAGATGAAACCCTACAGCTTTTGTATTGAAAGTTTTTTTTCTATTTGTAATAATAGACAATGGCTGTCAAAATATACATGAACACCCTGTACATGCAGAAACCATACAGTCGACTTAAGAAGCCTCCTGTATTTATAAAATGTCAACTTCTTTTTTCTTTATAACTTTCGAAACAGTTAATGATCATGTAATTTGCATCAATCATCACCAAAATGTTACTTTTAATTAAATTGCAAGAAATTCATTTCTAGACTCTTCAGAAACATTCTTGTAGTGTATGTTTTCTTTACAACTACTGAAGCTAATCTTTATAAGTTTTTGTTACTTGACTACTTAATAAAAGTACATGTTCGCGCAATTAATATAAAAAATAAGTTTGTTTATTCCAAAAATACGTATGTTCGAATTTTTATGAAAAAATAATCCAAGAATACTTTGCTCCTGCTTTACAGCCATTGAAGCTAATTTAATTAATTTGTATCATTGACTATTCTTTTTAACTAAAATTGCAAATTTTACAGCTCAATTAAATTTCAAAAATGAATATTTGACATTTTTTAAATTATTTTCTATTTTCTTTTTTAAATACTCACTTTAGCTAGATTTTTTTATCATTTTTGAGTTCCTTTTAATCAGAATTGCATGTTTTGTAAATAAATTAAAATGTCTAACAAATTATTGTGTAAAAATTTTAAAGATTTTGGAAATTTGTTCCAGCCTCATTCTTTCCCTTTACAACATCGAAGCTTTCGAATTTTTATTTGGTTCCACCATGCGACAGCTCCCTTAAACTAGAACATTTGAATAAATTAAATATATACATGATGAATGTGTAGATTTTAAAGTATTTTATAGAAATTTTACAGTTTTTTTTCAACTTTGACAGGTTTATACAGCTCTTTTTGAACTATTGTTTAGAATATGTGTTAATGAGTTTTGTTAGCAACGCCTACTATAAACTGTTGTGTTGTTAATACAACAATATTCAAAAAGGCGGTAAAATTAAATTTGTACTTTTCTATATTTATAAATAATTTTTACTTCCAATTTGATAGATATTAATTAAAAGTTTAAACATTTTAATACTGAAAAAATTAATAAGGCGTACTACTTGATAATAATTTCCTTTATATTTTTACTATTTTGACTCGAAAGTTTAGTTGGCAGCAAGACACTATTTTCCGGAAACTTTCCAACAAATTTACGGTCGTCAAATTTAGATTTTGTTGTGGCCCAGTCCATTCTTTTTATATCTATTTTGTTGACACAACACTTGCTACCAATATATAGGTTTTGATTATAACGCCAAGAATTCGCATGCTAGCGGAAGAGTGCTGCGTATAAATTATTTTTAGTTTCACTTCGGTGGCTAATTACACCTTCAAAGCCTCTCAGCCGAAAATTAAAATATGAATCTCTAATCAAAACGAAAGTGTGCAAACTCTTCTTAAATAACTTGCAGCAATCAAAGCATAAACTTAAAAAACCACATGGTAATAAATCAAAATTAATATTTATTCAACCCCTATTTATTCTCAATTTACAAAAGAAGCTTACCATATAGTCTGGGGGTGCACACGGTGGTTCTTGCATATTGAAAATGTGGCTTTATCACAATAACACTATTTTTTCGTAAGATATCGCTATCAGATAGTTTTTCAAAATTATTAAGCACTTTAGTCTCCCCGCAAGGCGTCTTAGGTAAGTTTTTATTCTTAAAGACCAAATCGTACAATTAGGACTAAGCGACTATCACCACTCTGCCAGTCTGAGAATGCAAAGAATACTTAGCGTTTTGGCTACTTATAATGGAGACGGAGGAATGTGTGAATATATAGAAAACTGACCGACGCCAAGCGCCTTGGGTCCACGTCACGACGCTATATTTTCTTTGTGACCCCTCGAGCTTATTCACAACGGAACAATTCGCGCATTCTGGAACTTGCCATACAATGTTTACTATACACTAGTGGAAACGTTTAAAGAAAAGCTCGTTATGTAGTATAAGGTTAAACAAGTGTAGTAGTTTAGTTTTAGTTTTCTCTCTCGACACCCGTTCATTAAAACTCTGCTAATGGATGCTATTTGACCTTCCCTTTTCCTAAATAACCGCCTCTCAGCGGATTTAAAGTTTTTTCACTCTACTAAAAATAGCGAAGAAGCTATTTTATGAATGACTTTACACGCCGATTAAATGTTGTAGGTGGAATATTTTACCCTGCAATTTATTTTTACTTGCCCTCAAATCTGCTCTTATTATTTTTTAAGCAAACTTGACTATTTAGTTTATCCTTATATACATTATTTTTTTATATTTTTATTTTTAATCACACCCGTATCACAAGCATAATTTTGGTAAGATGTATCAAGAGAAAATTAGGTGTTTGTATATCAAATGAATCACATTGACATTTATGGTCAGCAGCCGTCGATCTCTAAGAAATTTTCCAGAAGCAGGAAAGGACCATTATGTTATTGCGTCAGTTTGACGAAAAGTACTCGTAGGATTTTATTTTAAGACTTTACGATAATTTACGGTTTGTTGCCACAACCACTAGTCAATGGATAACGAAAGCAGTGTTGATTGTAAGCGCCTTATTTAAAATCAACTGCACTTAAATTATTACTATTAGTATCTAGATCAGTGGTTTTCAAACAAAATATCGTTATCAGCCCTAATTAAACGTTTTTATTTTTGTGACGTAATACATTTAAACTATGACATCATCCACAGCTTTCTACGCTCTATTCTCTTTACACGCGCGTATATTATTATTTGAGTTACACAATAAAATATTCCTGCACGTTAAACTTTAAATTATTTTTATCATTGGCAGCATTTGTGCTCGTGTGCACCGGTGTCAATATAAACAAGCAAATTGAGTTTTTATATTTTTAGAATCAAATAATTATGTAGAACTGATATGGATGGAATCTGTTCTTCTCTTGCAAGTTTCCGCAAACTTCGTATCCGTAACCGCTGCAAATCCTGTTTCCCAATATGTTTTTTTTTTTGCATTCTTCCCTCTGATAATTTTATAACATGCCCAACCACCATAAGTGGTAAGATCTGGCTCCAGTTGTGGTACTTCGTTGACTGTACAACGCATACACCTCCTAGTTAGTTCATCTTCTCCATGTCTCCTCTCATTCGATCTCAAAATGCTCTTATTCCCGTTAGTCCCGTTTCTTGAAACCAGTGCTCCCAGAAAATATAAATCTTATACTTCTTCGAAATTATATTGTTTATCACTGTGATATGGTTATTATAACCTTTGAATTGCTTCTGTGTAGCTGCCATATAGTTTTGTCCTCATTTATCTTTAAAAAGCTAGTTGGCAAGACGACATCCAAAGGCAAGCGAGCAAAAACTGGACAGAACAGAAAGACACGAAAAGAAATGGATGACACATATGCCCAAGAGTGAACATTCTGAAGTTTCAGAAGATTCAGAAGCTAAAAACAGATTAAGATACCTGCTTAAAATGGATGGAAAGTATATGAAGATCAATCTTTTTTGTATTTTTTACATAGATATTTCTTTTGTTTCTATGAAAATCTGGTTAGCTACTTAGCTATCTTTTCTGAATCTGCAGTGATATCCTCCTTGTTTATCCTTCACCGTTGTACTCATCAATTGTTATTTAATAATGCAGCTATGATCGTGTAAGTTAAGGTGAATAGTGTTATTCCCCTGTAACTGCTGCATTAGGCTTTATCTTTGTATTTGTATATGTGGAGGATTATAGCGTGGAACCAGTCCTTTGGCCTGTCCTCTTTTATCCATATATTTGTATTTTTCCAACAACAAAGCATTTTCTTCCATATTTGATCATTTCCGAATTAATCTGATCGTCCCCTGTGCTGCAGTTGCTTTTCTCTTTATTATCCTGTTTTTTTCGTTTAGTGATTCTGTCTTCTAGTGATATGGGTTCTATGCTATCGTTGTTTTCTTTTTCTTCCATGTTTGTGTTAAATTTGCTGAAAAAATTTTGTTTCCACCTTGCAACTTTTTTTCTTACTAGCAAATTCTTTCTCTATTTATTCTATTTTAGTTGTGTTGTGCTCCAAATATCCGTTTTGTTTTTTTTTACTTTCGGAACGATACGTGCTCTCCGTTTTTTCCATAGCATTTCAAACTTTGCTTTTTTTCTCTCTTCCCGAAGATTTAAATACTGTATTTGTCGTATTTTTTATTTCCATGCCAGGCTCTTCTATACTTTTCTTTTCGTGTCATGCTTCAGTTTTTCACCTATTAGTCCAGTCGTTGAAGGTAAAAATATGCTATTACCTCAGAATTCTTTGAACCTTGACCGATTGACGTGAAATTTGGTGAGTGGTTAGTGGATGGCTCAATGAGCAAAAGTGACATAACGCCGATGTGCGCTTTTACCCTGAGAGTGGATGCCACCCCTTTTCGGGGGTGGAAATGTGTTCACTCAAAATATCCACGGCAATGGATAGAGGGACAAATTCTAAGTAAAAAATGTTCTATATAGTTTTTTCGATAGATCGATATTTTTCGAGCTATTCGCGATTGAAAACTTAGATTTTTCGTGATAAAAATGCATGTTTTTGGACGGTTTTTCGCGAATAAGTCGAAAATTTCGCGTTCTAACAAATAAGTTGCAATAACCAAAATTGAAGCTTAGAAAACAGAAAAGAGATTGGCTTTTTATGAATGCTCTAGGTCCAAAATAAAAGAAGTTATGGCTCGTTGAAGAACTTGGTTCGAAGTAATCAACGTTAATTAACGAAAAACCTATGCATTTTTCGGGAAAAACTTATAGAACATTTTTTGTAGTGATTAAAAATACCTTTAAAATGAATACTGTTAAAAGTCGATTGCATCATAACTAAGCGAGTTACGGTGCAAAAACGGTGGGCCACTCGAATTTTTGAAAAAAAAATGAGCGCTAAAACCCCAGCCATTCCACCAAAATTGATATTGACCATTATCCCTTTACAAATTACTTTATTTTAGTATTACTCATGTAATCCAAAAGTTTTTCAACATGCTCAGAATTTGCATATTCAAAAAGTAAAGGGTTGAAGGGCTCGAGAGGGGTGGTCCGCGCACTATAATGCAAACTTCTAACATTTATATCTCCGTTATTTTTTTCCTACAGAAATAAAATAAAAACTAAAATGTTCGTTAAGAAAAAGTCCATATTTTTGTACTATATTATCTTTTACGTTTGTTTCTTTAGTTTTAGTTATTTTCAAAATAAGGTATTTTTTAAGAAATTTAAAAAGTACATATTCCATTTTCATCATATTTTTTTCGAAAAATACGCATTCTAACCCGCCCAAACTTTTGGATTACATAAGTAATACTAAAATAAAGTAATCTGTAAAGGGATAATGGTCAATATCAATTCTGGTGGAATGGCTGGGGTTTCAGCGCTCATTTTTTTTTTCAAAAATTCGAGTGGCCCACCGTTTTTGCATCGTAACTCGCTTAGTTATGATGCAATCGACTTTTAATAGTGCTCATTTTAAAGGTCTTTTCAATTACTACAAAAAATGTTCCATAAGTTTTTCCCGAAAAATGCATCGGTTTTTCGTTAATTAACGGTGATTACTTCGAACCAAGTTGTTACAAAAAAAAATCTTCAACGAGCCATAACTTCTTTTATTTTGGACCTAGAGCATTCGTAATAAAACCAATCTCTTTGCTGTTTTCTAAGCTTTATTTTTTGTTGTTGCAACTTATTTTATAAAACGCGAAGTTTTAGACTTATTCGCGAAAAACCGTCCAAAAACATGCATTTTCATCACGAAAAATCTAAGTTTGCAATCGTGAATAACTCGAAAAATATCGATCTATCAAAAAAACTATATAGAACATTTTTTACTTAGAATTTGTTTTTCTATGCATTTCCGGGGTTATTTTGAGTGAACACATTTCCACCCAGGAGAAGGAGTGGCATCCACTCTCAGGGTAAAAGCGCACATCGGCGCTATGTCACTTTTGCTCCTTAAGCCATCCCCTAACCACTGACCAAATTTCACGTCAATCGGTCAAGGTTCAAAGAATTCAAAGCGGAAAACCTTCAACGACTGGACTATATCTGTCACATTTCTTATTAATTTCTTACGATAGCGCCGCCTGGATCCCAGAAGACATATATGGTTTTTCTACAGGATGTTATGTTCTGTGCGATATAATTTGTCTCAGTTTAATTATATAGTGGCGTATGAAAAGAACAACAAACAAAAACCGGTTTATAACAAACTAAGAAGCAATTAGCGAGCGAATAATAAAACTTAACATGAATTATTGACCACATAGGTTTACAATAATTGGTGTATATGCTCCCAATGAAGACAAAAATGCAGAAAAAAGTAGGAAATGTAAGAGAAATAATTTTAATTGGCCATATGAACGCTAAAACTAGTATAAGAAATAAACACCACATTGTAGAGAAAACACAAAATAACATCGGTCAAAAATGAATAGATATGTGTGAATACTACGACTTAAGAATATTGAATGGATATTGCAGCTACTAGGATATACAGTCTGTTCTATAAAAAAGGCCCCGCCTTCTAGCTACTTTATTATTTATTTTAGACCCAATAAACCTTATATCAAATCAAATGACACATAAAAACCTACATTTTAACACAATCAACAAATTTTCATCTTCAATTGTTTCAGAGTGGTGACGTCACGTGCAATTTTTTTAAATGACACTGTATATATTTTTTGACATTTTCTGGTAGAGGTATTTTTTCTCTTTTCAACAATATAAATATTTCATGCACTTGCATAAAAAAATTTTCGTGAAAAATTACAAAAACTTTTTCACAGTGGGAGGCCATGATACAAAACTGTAAACAAAAGTGTAACTTAGAAAAACAAAACAAATAGTAGCCAAACGCTTTAACTGTCAGATTTCAGAATAATCTAAAGTGTTTATTGTTTTGTTTTTCTGAGTTACACTTTTGTTTATAGTTTTGTATGGTGGCCTCCCACCGATAAAAAAGTTTTTTAATTTTTCTCGAAAATTTTCTTATGTAAGGGCATAAAATATTTATATTGTTGAAAAGAGAAAAAAAACCTCTACCAGAAAATGTAAAAAAATATATACAGTGTCATTTAAAAAAATCGCATGTGACGTCACCACTCTGAAACAATTGAAGATAAAATTTTTTTGATAGTGTTAAAATGTAGGTTTTTATGTGCCATTTGATTTGATATAAGGTATATTGGGTCTAAAATAAATAATAAAGTAGCTAGAAGGCGGGGCCTTTTTAATAGAACAGACGGTATACCTGGTGGCCAATTAAGAAGGGCAGTCGGCCCTATCTCGAAAAGTCATTGTCGTAAAGACTTGGGGTAAAAAAAAATTATAATTAAAGCGGCTAAAAGAAAACGCTGGAAATTATTTTTAAGTTTCTAGAATGACCGCCAGGGGGCGTAATCTTATTCTCTAATTTTAAATCCCGTTTTTTGAGAAATATTTTTATATTACAGATAGCTAAAATGAACACCGTTTTTAAGCTGAGATAAATTCGATTCTTTTTCGTTAAATGATTTTTGCTCTATCTCTTAAGGGAAAGTAGTGGGAGGTGTCCGA
Organism: Agriotes lineatus; assembly: GCA_940337035.1. Lineage (NCBI taxonomy): Eukaryota > Metazoa > Arthropoda > Insecta > Coleoptera > Elateridae > Agriotes > Agriotes lineatus. Next base: position 122,529,293 of record OW679198.1, on the reverse strand, counting down.
ACATTTTCGGAAAGAAATGTAAATAACTTCAAAATGGCTGAACGGATTTTGTCAAACATGAAGTCGTTGAAAAGAACTTTTCTTAGGCTATCAACGCTGTCTTGAGCGGATTGATTTAGATTGCTTGTGTCGCCGCTAGAGGACGTTTTGCAAGAACACTACAAATGAAATAGGTTTTCTCAAAAAAATTAAATGCAACAATAAAACTTTTATTGCAACAAAAGATAGCCAAATTAGGGTCTAACACGCTAGTGAAAACCGCATTTCGATATTTCTTTCCTAACCTAAAATATCATATTTGGGAATATTTTCAGTAAACCTGCCATTATTAAATTATAATTATCGTTCTTTTAGCAAAATATATATAAATTTACTGTTAAAATACCAAAATTATATTTAAAATGTCAATAATAATTAATACTCATTCAATATATTGCCCTTCTGTCCACACGAAATTCGAATTTTTTTAAATGCAAGTGTGCTTTGAAAAACAAAACAGCAAGAATTATAATGGTAGTGTTTAAGTGTCAATCATATTAAGATTGCAGCTATTTATAGTGCATTTTCGTGGCCATATTTGCAAAAAATGCCTTTTCCACCTGTAGAAGTGTTTGATATGTTTCGTGTTTATTTTCAAAACAATGAAAACGCAACTGTTTCTGTTAGAATTTATGCAATGGAGTATCGTGATAGGCGCCATCCAACTGTCAAAGCTTTTCGTGTGGACAGAAAGGCAATATTCAATCATATTGAATGAGTATTAATTATTATTGACATTTTAAATATAATGTTGGTATTTTAACAGTAAATTTATATATATTTTGCTAAAAGAACGATAATTAGGATTTAATGATAGCAGGTTTACTGAAAATATTCCCAAAAATGCGACATTATTTCGAGTTTTAATTTCTTTTACTGATATTTTAGGTTAGGAAAAAAATATCGAAATGCGGTTTCTACTAGCGTATTAGACCTTTATTTGGCTATCTTTTGTTGCAATAAAAGTGATATCGTTGCATTTAATTTTTTTGAGAAAATCCATTTCATTTGTAGTGTTCTTGCAAAACGTGCTCTAGCGGCGACACAAGCAATCTAAATCAATCCGCTCAAGGCAGTGTTGATGGCTTAAGAAAAGCCCTTTTCAACGACTCCAAGTTTGGCAAAATCCGTTCAGCCATTTTGAAGTTATTGACATTTCTTTCCGAAAATGTTTGAATACCCCCCACCACTTTCCCTTAAGAGATAGAGCAAAAAGCATTTAACAAAAAAGAATAGAATTGATCTCAGCTTTAAAACGGTGTCCATTTTAGCTATCTGTAATATAAGAATATTTCTCAAAAAACGGGATTTAAAATTCAAGAATGCGATTACGCTCCCTGGCGGTCATTCTAGAAACTTAAAAATAATTTTCAGCGTTTTCTCTTAGCTGCTTAGTCATAAATTTTTTTACCCTAAGTCTTTACTACAATTACTTTTCGAGATAGGGCCGAGTGCCCTTCTTAATTGGCCACCCGGTACATACATATAAAGAGAAATAATTTAGTACAAAATTTGGAGATAATATCAGCTATTTAGTATTATTTTAATTAAGCTACTTGGAGATTTTATATGAAAAATAAATTTCAATTTGTCTCTGTATTGTCAAGAACATGTTAAAATTTTATTTAAAAAGTAACGTTTCGCTGGGTATACCAGCTTCATCGGACAAAAACAATTTAAAATACAAAATAAGCCCTTTTTTTACATGAAATCATCTGTAGAATCATTAAAACAATTTTTGTGTCATTATTGATAAGGTTTCGTCACGTTTCCATTTATTAAAACATTTTTTATCTCAATCTTCAAATCATTTTGCCATTGTTGTATTTGTCGAAATGTTTTTTAAAATTTTGGGATCTGTTTTAATCTTCTTTATAAATGCAGTTAGGTTATACGAATTGGTAGCAATCATTAAATATTTTTTTTCCTTGTATGTTGTTGTTTTTTGTTTATTGACAGATAGCATTAATTTTAGAAGTAGTTGGAAGAATAATTTTAATCGGAAATCATTTTTTGTTTTCTTTTGGTTGAATATTTAAGTTCTTTAGAAAGTGGGTTATAAACTGGGTTGTTTTATTTTCCCCTTTTTTTTATGTTTTTGGACAATTTTAGTTTCCGTCGAAGCCTATTTTTTTATAGTTTGAAGGCATCTCTTTATTTTCTAGGTTTGGCAAAAAAATTGGTAGAAATCATCCATAAAAATTATTCAAGTAGAATGTTGTTGTTAGGCTTCCTCATTTGTATCAAACAAATTTTTGATTGTATGTTTGTTTTGTATTTACACATAATGAGAACTATGGCTTTAATTTTTTTTTTTTAGTAGTTATTGGATGAAATCATTTCAATCGGAAATGATTTATTTTTTGGTTGTTATTTAAAGTCTTTTGATAGTGAGATTTAAACAGGTTTGTAGTTTCAAGTTTTTTAGGGCAAATAGTTTTCTGCGATATCACATTTTCTTAGGTTATAGGACGTTCCTGTATATTCTACGTTTGTAAAGATTTGGTAGAAATATTCAATGAGTATTCATTTAAAAACTGTGTTTCTGTTTGATCTCCTCATTTGTATTTGACACAGTTAAAACGGCTTATTTTTCAGTAAAATTCTAAATGCAGGGCTTGTTGACCCTCAAAGTTTTTAGATCAGGTGTGAATATTGGAAAATTTCAATTGTTAAAAGTTCAGCAAACTTTTTTTCAAAATCCTGTTGTTTAATAATTACTTCTTTAATTATTTGGTCAGAAGTTTTAGCTATAGCTGGTATAACCAGCGAAACGTTACTTTTTAAATAAAATTTTAACATGTTCTTGACAATACAGAGACAAATTGAAATTTATTTTTCATATAAAATCTCCAAGTAGCTTAATTAAAATAATACTAAATAGCTGATATTATCTCCAAATTTTGTACTAAATTATATACCAAAACAGCTGTAACACAAAAATATAAAGAGAAATAGCACTGAATCGGAAATCAGCCATTGACTACTTAATAGTTAAACAACAAACTAAGATAAAAATATTGGATGTTAGAGCATATAACAGGCCAGATTGTGGAAGTGACCACTACCTAGTGCAAGCTAAAATCTTCCTACCATTCTCAAAAACAATCGAGCAACCTAAAAAAGACAGGAATTCAACAGAAATAAATTAAAACAAATATAAATTAGACGAATTGCAAGATGAAATCACAAAACGGTTAAATTAATCTAGACTGGATCAAAAGCGTGTCATATTAAAATCAGCTATACACAACAAATCTGGTGTGATACACGCACACAACTTCCTTTTACAGTGATCTTATAATTAGCCAAAAATTTGATTTTAAATTTTTAAGCATTTGTCAAAAATGACAAATTCTGCATAAACGGTGTAAAATAGAGCGTTAGTTAAAGAAACAATTTTTCTCTAGAATGTTAAGCTGAATTTAAAAATGTAATAATATACCGGGTGTTCTATTTAAAATAAGAGTTAATAAACCCATTTTAGAAGTATGCAACTGGAAAATTACCTATCTCACATCAATACACATTCAAAATGTAATAAAAATATGAAGTTTGAAAAAAAATCGTTAGAGCCGTTTTTGAAAAAAACTGAAAAATTACAAGAGTAAACACCTACTTCCGGTTATGCGATTTTCTTAAAAAGCTTGCTGTCGCATCTACATAGTACACAAAACTAATATATGAAGTTTCAACGCCATACCTCTTTTGGTTTTTGAGATATTCTGTTCACAGACACACACACAGACAGACCAATGAAAAAAATATGTTTTTTGGGTTCACGGGACTCTAAAACGTGAAGATCTGTTGAAAACTCAATTTCAAATTTTTGGGGTGAATCCAATACTTCCTTTATTGTAAAAGGAAGTAAAAATAGAAGAGCAGCTGGTCCAGGTGGGATAGCTCCGGAATTAATAAAATATGCATAGGATAAACTTCACCAAATAATAGAAAATATCTTTAATAAATGCTTAAATGTCGAAGTAATACCATCCGAATGAAAAGAGAGTTGGATTACACCAATACACAAAAAAGCTCAAAAATATGAGTGTGCGAATTATAGAAGCGCCTCCGTGAATAGCACATTTAGCACATTTATGTTTAAGAAAATGCAGCTACATAACGAATTCTCCAATACTGAAAGGTTCGTTACGTTGCAGCATTTTCGTAAGCACAGAAGACAAAAAACTGATGTCACCAACGTCATTAATTTTGATTTTTTGTTGTTGTTTACTAGATTACAATCATTACCCATTGTTTTTGTGATCATGGCTACTTGACAATTGCACGTCTTAATGACAACCAAAAACCTTTGTTGGAAATTTTAAGGTAAACAGTTGCGCTTACGCTTATGAACTAAGAGTTCAATATTTTTGTGTATTTTAATTCTCTTTCAGATAATAACCTCAAATTTTTAAAAATATTACATATAACGAAGTTAGAGCAAAAACTGTTTAGAAAGATAGATAAAGTGCACTTTACAGTCAAGTCTAGTTAATGAAATTTATCGCATTAGTGCAGTATATAATAGTGTGCATGTATACCAAAATTCAAATCAATATCTCTATATTTGTGGAAATTGACAAAAAAAAGTAAAAAATAAAAAATTGAACTTCAAGGACCTATTACTTCTTACTGAAGGGACTTTATACTAAGATATATTAGGTTTAATCGATTTATTATAATGTAAGGAATCTATGACTAATTGGTGTCCCATTCTTTTTGGAACACCCTGTATATTGAGGGAATATATTTAAATCACCTTCGCTTCGCCGACGATTTAGTGCTTATAAGCTCAGATGTCGATGAATTATAGACTATGCTAACTCAATTAAATCACATCACACAACAGACAGAACTCGAGATGAACTTGAGAAAAACAAATATTATGCCCAAGACGTTAAACGGTTTACCCTCAAAGATGCCAATCTGGAGACTGCCGACAAATACGTCCACCGAGGTCATCAAATAAAGTTAGGAAAATATAATCTGCTGAAATGTAAAGACCTATTAAGCTAGTCCCAATTTGTCTAAAAAGAATGTGTTTCGACTCTTGGTATTACCAGTATTAAGTTATGGGCTAGAGACTATCGCAGCAATACCTCATCAAGAAAAGTGCCAAAATATCAAAAATAACCCAAAGATAAATAGAGAGGGCAATGAGAGGGTGTTAGTATCAGAGACAAAATAAGAAACGTCGCTATTCGTCAACTAACAAAAGTGACAGATGTAATACACCTGATTGCTAGCTTTAAATGGAGTGGGGGAGACATGTTGCTCGGAAGGATGAAAACAAATAGTCAAAAAAAATGAAAAAAATGATGACGATGAAAACGACTGTGACGAGACGAACAAGGAACATTTGCGCATTGGAGGTCATCCCATGTATTGATTTACCAGACGATTTAACAGATTTTCCCAATGTTAAGTATAAACGTATTAATACGCGCGTATAAAAGAGCTATTAGTCACGCTACACGATGTTCGGCAATCAGTTACTCAAAAACTATGGGATTTAGGACAAGAAGGCTTAAGACATCTTTAATAGGAAATTTAACGATCTGTAATTTTTCATTGAACATTTTTTATATAAAGAAGACCGTTTACAAGATATTTACGAAAAATCTAAAAAGTCTACACTTTTTTCAAGATGGTGGAGATTCACCATCCTCAATTGTTCAGGACTTTCTACACAATCAACTGTAGACTGTAGTAAACATTTTTGTAAAATTTCAAAACATTCCGATTTTTCTTATTTTCCCTTCGTTGGCTAGGCGAACATATGAAACTATCATGAAAAGCACGATGTTTTCGAAATACATGTACAACGGAAGACCAAAAGTTCCTTGGTCCAAAATATGATAATTTAACTCAACTTACCTACATACCTGTTAGGATTTCTTATGAGAACTTCTTATGATTTTAAAAATGTAGCATCTCTCAAGGTTCTGTATTTCGCGTACGTAAATAGTAATCTGAATTATTATAGTGTCATCTGGAATCCACAATACACTGTCTATAAAAACCGTATCGAATCAATTCAACGCTGATTTATGAGGTATATAAATTCAAAATTTAAATTAAATATTTCAGAAGACATTTTAAACTCTGGTTTGAATCTTATTACTCTCGAAAAACGCCGAATTTTGACTGATGCGCTTTGTCTTTATAAATTCCTTCATAATTCCATTGATAGCTCATATATACTACAATTAATAAATTTAAATGTGCCGCCTGTTAACACCCGCATGCACTTGGTTTTTAAAGTCGATTCTGTCAAACTGTATCTATGCAAAATGCCACTATGCCTCGACTAATGAACTCTTATAACAAGCACACTAGTATTTGTTTAATGTATTACCTAAATCAAATGTATTAATTTTTTTTGTAATTTTTTTCATATTTTATGTCACTTTGTGGAACTTTTTTTGGGGCATCTGTCCTGTTTAGTTTCCTAACTTTCAAATAAATAAATAAATAAATAAATAAATACAAAGTTGCTTAGTTTAGCCGCTAGAGGGCTATAGAAATAATTAACTTTCTTAAATGTTTTAACCCCCTATATAATCACTACCATTTTTTTCTGAATAGTTACTTTAATTTAGAAGCTATTTCATCTATTACAAAATTTTAGTTGGGTGAACGGTTTAGCCACAAAAAATATTTTCTAAATCCCTACAATCCTAGTGTTAAGTGACAATTTCTGATTCAGGCTTAGAAAATATTTTTTGTGGTTAAATGTTTACCCAATTAAGATTTTGTAAGAAAGAAAATAGCTTCTAAATTAAAGTAACTCTCCAGAAAAAAAATTGTTAGTGATTATACAGGGGGTTAAAAAATATGAATGGATAATTTACTGTGACAAAGTTTTTAAACACCCTGTAATTTTCGAAATTAGGATTTATTCCATAAAAAAGCTGTAGTTTACTGGTACAAACGCATGGCAAAAAGATGAATAAAATCTATCAAAGATTTTTCGACTTATTTGAAAAAAATTAATAAAGCTAATAAAGCCCTCTAGCGGCTAAACTAAGCAACTTTGTATATAGGTAAGTTGAGTTAAAACATCATATTTTGGGCCAAGGAACTTGTGGTCTTTCGTTGTACGTGTATTTCAAAAACGCCCTGTATGGATGCGAAGTGTGCAAATAAATACATAGAAACATGGAAAGAAAATTATTGGCGATAGAGATGGATTTCTTAAGAGGATCAGCGCGAGCATCAAGAACAGAACACGTAAGAAATAAAGAAATAGGTCGTCGAATAAATAAAGAAAGAACAATAAGGGAAGAAATACAATGAAAACAGGTAGTATGATATGGACACATTAATAGAATGACTGATGACAAACTTAAAAAAAACAGTAATAGAGTAGGTACCAAGAAAGTAATAAAGAAGAGGATACCCTAGAGAAACTTGGAGGAAAGGAATTTCAAAGGCAATGTCTTAAAGAAATCTCCACGAAGAAGATTGGGACGATAGAAGATCATAGAAACTGGGAACCGGAAGGCGACCGCAGACGCTGTAAAACCGGACTATGTTAAATTTTAACAATAAAATTATAAAAATCCATATTCAATCTTTGACATTGTTTTATATCGATGATATTTCTTTACATGAATTCACTCCGCTAAGACGTGGCTGGAAATACCAACATTTGTTATATTTATTACACTGTTGAAATAATTTTTGAGCACAAAAGAAATTAAACAGATTAGAAGGTGCAAGTTCCTTATAGATCCTTCGGCACAGTGTTGAGATGGAGTGGTTTTTACCATGCATTCTATGGGACGGGAACTAATTATTGCGAAGCCTAAAACTGTGAAAATCGGGTTAAAATCCAGCCATCGATTTATCAATACCTACCATTAGGGGAGAGTGCGAATAGGGCAAAGAGCGCCGATAATAGGGCATTCTAGATTTAAATGTGAGAAAGGATAGGAATATGCATCCTCATCTTTCGATAACTATTAAAAATAATATTGCCCTTAGCTATAATCCGTTCACGACCTTTTTGGGACAGAGTTGGCTATGATTTTTTCTTTTCATGTTGGACTAACTGATTCGGATATGTAGCGGATGCAACTTTTCTTTCCTGTCAGTGTCTGTTCGACATTTTCTTGCCACCACATTGCCAAATTTATTATTTTAATATTCGTAAGAAAATAAATGATTTATCAAGTTTGTAAACATAATTTTGTTACAACAACACAATTCCATCAAAGAATGCTACTTCCAATTTAAAAAGGACAAACCAGATTTAAAAGAACACGAGTTGATGTGGAGACTAGAGAATATATTTGCTGTACATTAAAAAATGAAATTTTGGAAAGGGAAACCAAACCAGCGTAATGTATAATACGTAATTTACTACCTACCTAGTTATTACTATTTTAGTGTTGAAATGTTATGTGGCAGATGTAAAAATCAACATGGAGTAAAATCAGTAAGCCATCCATTTGACAAGATATTTTTCACATGTTAATTTCTATAAGACCAATATTGCTGAATTGCTCTACTAAATTTATTTGGGATCAGTTTGTGGCGTCTTTACCCTTCCACACCAGCAAGCAAGCAAGCGTGTAAAATAAAGTGGCATATTCATATAATGTACACAATTACTATCCAAATTGCAATAAACATTAATATTCAATCCTTTTCTTATGCATTATTTCTCTTTTTCTGACGTCAATTGTCAAATCATTTAAATTTTTCATTCTTAATTTAAACAGAGATCCGGCAACAATGTACCTATTCAGAAAATATAACCTTAAACTGAAAACAACCTAACCTAACACAAAAAGTGTCAATTTCCATTAGGGAGTTTACTTGCCGTAGAGGTACTGCCAACAAAATTACTAGATGGCCATAGCCTCACCTGACCCAAAAAGATCGTGAACGGCGTATAGATTCCAACTCGCGACCTTAAGCTCGGCCGCCCAGCTCGATACTACTACACCATCTAGTCTACGTAATTACGCGGCCACTTAGCGATTATTACTGATAGTCTGAGCGGCGGTGACACTAAGTCTAGTGTGATAAAACTTTTCAATGTCACATATATAATTCGTTAGGTCATTGATGGGGAAACACAAAATGGCAGTGCTGCCACGTGTGGACCGAACGGCACTATAAAAAAATTATTAAAAAAAAAGATTTTTTTTTTAATATCTAGTATCATAAAACTTCAGGATTCTGATTGTTCCTCGAGACAGGGAAGGGGTAGGGCTTTAAGAAAAAACAGTGCTGCCACTCCCTGAGCGAACTCTTATCAGCGGCAGCAGGGAGATAAGTGATCCCTCGGATCCTATTTTCTAGTATCATCGAACTTCATACAAATTCAAACGTTATCTGAAAGATCATCAATTTCTGTGTAAGAAAAACCGCTGCTGCCTTTTCCAGAAAGTGAAGAAAATGGCGGCAGCAGCATTTGAAAGTCGCGTTTATCGCAACCGAATTTCGCGTGTCCATTCAGTTTTATCAGCATTAATCCGTTTTTTTCGATTTGTACTAATGAAATACGCTGACATCGTATTTTCCAATAAATTTTCAATGTTGTTGATTGTTTAAACAAATGAAATTCCATTTTTATGTAATATTTTTCGATTTTCCATATTTTTCATGTTTTTTTTCGTAGTTTCCATGCATTTAATTCCAATTGAGAATAAATGAATTCTATTCGTTGAAGCAATACTTGCGATCATTGTTTAAACAAATTTGATTCTATCAATTATTCCAAACTCATTGATTTTTGGGCCGCTTTTTTAGGTCTTTTCGTGTTTTTCACAGCAAGTACGAATCCGTTTCGCATTTTTTTTATTCATGCCATTTATTTGTCACGACAGGGATTGTTTGAACAAATTAGAAGTATTTTACTGGGAACAAAGATTTTTGAGCTATTTTTAAGCAGAAATTGTGTCTGCGGCGTTGATTTATTTTACCAACTTACTTTGTCAGACCCCGGCTGTGCTATTCACAAGTGGCACGTTCTGCTTGGCTAGAGGTAGCAAAAGGACCTACAAAGCCCATTCGTCGGTAGTTGGTATGCGTTATGCTCACTTTCGTTTAAGAAGCAGTCAGCAACGGTCGCATCGCTGCCCTTTTTTCTAATCTCAACGTATTTTACTTCTTCAAAAAATGCTTTGTTTCTTTGACGATATACTATCTTTGGCAAGAGATAACAACGACGAAGATGACAAAGAATTTGACGCAGAAAGTTTTGATTCTGGCCACGAAAACTAGTGATAAGTTGCTTCAATGCTTTAATTGTTAGCTACTCCTGTAATTTTAACTTTTAACATAATACCAAATTTGCTAAATGGAAAAATTGTTTCAATAATAATTCATTGCGAACTTTGCATAATCTTTGTGTTTTTTATAAACCAACATTTGTATGCATAAATCTAGAAAGAAATTAGATTCGTTTTCACAAAACAAGACTATTACTTATTTAAACACGCTTTCATTCTCTTACAGTTGGTGAAATAAATCAACGCCGCAGACTCAATTTCTGCTTAAAAATAGGTCAAAAATCTTTATGTTCCAAGTTAAATACTTCTAATTTGTTCAAACAATCCCTGTCCTGATAAATAAATGGCATGTTTCAATAAAACTGCGAAACGGATTCGTACGTGCTGTGAAAAACGCGAAAAGACCTAAAAAAGCGGCCCAAAAATCAACGAACTTGGAATAATTGATAGAATCTAATTTAGATAGAACTAATTCATTCTCAATTGTGAGAGTGAGGATACGGAAGCTCTAACCTTCCGCCTTGCAGGCCAAGCTCCTTCATGGGGTGTTAATGCCTCACCATTATTATTAATTCATTCTCAATTGGAATCGAAGGCTTGGAAAATATGAAAAAAAACAAGAGAAATAAGGAAAATTCGAAAAATATCACATAAAAAATACAATTTCATTTGTTTAAACAATCAACGCAATAGAAAATGTATTGCAATTTACAATGTCACGCGTATTTCATTAGTACAAATCGAAAAAGCCAGATTAATGCCGATAAAACCGAATGAACACGCGAAATTCGTTGCGATAATCGCGACTTTCAAATGCGGCTGCCGCCATTTTCTTCATTTTCTGGAAAAGGCAGCAGTGGTTTTTCTTACACAGAAATTGATAATCTTTCAGATAACGTTTGAATTTGTATGAAGTTCGATGATACTAGAAAATAGCATCTGAGATACAATCAGAATCCTGAAGTTTTATGATATTAAAAAAAAAAATTTTTATAATTTTTTATAGTGCCGTTCGGTCCACACGTGGCAGCACTGCCATTTTGTGTTTCCCCATCAATGACCTAACGAATTATATATATGACATTGAAAAGTTTTATCACACTAGACTTAGTGTCACCGCCGCTCGTACTATGATATCCCGAATGCAAATCGAAAAACACATACAAAGGAAAAGTGACCAATCTCGCCCAAAAGCTTTTCAGCATTAATATTTCACACAAAATAGCGCAGAAATCATAGTGATCGGTTATGTTGTATATATATTATAATGTTGACATCCATTCGGCGAGATGCCTTCACTAAACTACATTTTTCGACTTTCCTTTACTGCCAAAGTAGTTGCTGTTATGTACAGATTATGGAATTTTATGAGCGCTTTCATATAATTTCGGTTTGGTCGCGATCGATGGAACTGTTGTGGTAAAAGGTACAAATCAGTAAACATAATCCAGTCCAAAATTGGTGGTTTTGATTTTCAGAAATTTACCGCCTGGACTGTCGAGTTATTATTTGATACGAAAATCACCACAAATTGAAGATTAGTAGTGATTCTCTGTAGCAAAAAACAACGAGACGTTCCAGAAGAAAAACTTCCAAAGGAAGTCAAAACCACTATAAAATAGATTTAGCTATAAAATCGCATTTTACATTAGGCATTCAAATTAAAAATATTGACAATAATTGATTATTAAAAGTCAACGTAAGTCCAGCTTCAATTGGCCCACACACAAAATTTGTAGTGTTGTTGGCATTTATCGCTGAAGGGGCAAAACCAGCTGCTACAATGTAATATCTAAGACAAAATATGCTATTTAGAAGAATATAGGAGAGATCTGGGTTCAATAGAGCGTGTAAAAAATCGAAAATATTAAAAACGTAGTTTTCTTCCAGTCCTTTACCTAAGTATTGCTAACGACGAAGGTTAAGGTGGCTATGAAAACAACGCATTTTTTGACGGGTGGGCCAACTGAAGCTGGACGGGGCTCGTATAATTCTTTTAATAATAATTAAATTTGTTGATATTATAATGTCATTCTGTAACTTCGTTAAGAACTGATTTCCAGAAAATATGCACGGTGCACGCTTTCCGAAAATCAGAACCGTGCTGATTTCCGCACATCACCATGATGGTAATTATTTCCACAAAATCAAGACTTGATTGATAGATAAGTCAAAAATGCTTGAACCTGGTTGGTCCAATTTTATAAACTGCGATTTTTAGCTATAATTTACCCGCAATAATTTTGGTAAATAACAACGAAAGTGCGTTGCCTAGAAATAACCCTCGGTTGCGCCTCGGGTTATTTCTTAGAGGTAACGCACTTGAGGGCCGCGGTGAATTAATAATTTTTGGCCAAGTGAAAATCCATTTTTCTGACAAATTAATTTGACACTTCATTATTTACTTGTCATAGGATACTACTGAATTTTAATTAGGTAGTTTCCATGGTGATTGAAAATCACCCTAGGGTCGTGATCTGATTTGTCAAATTTCATACATGATCGAAAATAATGAAATTGTATTGGTCTGTAATACTTATATGTAAGAACTTATCTATACACTCAAATGTAGAATACATAGATCATTATGTTACAGATAAAAATTACTGAATATATTTTTTAAATAAACGGTAGTAACTAAATATTACATTACTACAACTAAAAGGAACATTGAATCTATAACAGCTAAAAACATTAACAGGGTGTAATTAATACCATTCATACAAGGTCCGGCAGAATGAAGTATCCATTTTAAATTGAGTTGTTTTTGTTAATGACTAAATTTTTATTCAAAAATCAAACAAAAGGTTCTTAAGGAAACACGGAAATTTTATTTTTTAAATATTATATCAGTCCAGTGACCTCCTTCTCACTGCTGGCACTCTTGAAGCTGCTCTTACCGTTTCAGCATTTTTAAGTATTCATAGAGAACGAGTTCTCCTTTTTGGTTTTTCTTTGGCACGTGAGGCAGTACTGCGAAACTTGTGTACCCACTTTTTAATTGTTACTCGACTAGGAACTGCATCTCGTGGATTTAAATGAAAGTGACGACGAAATAAACGCTGGGTGGTTACAGCAGAATTGTTATTTTTAAAATAAACTTCAACCGCAAAAGAACGTTGAATATTTGACTAATGCTCCATATTCACAGCTAAACTGACATTTCTCGCAAACGCTTTGACAACTTTCTTAAATTTCCATTTATCGCGAAAGCATGGCGACTTGATTTGAATTTATATCTCATTATATTATGAAATGAATTAACTTTGAAAATGGATACTTCATTCTGCAGGACCTTGTATTTAAAAGCGCCAAGAAAAATAGATAAAGCATTAAATACTTGTGACAGTCTCATAGTTTAACTTATGTGACTATTGATTTTAAAAAATCCGTTTTTTATGTTTTTGTTCAACTTTTTCCGATTATCACTAAACGTAATAATTGCCGGGTTGTTAACTGTCTAATACCGCTACAAGTATGCTGTGATCTTTCACCATCAATATACGTATAATGAAAATGTCTTGAAATACCTCAAATTTTCATGAAAAATCAACTTCTGAAAAAGGTATATTAAATGAAACCATCATGAAAATACATAAAAGCCCGAGAACTTTAACTCGAGGGTTCTTGTTTTTATTGGAGAATTTACTGAACAAAGCTTCCGTAATAGAAAAAAGAAAACGATAAATTGCAAGAAACGTCCAATACCTTCAATAATAATCAACAGCAAAAAATGGCGTTACTACGAAAACAACGTCGAATAGTCAGAGAAACCGGAAGTAAGATTAATTTCCCATGAATTTTAAACATTAAACGTTTATGTGCCACATAAACATCGAAGTTCAAAATGTAAGCTAATAAAATATTACATAACCACCAAGCCACCTGCGGTAGTAATAACTACGATAATAATCTAATGTATCTATAGGGTGACCAGTAGATCCTGGACACAGAAATAGAACCGCTGCAATAATATAATAGCAACAATAAAAATAAGAAACGCCGCTATTATTGTATACTTGATTGCAGCAAATAAAATATGAATGAAGCTCTGTAGTTGTTTCCAGGAAGTGAAGAAAAAGAAAAAAATCCTACGCAAATTCCAGATCCGCCACAAATTCACGCACACTCACTTCGTAGAAATTTTCCGGCGAGAAATTTGTGGCAACGAAAATAAGTCGCAATGGGCTAAATGTGACTAAAGAGCCTTTAATCTTGCTATATTTAGACGGCGTTCATTAAAGCTGAAGCTGCGCCGAAATCAGGGACCTTGGAAGGCGGAAGCTGTTCGAAAATATTTTCATGAAAATTTGAAAAATTTTCCACATCTGTTTTCCATCAAAAATTTCCAATATTAAATAGAAACAGTCGTAGGCACACGAGTAAACAAGCGACGTTGTCGAACTTAAAATACCAATCGATGAGAGATTTGTTGTGTTACATTCGACATTCGGCACTCGTTCAGTAATTTTAAAATAGGATATTGCCAAACACAAAAGATTTAAAATTGTAAGGACATCAAATAGGAGGAACCTGTAAAATAGGAGCTGGAGTGTATTAAAAAAGTTAATTTGTCTCAAGCACTCATATTCAATTGATAACTAGGTAAACAATTGACATCCGTGTCAGAGCATATATGAATCCATTTTATGAACTCGTAAAAATATGGTTTTTCCACAAAGAATAAGAAATATGTGATCAATTGTTCAACAAAAGTTCGAAAAACTTGGTATTTTAAATTTGATATTTTCTCAGTATCGGCAACTGTCTTATCAGTTTAACGATTATTACTAAATTTTAGATTAACTGAAAAAAAATACAAGCTTCTAAACTTAATCGCCTTGCTTTTTGTTCTCGATAATCATAAGTTATGTGGCTTTCAGATATTGAATTTTTCTTTATGAACTCTTAAAATATGGAAATGTGAAGGGTTTGTAAAACCAAAATCCGATATCAGAGTGTTCTGAATACTCTCTACATAAGAGACGATGCCATACTAGTGGCAGAATTTGCAGATTTGCAGAGATTATTGTATCGAATTGACAAAATATGCAAGGAGTTTAATATGAATATATCTACCACAAAGACAAAAACAATGACAAAAGCTAAAGATCCAGTGAGATGTAAATTAAAGGTAGAAAAAGTAATTATAGAACAAGTTATGGAAATTAAAGCCAATAGAGTTGCAAGCTGTTTGAACGGTATTATATGAAACAACAAGTACATCGAGCGCGAAATAAAATGTAGAATATATAAATGTATCGTGAGACCCATTATATCTTATGCGGCAGAAAAAAGACAAGACACGAGCAAAATCAAGGTAAAGTAGCAGAAATGAAGGTACTACGAAGGATACTGGGAAAAACAAGATTGGATAGAATCTCCAATAAGAGAAAGTTGCGACATTTCAAATATATTGGATTGGATAATCAGTAGAATCAGTGCAACGAGCACATTGACAGAGTGAATGAAGGAAGAATAGTGAAGAAAACCCAAGACAGTAAACCCTATGTAAAAATATCGATAGGACAACCGAGGAAAAGATGGAGGAACAGTTTATAGAGTAAAAAATCGATTGGTTAAATAAACAGGCTAATAGCCTAAGATAGAAAAAGAAGAAGAAGTAGATAAGAGGTTTTAAAGAGACAGAAAATGATTCGGGCCACTGTCTAGAAAACTCAAAATGAGAGAAAAAATTATCGTATTAATAACGATTCATGGAGTCAGGCTGTTAAGGTACAGTGGCAGAGCTTACAAGTCGAACAGGTAATATAATGATACGAGAGAAGAACTGAAACAAAGAATTCTTAAGATACAGCAACCGGGGGAATAAGAAAATCCCTACCCATTGAATTCAGAAATCAACATAAGAGGTACTAGAAGCCCTGAGAGGAAGAAGCGAATAATTTGAAGACGATTATAAGGAAGCGATGGAAGAAAACATATATATGCATAAACAAACGAACAAGAATATCAAATTTAAGAAGGTATCTTAGCAGCATATGTAGATGAAAGAAAACACACTTTAAATGGACAGTTAGAAGAAGCCCAAAGCATGTGTTGAAGTAATTAGGAGGGGTTACTAACCAAAATAAACCAATTACTATGCAAGATAAAAAAACTGGGACAGTTAGTGTAGTCTGTTGTGAATGTGACTGCCTTAATATGTACAGTTGCTAGGTATTTCTAACTTAACCGTCAACTTGTTTAGATGTTGCTATGAATCAAAATTGTTATAATAAATGTAATTGTTTAAAGCTTTGTTGTCGCTAATTAAATAATGCTAAAATCTCTATCAATAGTTGTCCCAATTTTTTTGTCTTGCATAGTACATAAATGGAAAAAATAAGTACTAACCAAAAAGGGAGAAGTATTCTTTCCTTTCTTCTTTGGTCCGCAGCTGGTTTCTGGAGGAGGGCGACCTTGCATCCAATATTCTGTTATGGATGAAGTAAAATTTCCAATCTGTTCGATCACACTCCTCCATGCTTTATGGTCTATGGCGACAGAGGCTTGGTTTATGTCGAGCTGTTGATTCTTTAAGTCTTCCTCGATTTGCTTAATCTACGTTTTCTTGGACCCAGTGTATTGTATTCTCCAGTGGATCGGTAGTTATCTTCAGAGGAGTTGGTTCTATATTCGGTTTACACCCAGTCTGGATACGTATTCAACCCATCTCACCCGGCGCTGTTGTATCTGCTCCTCGATGGCTGGTTGTTGTTGGCATCCGTCTCGGATGCTGTATTTGGTGATACGGTCATGAAGCGAGACTCCAAGGATCTGTGGTTGCCATCGCATTTCGAAAACCTCAAGTTTGTTTAAGTCCGTCTTATGCAGGGTCCAAGTTTCTGGTCCATAGAGAAGAATTGGTAGGATCAGCGTTCGAAAGCGGCGAATCTTGATCTTAGTGGAGATGTTCTTCCTCTGCAATATGTACCATTTGAGGAAATCAAACGCTAAGTTTTTCTGTCCAATTCTGGCATGGGTCTCCATCCAAGATACCTCTTTATTCTTCTGAAGCAGTGACCCAAGGTATTTGAACTCCTGTACTTGCTCGCTATTGACGCTGACGAGATGAACGATGGCTTGCGAGACATCCGTTGTGAGTACTTTAATCTTGTCCGCATTGATTTTATGGCCGTAAAACTGAGCGATATGGGTGATGTCGTAAAGAATGTTGGCGAATTGTTGTCGGCCGAGAGGTTTGTTAGGAAGTGATCCGCATCAAATTGGATGGTATCCACCACAATATTGAAGAGAAGTGGAGAAACCACATCACTTTGGCGAACTCCCGTCTTAATGGAAAACTCATCTGAGAATTCGTTTCGGATCCGCACTTGACCCCTAGAGTCAGTAGGCCGCTTTGAGGAGTGTGATAACTTTTTGGGGAACATTTTCGTTCCCTAGTGCTTTCCATATAGCGGACCAGTGCGCACAGTCGAACGCGGATTTGAAATCCATGAATATGGGGATAGTTCGTTGCCCACATCTTGTTGTTTCTTCTATAAGCTGACAAACGAGACTTGATACAGTTGGAAGACATACGTGACCGACCTCCTTGGTAGACAGTATCAGAGAAGAAGGGATCATTAACGAGAACAAATTTACGCATCGGCAACGGATATATGCCTAATACACAAGAAAGGTAATAAACAATGCAATAATTACAGAGACGTATCTCCTCCATACAGCTTACAAGATGTTATCCAACATTGTAAGATTGAAAATTGCTCACTACATAGAATACCTAGTTAGAGAATATCAGTTTTGTGCATTAAACTCAACTGTTGACTTCAAGCAAATTTGAGAACAAACATGAAAGAAAAATATTAGCATTTATCAACTCTGTATAGATTTCAAACAAACGTAGGGTAGTATAAATAACCATATGCTATTCAAAGAAATTAAGATTTTAAAAAACTCTTTGAACTACTAAAGATGACAATGGATAACTCCAAAGGCATAATCGAAATATAAACTAACCAACTTGGCACTAGTAAAAGTAGTGAAATAATGAAGATTTTAAGATTTCAATATTGGCATATGCGGACCTTGTCAACTCAGCATAAAGGTTTGAAAGAGGGTTATGAGAAACCTAGGCACTAGTTATGCTGTTAGAAGTGAATAAAAACAAAACAGCCCTTATTAAAACCAAAACAGCCAGAACGCATGAGATTAGGACAAAGTAAAACCATCGGAGACAAAAACGTAAATGTCATGCAAATGAACTAAAGGAACATAAGGTATTAAACAGTTCACAGAGACGGCAATTAAGAAAATTAATGAAGTATTGGCCATCTACATAGACTGAGGCGGGTAAAACAATTGTTATAGAGTGACAAGAATCAGATATCAGAAAACATTTTCAAGGGTCAAACAGAAGAACAGCAGGAAAGAGCAATATCTTGAGTAAAATAAAGGTATAACATTGAGAAAGGGATATAAACGACTGAAGGCAAAGGCTGTGGGAGGCGAAATGGGAAAAGTCGCCACCGTCAACTCGCCACGGCCATCTCGCCGCTAGCATACTCGCCGCTGTACCAACTCGCCGCTGTACCAACTCGCCGCTGTACCAACTCGCCGCTGTACAAATTCGCCGCGGCCCAGTCTTCGCCGCCAACTCGCCACAGCCAAACTCCCCGCCAACTCGCCACAGCCAAACTCCCCGCCAGCATACTCGCCGCTGTATCAACTCGCCGCTGTATCAACTCGCCGCTGTACCAATTCGCGACGGCGTATAATTACATTTGCACATTAAAGTAGGTATTTGGATAAACGATAAACTTACATGAATTTTAAAATATATTGAATAATTAGTATAATTATACAAATTTATTTTGCAATATATATATAAACTATTTAATAAAAAAATTATTATAAGCAGTTGCGACAAAACCCGACTTTGACCTGGGTTGCCATAATATATCCCGACAATTACAAATTGAATTAGGTATGAACAATCCTGTTATATGGAAGTTCAGCGATCGTATTCATAAAGTGCAGCATGGTATAGAAATAGATCTATGTATTATGAACAGCTTGTGGTCGGACAGAATCCCCTTGCTAAGTTAAAAAATATCGCGATGGCGATACAAGAATGCTATTCTTAGTAAGAGACTACGCTAATAGAACCAACATTGAATATTTGCAGGAAATTGCCCAAAATTATGAACTGAAACCATGATACTTACTATATTATGTATGTATTATAAAATTAATCTATATAACTCTGAAATTATACAAATTATTAAATAAATGTCTAAATTCATCTTAGTTTATCGTTTCTCCAAATAACTACCTTTTGTACAATTTTTTATAACATTAATTTTATTAAATAGTTGCTATGTATTGTAAAACAAATTTCTATTATTAGGTACACTAATTATTCAATAAATGTCTAAATTCATCTAAGTTTATAGTTTATCCAAATACCTACCTTTTTGTGCAAGTGTAATTATTCGCCGCCGCGAGTTGGTACAGCGCCAACGGCGAGTTAGCGGTAGCGACTCGGCCGTGGCGAGTTGTCCTAGACCCGGTGGAAGGTCATGGTCTAAAAAAGATTATAGAAGCGTGGGAAGAAGAAGAATAACAAACCAATAATGCTTTTTATTTCAGCTAAAACTGTAACCTCAGAAGGTTGTAAAAAAATTAAAATGTTTTAAATTTTATCAATAACAAACTTGTGGTCAACCTAAAACACAATTCGTAAAAAAACAACGAATACATATTTAATGCCAATCAAGCATATAGTCTGTGGAATATTTATACTACTACGCCTTGTGTATTCTTATAATAATGTACACTCACCTCATCGTCCTCGTCAGAACAATTATCATCCCACAAGTACGAATAAAGAGCAGGATCGAATTCCGGGTATTTTTCCACATCCATAGCTGTTTATTTCGTGAGAGGATTAAAGCAGGAATGCGTTTCCTGTTGGGCGCATTTGAAACTGATTCAAGGAAATTATCGAATGTATCTAGGTCAGGTGCCCCTTGATTTACTAAGGTTTCCTCTTTGGATGTCAGGGACTGCAGTGATGAGACATTTGGACGTGATCCAAGTGGACTATCAGATCAAGAATTATTTATAAATTACAAATTAGATCGATGTCGCGCCCCTTTTATTTGAACGGTGCTTTGTGTCGCTTCGCTGACTTTTTAAAATCATTTATAAATTATGTGCCACATAAATGAATAAGAACAGAAAATTATTTCATTTTGGTAGATAACCAACAATAAAGTTGTCACTCAACAGATAAATTAATTTCAAATTATCCGAATTTTAGGTATTAAAATACAAGATGAAATGATTTTTTTACCGCACAGAAATGGAAGCTTTTGATTGGTCACTCTATTGTGAATTGAATTGTCAGATTAAAGTCTACATTATTTCGTGTTAAAAACTCTGTCTAGCATTTAACCATTTCCTGTTTTTTTTTCATCCCATTTAAAAATAATTGAATCTAGAAGCTACCCCTGAGAATCAGGAAAATCCAAAAATGTCAACTGTTTACTTAGGCAGTTCAGCTTTTTGCACCTTTACTGTAGTTCTGGCTGATAAGATGCTTTCGGTGGTGTTTCCAGTGTTCATAAATATTGTTTTGACATTTTCTGGAAAGTTATTCTACCGTTAATATATATTTTTAAATGTCAGAATGTATTAGCAATTTGCACCAGTGCAGAAAAACGCAAAATGATGAAAAACTTGCACTAGTTAAAATTATCGATGTCACTCGCATGTGATTGGCTGAATTTTTTAAATTCTAGCTTTCTGATTGGTCAAACAGTTATAAGGGAAAATGCAAAACATATTTTTAAAATTTCATTCTGTTTCCTTTACAAAAGGAGTTATACCATTTCAGGGTTTTTTAAAATTCATCTTCTAAAGGGGTTAAATGCGGATGTGTTTTTCTACAAATCTCCAGAACTCGGTAATTACTGCAGGTGGAAAGTTGAAATTCGGCAATTAAGTTCCTTTTATAAATCGGGTCAAATCAGCTTCAGAGTTTTTTAGAATTTACCCCTCCTCTAGAAGTTGAATGGGGTAGATTTAAAGATCACGACAACTAGAAAGCTACTCCAGGTAGGAACGTGGCCTGACACAAGGCGAGTCAGGGTCGCCGAAATATCTCTTTCCGAAACCCAGTCAATCTGGCACACCATTAACGGCGTACTGGGTGATGTGGTTAGCATCACGTCTTCGACGACTGCCAACCGTTTATATAGTTTTTAGAAATTCGGGGCGGAATGAGGTAGATGTGTTTTGCAAATGATCGCCATAGGGTGGTAACTACTGCAGGTGGGAAGTTCAAATTTGGTATACTAATTCTTTTTACGAATCGAGCAAAACCATTTGAGAGTAAGTATTTCGGAATTCACCCCCCAACGAGGCTAGATGAAGTAGATGTGCTTTTCGGATGATCACCATAGTGTGTGTGATAACTACTGGACGTAGAAAAGTTTAATTTGGCATACCATTTTTTATGGATCGAGTAAAAATATATTCAAAGTTTTTCGGGATTCACCCTCCCAAATGGGCTGAATGACGTGTTTTTCTAAATATCGCAACAACTCGAAAGCTAATGCTGGTAGAAAGTTAAAATTCAGAGTATCAGTTTCTTTTGTGAGTATTTCGGAATTCACCTCTTAACGTGCCTAGATGAGGTAGATGTGTTTTTTTAATGATCGCCATAGTATGGTAACTATTGGAGGTAGGAAGTTCAAATTCGGCATATCAATTCATTTTATAAATCTCGTCAAACCACTTTTTCGTAATGCATTCCTCAAAGGGGTTAAATTGCGACCACTGCAGGTAGGAAGTTACAATTTGACATTTCTTCTTACAAATCGAGTAAAACCATTTTTAGGATTTTTCATAATCCACACCTAGTTTTTCTAATGATCACCAAATCACCATAGCGTGGTAACTACTGCATGTAGGAAATTGAAATTCAGCATGCCAATTCCTTTTACAAATCGGGTCAAAACAGGTTCGGGGTTTTTCGGAATATATCTCCCAAATGTCAATTTGACTACAACAACCTTTTAATCGAAAGTTTACTTTTGCAACATACGTACCTTTGTGTTGTGTGGAGGTTATTGTTTTACGCTTGCGCTTACGATCTACGCTACTAATTTATTTTTAAAGAATATGTGTGCTGCTGTATGTTATTTCTTGAAATATCGTGATACTTTGGCTATTTCTTCTTGGACTTTGACTGTGTTATGATGAAAAATTTGGTGAATATCGCCTAGACGTGTAAAAATTTATGCGATTGTATCTTTATTGAATGGGGTCATACATTTTTTTTGCCATTTTTTAACGCGAAACTGAAAAATTCGATTTTTGCATTTCTTTGACACTAAATAATTCTAAAAATCAAATTTATTTAGGAGAAAAAAATCTTCACGTTTTTACTAAATTAAATAAATTTTCAAATAAAAAAAAAACGTTGAATTCGAATGGCAGGCAGACCGCGTGTGTAGCCCCAACGTTTTGTGGGATATTGTAAGGGACTGGGCAATTTCTACCTGCGCCACGGAGCACCGATCCTTCAAATTTCTGTGTCGCAGCTATATTTAGTAACGCTCTAATTTGTGCGTCTTTTTTGTATCGTAAAACATTTATTCTGTATCTATTAGCTTCCATTTTTGATAAGAATAAAGCCTGCACAATGTACAAATTATTACTTGTATCTATTACTAAGTTGAATGAAAAATAAACAAAATTTTATTTTTTTAAGGTGCTCACCTTGTATATATTTGTAGGAAATTGTACCGGTTTCATTCCAGCTATATATACACTGACCGGCAAAAGTAACGCATATATATTTTTTTATATTTTATTGAAAAATTCCCATTTAACACTAATACATGTCTGTAAGACCAAAGAAAGGAGCTTGGAGTACAAAACTCTCTAACTAATTCCCCAGTAGCCTCCACATTCTACAGTGTGTTTCAGTATCTGAAAATTTTAATAAATATGAATTATCACATCGAGAACAAAGGAAACCCGTGTAATTAATTTTTCTTGCTTCAATATCTTGTATGTCCTCCTCGAGCTTGGATCACGGTTTGAAGACGTCACGGCATACTGCCAATAAGATTCCTGATGAAATCTTACTGCAGATTCTTCCACTCTTCTTGCAGGAACTGACATAGCTCATTTAACGAAGCAGGCCGTGGTTTTCGAGCATTCAATCGCCTCTTGAGCTCATCCCATAGATGCTCTATGGGATTTAAGTCGGGGCTACAGGTTGGCCAATCTAATGAGTTAATTCCAACATCATTTAAGTAGTCCCTAGTCATCTGAGCAAATGTGTGCGAGCTTTATCCTGCATTAATAAGAAATCGTCGCCGATACCAAATGCAAACGGTACTACATGGTCTTAAAGAATATCTTCGATATACGAATGTGCTGTTACACTTGGTCTATCAAACACAACAAGGTCTGTAGAAACACTCAAAGAAATGCTCCCCCAAATCATTATTGAGCCACCCCCAAATCTGTCCCTCTCTGTAATCGCACATTCAGCGTAACGTTCGCCGGTTCTTCTCCACACTCTCTGACGACCATCAGCACCCTTTAAAGAAAACCGTGATTCATCTGTGAACAGAACTTTTTCCCAATCCTCTATTCTCCAGTTTACATACTGACGAGTGAAAGCTAATCGAGTCGTCTGATGCCGTCTGGACAGAATGGGACACATTGCAGGGCGTCTAGCGTGAAGGTTTTCTTCTGCTAACCTTCTCCTCACTGTTCTCTCACTTATTCTTTTCCCTCTTGTGGTCTCAAGGTTGTTTTGGAGTTCTGGAGCTGTAAGAGTGCGATTCTGTAAAGAACTTAATAGCAAGAATCGGTCATCTACAGCCGATGACGCGCGCTTGCGACCTTGCCCTCGTCTTCTACCGACATTTCCAGTCTCTCTAAGTCGTCTTTGAAGTCGAGAAATTGTAAACTGATTAACTCCTAACTGTAATGCAACATCATTTTGCTTTCTCTCTCCTTCCAACAACACTGTCGCTCTAATTGCATTATCGCGACTTAGCACTGGCATAATTCAAAACAACCGATAAGAAGGTAACACAAAAACCAAAGCAGACTTAAAATAGCGAAGGAACTTAAACTGAGCCTTTCCGATAAACAAAAGCAATGCAAATTAACGCACATAAAAACGTGATTTTTGAAAGTATTCTTTAACAGTATACAAAACAGTATGAGAATTGTTTTCAAATGACAAAAACAATTTTGTCAGCTAACTACTTGATCATTAAATATATTTGTTCGCAATTTGTAGATACAAAAGTTGTAGCATTACCTTTTATTAACAAAAAACTGCATTAAAAAATATGCGTTAATTTTGCCGGTCAGTGTATAATGTGTATGCAAAATATCATCTTCCTCCGACAAATAGTTTTTGAGTTATACCGCCAACAGGCAGACAGATAGACTGACGGAATTGAGAAAACCTGTTTTTTGTCTTCTAGAGACTCTGAAACGTGAAGATCTGAAGAAATCTCGAAAGGTTATTTTTTCGTGATTACAATACTTCGTCTTTCAGACGAGGGAAGTAAAAATAGTCAAAATTTCCCAAAATCGCAATCGAAAACGTTGTCATAAAATAGGTTTGTCTGAGTCCGGAAAGAGGAACGCTTCGATGTACAGTTGCAAGTTGATATAGGTACCCAGGTCAGTTACACCGGCTCCGTTTCTATTTTATCTTTGAGATAGACGTAGAGTAGTTCACTCTATTATTCCTTGCGTATTGCCTTGATCTTCTGTATTTTGTTTCGGCTTCATTAATTTGGATTTCGATTCTTCGGTATTTCATTTGAACTTAGATTGGATTGGTCACGGCTTTTTGACTTTTGTATTCGCGCTGTTTACGTTATAGTGGGATTTGCTTTTAGACTTCTGACATTTTGTTTTTGAAATTTGGCATGTTCGAGTATGTGTTTGTGAATGGTGTGGATGTTATTTGGATTGTTATATTAGACAGTGGCCTGGTATGAGTTGTTTAGCTCACTTTTTCCACTGTCTGAGTGTTTTTCACACTACGATTCGGGAGTTCTTAATCTACTCCCGTGATCAGGCGTGCTTTCGTACGCTTTTCTACGTACAGTAGTGCCTACCCCGGGATTTGAACCCGGGTCCACTGATTACTTGAGGTTACGAGTCTTATCACAATAGTAGCTAAGCAAGAAAATAATTTCCGTAGAGTTATAGAAAGCTGAAAGAAGCTACATACATATAATCTGGTATATCTCAACATATTCTGAGTTGGTAAGTAGTCGTCCACCTTGAAAACGTTTTCACATTGCTTCAAAGTGGTTCTGCTTTATGTTCAGGTCTTTTCTTACCTGCACCGATCTATTTCTTATTTGTTTCTTATGATACATATTTTTATGCTATTCCATTATTCTTTCCCTCTTAGCACAATGTTCACCAGATTATTTTGTAATTGTTTCTCCACACTCCACGTATTTTCTTGGCTTATTGATAAGTTCTTATGCATGAGTATTTCCAGAGTAACGTTTTCAAAGAACTGTCAAAGATTTTGAGTTTCATTTATACATATAAACAAATTTCGGAAATAGTACTGTCAATTATTTAAAAGCCATGCCGCAATTTACCATTTAAGAAATGTGTGGCAATGTAATAAACTAATAACAGTACGCATGCTTCTGTAGAAAAAAAATCTTCCGGGTGATTACAAAATCGGGAAAGGTCGCAAGAGGTTATGAAAATATTTCATAAAGTCTCAGTACACTCCCAATACAACAAAGGTGAAAAACAACGAGATGAGGCGATTCCGGTACGTCAACTACTCTTACGTTTCAACTTTTCGAGACTCGGTTCTTTAAATCTGCATTCTTCACATCTTGGCAGAATCTGTAGACAAACTTCAGATATATTGAAGATACAAAACTGCTTCAGATTTTTATTGACCTATGTACTGTTTCTAGAGTTTTTGTATAGTTGTAATGTGACTGCAATGAATAAAATATGTAAATTAACATTTTTCGTTAAAAACTAAAACTGAAAAACTTGAAAAATAATGGTGAACATATCTACCGAAATCGTCCCGTCAAAGAGTACCTGAATTGGATATCAGCAACTACAGCATCTAAAGAACGCTTAAGGAAAACGTATTGCATCCCTAACATTTGCAATAAGTTCAAGGTTTAACGACTACGATTGTTCAGCTAAAGTTATCGTTTGCAGATGGATGCCACCAGAAACTGTATGAAACCCTCACTTTAACCATACAATTGTAATGACTGATAAATATTGCTTTACATGGAATCGTATTCTCAATTTCTATAATATTCACCTTTGTACGAATAAATATTCGCATACAATTCGCTAATCAATTTTAAATATAATTGCTGACACCACTAATTTGTTTATCTATTGAAACAAAACTGAAAAGATCTGACAATTTTTGTAAACGTTACTCTGGAAACGATTTGTAGTAAGAAATCGTGCAACTAAGACAAAAATGGTTCGAAGTACCCATGGCCAGCCAAATCTTGTAATGGCAGTGGTTAGCCGCATGCTAGTCAGAGATTCCGGCTCCGATCGGGGTTTCGGCGGCACGATAGGACTTCGCAATAATGTCCGGTTTAAGAGGGTACCCAGATTTATAATTCTTATAAATGTTGGGAAGAGGAGGTAACAGAAATCAGAAGGATTGGAAAAGAACAAGAAAATAAGAGAAGACCAATAATGATCGAACTGAGAAATTGGAGCAAAAAAATGGAAATTCTTAGAGCGACAAAGAAGCTATTGGGAACAAACATTTTCATAGAAGAGGATCTTACAAGGGGGATTCAGGAACAGCGAAAAGAACTTAGACAACACATGAAAGTAATTAGAGAAAAAGGGCATCATGCAATTATGAGATTTAACAAATTGATAATAGACGGCAATACCTTCACTCTAGAGCAATTAAAAGAAAAAGAAAAGTACGATATAACGGAAAACGAAGAGAAAGATGATGAAGAGAATGAGATGCAACGTGAGATAGACGAATATACAAAAAAGGGCAGAACACTTAGCCAAAGATTCCCAGAAACCAATGAAGAAGAGGAGGCTCTAAAAAGCAATTTAAAGAAGATTACTAAAACAAGGAAAATAGATAATACTCCAAAAAAGTAACACAGATTAACACAGGGCGGAAAATGGAAACGACACAAGCTAAGAAAAAGGATAACGAAAATGAAAATATAAAAGGAAATACGAAGATAAGGGAAATTAAAACGGGATTAAGAGACAATGTACTAGTAAAAACAGATGGGAAACAAACATAATAAAAAATTGGCAATTGGAAACATGGAATGTAACATCACTAACAGGAAAAGATATGGAAGTTTTGGATGAAATGGAAAATTATGATTTAATGATATTAGGTTTAAGTGAAACAAAAATAACTGGAAAGGGAAACAAAAATCTGGGAAGCATGTATAAAATGTATTATTCAGGAGTAGAAATGGGCAACAGAGCAAAGGAAGGAGTAGGCATAATAATTAAAAAAGAATAAGATAAAAGGGTAGTGAAATGTGAGGCGATATCATCAAGAATAATGTTGATGCTACTGGAAATCAACGAAAAAATAGCCATCATACAAATATACGCACCAATAGAAGGAACAGTAGAAGAAAAAATGAATGAATTCTATGAATCATTACAAAATACAATGGATAAGGCAAGAGATGAAACAGATAAAATAATAATAATAGGGGACTGGAATGCTAGAGTAGGAAATGACATGAATAAGGGAATGGGCACCTTGGGAGAATTTGGAGAAAAGGAAATAAACAGAAATGGAATGAAAATGCTGGAATTCTGTATTACAAACAACTTGAAAATAGGAAACTCTTTCTGGGATCAACCTATTGAAGATCGATACACTTTTATAGCAGAAGGAAGAAATGTAAAGAGTGTAATTGACTTCATTGTATATAGCCAAGAAATCGAGAGCGCAATAAAAGAAATCAAAGTACGAAAGGAGGCAGAACTTAGCACAAATCACAGACTGGTTACGGCAAAAATAACACAACCCATAAGTGTGGAAGAAGAATGCAGTATATATAGGAAGATTAATATAAGCCGGCTAAAGAATGAAAAGCTGAGAAAACAATACGCAGAGGAAACGGATAATGCCCTACAACCCAACAGAGGAAAAATACCAATTTAAACTTAGAAAGAAGATGGAAAACATTTAAGGAAACTATACTTAACACGGCAACGAAGATATGCGGAATAAAAAAAATTAGAAAAGGAGATAAAAGAACTAGATGGTGGGCCGAAGAAGTGAAGAACGTAGTTAAACAGAAGAAATTGGCATGGAACAGATATCAAAAAACGAAAACACAGAAAGACAAAGAAGAATACGACAAACTAAATAAACTTGCGAAAGAAGAGGTAAAACGAGCCAAGAAGAAGACCTGGGAGGAGTTCGGAGGAGAACTAAACGAGGGCTTTAGAAACAATAACAGAAAGTTTTGGAACAAAATTAAGGCTATGAGAGGTAAAGGAAAGAACGAACTAAGTGGGATAAGAAACAAAGACAACACCCTGATAATAAAAGCAGAAGACATGACAGATAGATGGAGGGAGTTCTTTGCTGAAAAATTCGACACAGAAGAAGAACACAATGACCTAAGAGAAGAAGAAAGAGAACAAGAAATACCCGAAGAAGAAACAGAGATGTATAATATAAACAGACAAGAAGTAATAGAGGCAATAGGAAAAATCAAAATAGGAAAGGCATGTGGAGAGGACAATATAGAACCTGAGATGATAAAATGGCTGGGGGAAATAGGAATAGACTAGCTATGGGAAATATACAAGGAAGCAGAAAGAAATAACAAAATACCTGAAGAATGGAACAATAACCTAATAATCCCAATTTATAAAAAAGGAGACAAAACAAACTGTGAGAACTAGCGAGCCATATGCCTATCATCGGTAATATACAAAACATACACGAGAATTATAGAACAGAAAATAAGGAAATATACAGAAGACAACTAGAAGAAGAGCAAGCAGCTTTCAGGACAAACAGACAAACAAATGACAATATATATATCCTAAGAAATATAATAGAAAAGAAAATGGAAACGGGAGAAGAACTGATTTTAGCATTTATAGACCTACAAGCAGCATTCGACACAGTACAGAGAAGCATAATATTTGAATGTTTAGAAAAACTACAAATTCCTAGAAAGCTAATACAGTTAGTCATTTCAGCATATAAATATACAAAAGCTAAAATACAAGTAAATGGGAGTAGATCAAAGGACGTACAACTCAAAATAGGAATCAAACAAGGAGACAGTCTAAGCCCATTGCTATTTATAATAGTAATGGATAGGATCTTAAAAAATGTTAGAGAAAACAACATAGGTTTGAAAACCACAATAGGCTATAAAAATATGCAGCCAATTCAGATTGATGCACTACTATATGCTGATGACATAGTATTAATAGCAGACAGTAAAAGAAAAATGCAAAAGCTCTTAAATGCTTGGATAGAGGAGATAGAGAAAATGCATATGAAAGTTAACACTGATAAAAGCAAAGTAATGGTATTCAATAAAATAACAGAAGAAGAAATATACAATTTTAGCTATAAAGGAAAAACGATGGAGGAGGTAACAACAACACACTACCTGGGAAGTACATTTACAAATGACGGGAAATATGATTTAGAAATAGCAAACAGAATAAAAAAGACAAATAAAGCATACTACGCGCTTAATAAAACCATCTTCGGAAACAAAGAAATAAGTAGGAAGATTAAATTAATGATACATAACACTATAACAAACCCTATAATGCTATACTCCAGCGAGACCTGGACTACTCAGCATAAACACAAATCCAAGCTAACAGCTATGGAAATGAGGGTACTAAGGAAAATGGTCAACAAAACTAGAATGGACCGGATAAGAAACGATGACATCAGAACCCAGCTACAACAAGAAGCAGTATGCAGGAAAATAGAGAATAAACAGATGGAATGGTATGGTCATCTTATGCGAATGAAACCAGACAGGCTGCCTAAGAAAATTATGGAGGCTAAGCAATACAGAAAGAAGAAGAGGGGAAGACCAAGAACAACATGGCTAAATCAAATTATCAATATTGGACAATCTAGGGGAAAAACGATAAAGGAAATGAGAGAAGAGGCCAGGGACCGGAAAAAATGGAGGAAATGGATTCAAGAAACAGAAGATCACAACCCGACACCCGTTTAGGGTACCAGGGCGAGGAAGAAGAAGAAGAAGAAGAAGAAGTAGACCAGTAGACTTAAAGTTGGTTGATTTGTAATGCCCAAAAATAGCAGCTATAATTAAAATATTGCCAACTAAAAAGACGTTTACAAAAAAAAAAAAAACTAAAAAGACACCTGGACATGACCTAATCCACAACAGAGTGATTAAATACCTCTTGTCTAAGGCCTGCTTATCTAAAAGCTACTTTCCGAATATCTGGAAACATGCTGAAGTGGTTATGATCCATAAACACGGCAAAGACACGAAAAGGGTGACCTCTTATCGACCGATCAGTCAATGCTCTCTAAAATCCTTAAAAAAATTATTAAAGAACGACTAAACTCTTTTCTGAACAGTCATAATGTAATACATAAACATCAATTTGGATTTAAAGCCAAGCATTTTACTGCGCATCAGCTGGCCAGAGTTGCGGAATCCAAAATTAGTGCACATGAAAGCAAGCAGTATACATGTGGTTTATTGCTAGACGTACACCAAGCTTTAGATAAAGTGTGGATAAATGGACTGCTAGGTATTTAAACTGCTGCAAATATCGTTAACTGCCAATCCCTTAAACATAATCCGGTCATTTTTAGGCAACAGAACGTTTCAAGTGAGATTTGGTGCATCCAACTGGGATACAAATAAAGTTCAAGCAGATCTCCGTCTTACTTGGAGCTACCATATTAATAAGAAGCTGAGTGAGGCATACGCTAGATTAGCCTTATTGTATTCTCTAATTAACAGAAAATCTTAAATGTAGAACGCTACTATATCAGAGCATACTACGACCAGTGTTAACGTAAGCTTGTGTGGTGTGGGGTGCATCCTCAAAAACAAATATAAGGAAAATCCAAACCTTTCAAAATAAGGTGTTGCGTGTATACACACCTTTCGATGTTTGCTACCAGTTGTCCTTTTTTGTTATCTGCTTCATCTTGCAGTTCTTCCCAAAATTTATTCTTGTTTTCACTTTTGTCATCCTCCGTCAGTCCAAGTGCTATAATAATTGATAGTATTTGATTTAATTCATTTTTAAACTGCACTTTCATTAACATTTCGTTTATGAGGTTCTACCGTACTAGTTTTTCCACATTTACTTTTCGATAATGCATTTCCGCCCTTGCTCCCCCAGTCTCCTCTATTCCATCGTAGATTATCACGTGACAACTTTTCATTGTTAAGCTTCCGTTTTTATTTCTGTGATGGCCAGCAATTTCAGTAATTTTAGCTATTTCGTACTCTTTTATTAACTCAATTGCTTTTCCTTGTACGCTTCCAATATTTTATGTGTTATTTTTGCCAAAATCGTCTTCCTGCCATCCTGTGTCTTTTTTTGCAGTTTTTGTCTTATCCTTCAGTTTGACTTTGCCTTCAATTGTATCCCATTTCTAGAGTTTTCCATTTATT
>OW679198.1:122131538-122497209 GCA_940337035.1 Agriotes lineatus | reverse complement strand
AAAATGTGGGAATTTACACAAGAACTTATTTTTCAGCTGTTTGGGCGGAGCTTATGACGTCACTTGGAAATACTCAATTTCAAAAAACGTCAAATACATATAAAACAAAAAAAATGGGTAAAAATACAAAAGAAATAAAATAGAATTAAGTTCCTAAACAACCTACGTGCGATATAGGTTGAGGCTACTCACAAACGTGTTGCAAACATTGCCAAAAATAACGTTGAAATAATTATCTTTTAAAAGAACGCAAATGTCAAAATATCTTTAACAAAACTGGAATGTCAAAATTGCCTTAAGCCGGTATTTATTTGAGTCGGTGATAAAACACATCCCTGCACATTTACACAATAATGGTGAGGCACTAACACCCCATGAAGGAGCTTGTCCTGCAAGGCGGAAGGTCGGAGCTTCCGTATCCTCGCTGTCGCGTGTCAAATTCATGACATGTAGTGAGCATCACGCATTAGACAACCGCATTATTACCCCTTATTCTTTTGAACGCAGGTCCCCAATTATTTAAAGCGACTGGGTTGGCTGCCCGCCAGGCATCGATCTGGGAACTCCAGACTTCCGCACAGCAGTCCATTGCTCTAACCATTGAGCTAATCTTATCCCCCCGCTTGCAAATACTTCACCTGGAACTGGCTGCTACATACCCTTGGAAACAGCACGTCTCAATAGCATCACCCGCTCCTGGAGGACATTATTCTGGGAACCACTGCTCGCATGCAGGGCTCGTAAGAACAGATGAATTGGTGTCTGTTAAAATTGACACTTCAAATAAGCCTTTAAATATAGCACAATGGGTGTGCGGTAATATTCCTTTACCGACAACCATTACCATACTGCAACTGATAAACTATTGAACAAACCATAGATTTTTATAAATCATAACAGCCTTAGATGTTTTAAAATCCGAGCTCGGATTTCAAAACAGCATCAAAATGCAGTGGGCCACCGCTTTTTACTTTACTGTTGCTGACGTATAAAAATCTTGTCACTTTTAATAGTATATTATTTTATTAGGATTAAAAGTAGCACCTTGTTTGAAGAACATGAAACAATAATTTTTTCTCGCTGCTGATCATGTAAGTCGGTGATACAGCCTTAGTAACAAAACGTGTAAGTCTGTGATTATATTTGTTTGCTGCTTTTCCTTGACAACAGAACTTAATATTATTATTAAGTTCGTAGGATAATAAAATTAGCAATGCAATATGCAGACTTAGGCGTTTTGTTTATAATTGCAAGTGTTTATGTGACATGTGACACTCACAGGTAACATGACTCACGAAATTAATCCTGGTGACAGATGACAACCCAAACGATTTTTTCAAAAATCTAGGAAAATTTCGATAAGCAGCAGGAAAAATATAATAAGATAACTCGGAATGTATCGCCTATTAACACTTTCGGCAGGCAACAAGCCGCGGCTTTGCCTTGGCTTGTACTTGCCTATCTCAAATGTTAATAGGTCCTTACATTCCTTGTCACTTAAATAGCTATTGCATATGCGAGGCAAAGCGTAATGAAGCCAAGCGAACGCAAAAATTGCAAGCCAAACAGAGCCACTTTTATTCTGAATAATACATAGTATTTTTAGTATTTCTTCCACAACCTAGAAAAGTACAAAATATTCAACATTTAAGACGATTGATTGCTTTTGGCATTTCACATTTAATAGTAGATTATATTATAAGTGAGAGAAATGCATCATTATTTGCGAGAGAGAATTTTGAATCACAAGTGCCCCAGCACGAGCTATACAATTTCTCACGAGCTTATAATGACATTTTGCTCATGTGTGATATACGACGTTTTATCTTACAGTAGCAATTCTTGTGCCTAAACAGTTTGCACAGTCAAAATATGTCGCGAAATAAATTTATTATTAGTCGCCTATGATTTGTGATGTACGTTTGACAATACTGAAGTGTATTGGCAGTACTGAAGTGTATTGTCAGTCTATGTCAAATTCGAGGTTCGTAGGTTAGGTTTTGTTTGTTATTTGACACAGACTGACGCAAAACTTAACCTGAAAATTACGAATTTGACATAGCTTGACAATGCTACCAACAATGCGGTAGTATAAATAATGAAAACTCACTTGTGAATAAAACTTCATTTTAGTCACTGAAAACAGTTGTATAATGTATGGTAATAGGCGCTACTGTAAGATAATAGTACATTATATTATAAGTGAGAGAAATGCATCATTCATTATTTGCGAGTGAGAATTTTGAATCGCGAGTGCCCCAGCACGAGCGATACAATTTCTCACGAGCCTATAATCACATTTCGCTCACGTGTGATATACGACGTTTTATCTTACAGTAGCAATTCTTGTGCCTAAATAGTTTGCGCAGTCAGAATATGTCGCGAAATAAATTTATAATTAGTCGCCCATGATTTGTGATATACGTTTGACAGTACTGAAGTGTATTGTCAGTCTATGTCAAATTCGAGGTTCGTAGGTTAGGTTTTGTTTGTTATTTGACACAGACTGACACAAAACTTAACCTGAAAATTACGAATTTGACATAGCTTGACAGTGCTACCAACAATGCAGTAGTATAAATAATGAAAACTCACTTGTGAATAAAACTTCATTTTAGTCACTGAAAACAGTTGTATAATGTATGGTAATAGGCGCTACTGTAAGATAATAGTATATTATGATACGAGTTTTATAAGAAGCATTTTGTAGCACGCACGGATTTAGGGTACGACGAGCGAAGCGAGGAGTGCCCTAAAGGAGTAAGTGCTACAAAATGCCTTATAAGCGAGGTATCATACAGTATTTTATCTACTTTGCCACTTTTTTAAGCAAAAAAATGAAAATTTTTAGTATTTTTATTATAACATCGTTTTGTGTCTATTACGATACGCAAACGTGTATCGTAATAGCCTTAGTACGAACGCAAAGTAGATAAAGATCATTATGACAACTACATCCATAGGTGACTAGTTAGAACTTACTTTTAGTTCCTAGGAAGTAATAGTATATTACATACTGAGGTGGAAAGTGTTTCATTACTCTCAAGAGATTAAGTAGTTAACCGAGATACGCAGCGTCGAAATTAACTTTATCTTGAGACAGGAATGAAACTTTTCACCATGATATGTATACTATTTTACTCACAATCGGTTTTTGTCATTATTTATTTAATTAGGTAAGTTTCAAATAATACGTATTTTTATGCCAGTTTAATAAGTCATTTTAACAAAGGAAACAGCGACGCTCTTGCTAGGTAACATGACAAGTTCATTGAAAGTGACGTTTAACTAGATGGGAAAACCTTTCCCGGCTAGGTAGGAAAGTAAGGTAAACAATGACTTGCTTCCCTACTGTTTTGAAGGTTAGAAACGTACCTATTATTAACCGATTGTGAGTAAAAGTACTTTTAATCCTAGGAACTAAAAGTAAGTTCTAACTGGTCGTCGATGGATGTAGTTGTCATGATTTTTAAATGTGAAATGTCAAAAGCAATCAATCATCTCAAATTTATTTTTCGTTTTTGTTATTTTAAAAAATTGAATTTTTGGATTTTTAATTCAATTTTTTTCTGGCGTTAATATTAAAATTAGAACGAAACTGACAAAACTTCTTTATAACAACTTTTAATGGACCTAAAGATTACGTTATCAACTTCATTTTTTTTAAAGTACGGTCTTTATTTTCTGATATCAAAGTATCAAGTCCCTTTTATACTGAATTCAACAATGTACCGTGTGGTTATGGTTTAATTACATTTTGAGTCTTTTTTTATAATTACCAAGAAATTTTTGGAAAGGGACCTGTGACAGAGCATTTCATACTGGCATACAGCAGATAGATAAGAACCCGTAAAACTTAAAAGAAAGGGATGGAGGAAAAAGAAGCAGAGATCATATGTTGATGCACAGTGGGATAAAACAGAATCAAAGTACAAAAGAGGGAGTGAGATGTATCAAAAGAAACGCTACGTTACATACATAAAACAGTGGATCAGAGATAATTTTAAAGATTAAAATGGACATAGAGGAAGAAACTACAATCATTATAACGCATGGACCAAACGAAGACGAACAGCTTGTGGAAGCAGTGGAAGATTATAAAAGTAGACTAATAATAATAGGGAACCTAAATGGAATGGTGCACACAAAGAGATACATAAGTGATACGAAAAGCAAAAATGAGAAATTCATCATAGATTACATAATTATAAACAACAAAAACAAGAAAGAAGTAAAAGCTTCCAGAGTTAAAATAGGGGCAGAGTTATATTCCGTTCACTACCTTCTAACAACGAAAATAGGAATAAAAGGAGGAAGAAAAGAAAGTAAAAACCAGAGATTACCAAAAATAAAATAACAGAAAAAAAGAAGATCCTACAAGAAACAGAAATAACAAATGAATACAATAGAAGAACAGAAGTAAAAATGGAGTTAATGAATATAAAGGCAAATATAATGTCTATAGAAGCAATGTGGAGTAAAATTAAAAAAAATACTATATGAAAATGCTAAAGAAACATGTGGAATTATCGAAATAAGTAAGAACAAAGAGCAAACAAAATACTGGAACCAAAAGATTAAAGAAGAAGTGAAAAGTAAAAAAGAAAAATGGAAAAAGTACCTACAACCCTACAAGACAGAACTACAGAAAAGTAATGGTAAACCAGGAAAAGCAAAAAACATGGGCAGAATTTGGTGAAAAATTGAAAAAGGACAGATATGGAAATCAAAAGTTATTCTACAAAGTTTTTAAAACTATGAGGAAGGGTAAACAATACACAGTTAAATGTATGAAAAACAAAAATGGCAAGCTAATACACGATGAAGTTGGTATAATAGTGAGTGTGGAAGGCGTATTTTGAAGAAACCCTAAATACAGACCAAATAAAACAAGATGAAGAAATATACGAAAAACAAACTAACCTAATACAAGCACAAGAAGTATAAGAAATAACACCTGAAGAAATCAGCGAAGCGATAAACACACTGAAGGGAGGCACAGCAGCGGGGCACGACAACATAACTCCAGAAATGGTGAAAGATGTAGGTAAGAATGGAAGAGAAGTGTTACGAAAATTATTCAATAAAATCATGAGAAATGGAAAAATACTGGCAAATTGGGAACTGGAAATAATCCTTATATAAAAAAGGAAATAACAAAAAATGTTCTAATTATCGTGGAATTACACTACTTAGCACAGTAGTCAAAATAGTTACAGAGCCACAACTAAAGGAATCCCAAAGTGCATTTAGGAAAGGAAGAGGAGTTCAGGTCAATATTTTCAGGATAAAAGAGCTAATAGAGAGAAGTAGAAATAAGATATATGTGGCGTTTCTCGACTTAGAAAAGGCGTTTGACAGCGTACCAAGACAGCCTATATGGAACAGCCTAATAGCAAGAGGTGTAAATTTAAATCTATGTAAAGCCGTGAAAAGTTTAATCAAGTAACAAGGAGTTAGGTGAGAAAAGGAAATACAGAATCTAAGGAGTTCACAACAAAAGAACAACTCAGACAAGGTGAGGTTCTAAGTCCAACCCTATTTAACGTCATAATGGATGACGTAATAAAAGAAGTAAAAGAAAAGGTAAAAAAAATATAAGGTGGGCTATAGAAATTTGATAATCACAGAACTATCTGAAAGTGGTTATGCGGATGGCATTGTAATATACGCCAAGTGTGAGAGAGAGAGAGAGAGAGAGACTTACAATATAATATAGCAGTTTGGTAAACAACATTACAAAAGTAGAGCCACTATTAGCAACTATAAACAGAAATCAACTCAGGCGGTTTGAACACATGACAAGAATAAAAGAAAACAACAACCAAAAGTAATATGGGAAGCAAGAACAATACAGAAAAGACGAAGGGGCAGACCTGTAAAAACATAGGATAACGCTGTAGCAAAGAACCTAAAGAAAAAGAAAACCAACTGGAGGGAAGCAAAGAAGATAGCAAAGACCAAGAAAGAATGGGTGAAATCTATGTACAATTAATGTTAATTGTAAATGATTTTATTTAGATTTTGTTTTTCATTTGTACACCTTAACACTTAAGGGTATTACAAGGTTTTGATTTATAAATAAAGTTAAAAAACTGTTAATTTTTAAATTTATTCAAAAAATAAATCAAATACAATGCGTAGGTACTTCGAACATTTTCAGGTTATACGTCTCAAACTTTCTGCACAATAACAAATCGTGTCGGTTGAATTATTTAATCTGTCAAACTGACACTCTTTTATTATTGTGCAACAAGTTATTGACATATAACCCAATAATATCGAAGTATTTAAAAATATTAGGTACCACTGGAAATAAAATTGCCTTACTACAGTCACCAGCCAAGCTACCAATCAGCACGTAAAAGCTTCATTTTTGC
Source organism: Agriotes lineatus (assembly GCA_940337035.1). Classification (NCBI taxonomy): domain Eukaryota; kingdom Metazoa; phylum Arthropoda; class Insecta; order Coleoptera; family Elateridae; genus Agriotes; species Agriotes lineatus. The sequence goes on along the minus strand of OW679198.1, from coordinate 122,490,829 downwards.
TTCTAATAATTTATTATTTTATTACTAGCAGTCCAGTGAGACAAATGTCTCATTTATTAAAACAAAAAAGACCGTTTTACAAATAGAACGAGTATTCACCACACGTACGTATATGACGTCATTGTTGGTAGCAAACTACCAGTCGCATTCGCCTTGATAAAATTTGCCTAGAATCTAACCTAAAAAGTTAGGATTAGGATATAATTAAGATAATAGTTAGTGTTAGAGACTGAAATTCGGTTCCTGACCTGACATGACCATTCCAAACATATAACTTTAATAACTTTTTTCTCTATCTCTTACGGTTTGGCTGCTGAAACAGCGTCCCGGACGGACAAGTCTATTAGATAAAGGATAATGTAATTTTAACGAATACAATTACACAGCCCTTCAGGGAATAAAAGTATTCCATTACACTGTAATTTTTTAATTGCAAGCAAGTTTATTAAAGAATGTCCGCATTATATTGATTTAGTTTTAACTAAATATATAGATTAATTCCTGTAATATCTTACTACAAGAAAATAACACTTAAGTATGCATAATTATATTAGAAACCACTTTCATTATTAACTTAGATTAATCTGGGACTACAGGTGATTTTCTGTTGATAATTTTGGGCTACAATACACAATAATCAAGCTGATTCAAGGTTAAATAATTAAACTGTGACTCACCGTTGTTAAAAGTTAATTTTACGATTGCATTATATCTTCACAGTTATGGTTTTTGAATTTCCCCTAAGTGGTTCATCGTTGAACATTTTCAAGGCCGCAGTCAATGCATTACACCATTTAAATTTCTAGACAGAATAATTTTAAATCCAAGGTAAAGCAGCTCCCAATTAAGATTAATTAAATGTATTTGTACACTGATGAAGTTGATATTATAATAAATAGCACCAACAAATCTTTCTCAGTTTATTTATAATAAACTACGCTATACAGTTAACATATAGCTATTTTACCATATAAAAAAATGAACATGTTATCAAGATGAAAAATAATTTAAAAAACCGTAATATTTATACATATCAAAATAAATATATTCAAAACTCCTTGCATATGCGTAAATAAACTATTGCTCAAATTAAAAAAAATCACGTTAACAAACAAATTAAATTAAATATGTGAAAATCATAGTTCTGTTCAAAAAAAGTAATACATGGCTGACCTAGGCAAAAATGCATTAAACGGTGTATGTGTTTTTAGTAACAGAACCAGATTTATCCATCGTGTCTTTGTGAATTTGATAGCCGATACTAATCTTAGGTGCAATTCGCAATCGTTCCTTCAGTTTCCTTCCGATTTCTAATAGAGCTGAACTATTATTAGCATCCGACGTCCATAATCCTTGAAATTAAGCTCGTTACTTCCACACAATTACAGCAAAATATATTTCACTTACCTATTTTATCACCTTTTCCTCTTATATTAACAGTTGCCCCGCAAACTTCATCGGAATTTTCAAATGCTTCTCCAATTAAGCAAAGTATCTAAAACAGATTTTTGTAATGTCCAATTTAAATTGCTACTCCAATGAGCCCTTACAATATCAAGCCAATATCTATCTAAATCATTGCTTCGCTGCTTTTTGTCTAAATTAATAAGCCATCGGCCGCCACGCTTATTTACTTCATCTTCCCACATAGGTTTTACTCCTTTCTTAAATAGAGAGTAGTCACATCCTTGTTTTAGTTCACTCGCTAGTTTAATGTGGTTATATAGGCTAAAAATTGACGATAAGCGTATTTAAGCATCTGTGTTCACAAATCGTACCTCCAAAAGTCTTCCACTGTTTGAAAAGATGCAATTTCCTTTAAATTCTTTTCCCAGGTATTTTGCCGATCATTTTCGTAGTACCAGAGAGTCCAACAATTTTGCAACGGGTGTTTGATCGAGTAATCGATGGGAATATCGGTCTGTTCTGGTTTTTCGTTGTTCTGGAACAACCCGTAATCAAGACTTGGCTGCATTACCGCGAGCTGCATATTAAAAGCTAATTTGAAACACTTTTTCTGCCTGCTACGTAAAGAACTAACGAATTTAAGAGCGAATACAGAAGCTGTGCTCCAAAAGGGGTGGTGAGACGTCAAATATGGTAGTTGTTCGTGGCTCTTTCCAGCCACGAGACCCGCTTTCCCCGCGAACCGTTAACCAATATTTTAATATCACGTTAAAACGTTGAACTTACTTCGACTTCTGTTGAATTTGAAGACATAGTTGCAGCTTATGAAACTAATTTTATCGGAAAGTCAGGAAGAACAATTCGGCAATGATTTTGACAGTTCAGCCAACTTTATGACGGATTTTGCGGTCGCTTCCACTGAAAGCACTAGGTGCTGCGCGGGAAATTTAAATAGGTACCACTTCTTGCAAACTTAAGCAGTAGGGTCACCGCGAGAGTGAAACAGGCCATATGCTAGTATTTTGCACACTAATTAAAGGTTTTTTGGGATTAATAGCTCTCAAATTTTTTGAAAAAAAATTAAAAAATTAATAACCATGGTAAACAAGACTAGAAAGTTGTTTTTACATTCTTGGATTGGATATTTTAAAAATGTATCGAACTTTACTACAGAACAGACATTTCTTTATGATTTTGCTACAACAGGATTTGAAAAACTGATGTATGAAATGCGATGATTATCTTCTTGTCGGTTTCTGTTTTTCCTCAATTATTTTTCTTTCAACAATTTGAATAATAAAACCTCTTTTTGGTAGGAAAGTGACATTTCTGTCAATTCTCGAAAACATCAATTGTCAGTCACAACCTTTCAAATAAATTTTTCCAATAAAATAGTATACATACGACGGTGAAGGAATGTTTCATTCCTGTTTCGAGATAAAGTTACCTCTCGACAGTAATGAACACTTTCCACCTCAGTATGTAATATACCTACTACTTATTACTGGTGATTTGGTGAAAAACATATCTTCGGCCAAATTTTTTGGGTTGGTATCTATTCAGGACTACTGAGGATGACGGCTTAATTGTCGAAATATGTACCTATTTAGAGGTTGTTAAATATTTGTGTGATTAGGGGTTTTCAACTAATTGTGTGTGATTCAAACCACACAGGCTCCAACAGTGCAGTGTGTTAATACTCCATCTTTATATTACCTTCGATTCACTCTTTAACTGGTTTGGTGTTGTGTGATCTTATATCGTTTTGAATACTTTAATTTATTTTTTTGCTACGTGGGAAGAATTTGGGATGAAAATAGAGGAAAATTATATTGCAAATCAAAAGAAATTCTAAAACGTAGTAAAGACACTGACAATCAAGAACTGGGATGAAGATAGTGGGTAAAATCAAAAGTGCAGACATTGAGATCAGAAGAATACCAGTTGTATTTCCGAGAAGTAGAAAGAGAGCGAAACCTAATTAATTTGGACTTGGAAAACTGGTAGGGTACCTACGTTTACAAGAATTATACTAAAGGCAGCACAAAAAGTTTGTGGAATAATCAGTGTGAAAAGTGTCAAAAAATACGGCATGGTGGACAGATGAAATAAAAAGAGAAGTAAAAGAAAAGAAAAAGCGTGTAGAAAAAATATCTGAATACCAAAAACTTACACAAGACTATATGAAAAATATAAGGAGCCAGCGCCGGATTAAGGAAAGTTCTAGCTAGAAGCAGAGCAATTTTGTGCCGCCCCAAGTACAAAGATGTATTCGTTACGGAATAAAATAAAGGAAACTTTTTAATATTTCATTTTTGATTGAAAAATACAAACATTGAAACAGATATAAAATAGATAATTACAAAAAACAAACATAGGATAGTTATTTCTAAACAGAAACATTAAAAACGAAAAGATATTAGAAACACATTTAGAATACGCTATAAATAGATAAATTAGAAAATGACTTCGTAATGATACTATAATGGCTGCCAAATAGTTAAAGAAATCGAAAGAAATTAGATTTCGTAGTCGCCCACGTAAGATGTGTTGCAGTAAGTGCTATCGAATGAAGTCGGAGGTGTTTCCAGTCGGTGGTAAACCCAAACCCAAGCGGTGATAGTTTATGTCGAAAGTTGTTCCAGTTGAATTTAAATTCACATCTGTGATATTTTAGATCGGTGGCATTTGATATATTTGTCACAAAATGATTAAAGTCGGTAGTAAACTCAGTTGATGGTAATGCAAGATGGGGGTAATCAGCAAATTTCTCTGTTAACAGTTGGCCACCGAGGGTGTCCAGTTGTAATGAGGTTATACGGGTTCTTGTAGACTTGTAAAAATTTAAGTATCTCCTTTCGTATACAGGGGAGGTTCAAAAATATGAAAATGTGTTACGGTCTTGAACTGACTTTACGACACCGCACCGGCTCATACATAAACGAAACGGCCGGCGCGTGCCGTAATGGACGAAAGTTCTCCTAGGCCGCTACCCAGCCGCAACAAGATAGGCCGGCTAGACTTTCAATGGAGTTGGGCGGGTTCTTAACGAGACTATCTAAGGGTAACGGCCAGAGGGTCGGTAAATAACGGTAAAATAAAGAGGGCGCCACCAAGCCTGTCTTAACCCGAATAACCGGGCCTGGGCGGTTAAACGGGGGCGAAGTATTCAAGACACTCCGTCGATAGGGGTACTCGTGAATTATAAACTCACACAACGATTTCGTGATGGCAAAAATACTTAGATCATAAAGTGGGGCTTTTTCAGCCACGGCAATGTCACCACCAAGCTTACCTGCACGCTCTGATCTCACTGGCCCCACCGTACATTTATCTTCTCAATGATGGGCGCACGCTGAAACAGAACATGCACAAATCGACCAAGAATAAAGCGTCTCTTAATTAGATAAGCGTCTATTATTCAATTCTTACATTGGGGCAGCAAAGCGTGCCGCAAACATTGCGTTAATCCTTATAAATAAGCATCAGCTGATGGGCGCACTACTGTTACTAAACAACACCCATAACTGTACAAAATCAAGAGCAGTTTGACATATGAGTCCCACAAAGGGAACGTTTGTTCATAAAAATCGAGTTACGCAACAGCAAAGGCGACGCGAACAGCGTAGCTGTCGGCAGAATCCGGCGCCGCAAAGAGATGCGGCGAATTAGTTAGAAACCCAATTCGCAAGGCAAAAAGGGGCCGCGTTACTGAGATATATTTGGCCGAAAAGGGGGCTTACATGGCCTAACACCCGCAGGCGAATTTAGAATATGACACAGCTGGTGCTACGCCGCCCAAGCGATCGATAACTTTGTGTAACACTCAACGAGCCGAACACGACGCCGTTGCTAACATACTAAAGGTCTCGCACCAAACTTGGCGAATATGGCACCGCCCTAATAAGAAGTGATCTGGCTCACATGATAATTTGGGCAAACAGAGCAAAGCCCAAGTGAGGGAAGTGATTAGATAAAAAAACGAGCGACGCCACTTCGCGACAACAATTTAAGATGCGAAGGGTACATTTTTAACGGTGCACATGATTTCACATCAAGTTCGCGCACATGCGATTTTACTGCGACCAAACTGGCGATGCCGCCTTACAGCACGTATGCCAAGAGTTCAGCAATTATTCACATGGTTAAGCGCAAAGCTCGCGCACAAGAAGTTAGTATGATTCAATGGTTACAAATACCTTAGTTTTATTGGTGACGGCCCAAGAGATCGGCATGCGGTCCAGCTGGCGGGAAACAGGTTGCCTGTGGCAATTAATTCGCCGCTAAAACGGCCGACGTGTGAATGGTCTGGATGCGCCCAAAATGGCGACAAAGGCTGGCGCTTCAACAAACGCCGCTACGACGGCAAAACTAGCCCAAGTGATGTCCTACCTCAACTGAATCCTCGCACAACGAGCTAAAGGGAACACTCCCTTACGTGACGACGTAGAACCGGGCATGGAATTCCATCACACCTACGCCTTGGCGTAATAAGATCGCCGCTAAACGACACACACCTCCCTTGTTCAATGGCCTGAGTTGAACTGCCGACTCTCGCTTAAGGCGAAACAGTTTATCAAACACTTGCTGAAGCAGCACGAGACGGGAAAAGGCTGACGCCCCCGCCAAGGGCGGGAGCGCCGCACGAACACACACACTATCCGACCTCTTAGATCGACGGCTCTCGGCTGAATGCCCCGCAAGAAGCGTTACGACGCCTGCAGTGGCGTGAGCCAAAACGGCGTTACCACGTGACTCTCGACAGCCAATGGCGATGCGCCCAATAAAACAAATAAGTTCCGGTGACAAAGAGAGCGCCAGGCCTCGCAGTCGCCTCAACAGCGTGATTTCTAGAAGGTTCGGAAATCTTGCGAGCGTTAACACCCGGCTGTCAAAGTACCAACAAAGGGGTGCCCCGGATAACGAGAAATACTGCGCTTGAGGCCAAATATGTGCAAAATCATTATTATGGAATTAGGCGATGAAGCCAAATTAGTAACTAAAAGGGTTTAACATACGGGCACGCTGCCCTAAAGCCTAGGTGGCTAATTAAAATACAAAATGACCTGACAAATGGCTTAAGAATAAAGTACCCTTATTTTTTTGGAAAAGTTGCTTAAAATTAGGCAGGTCGTACCCGGTCTAAAATCAATCCCGGGTACCCAAAAACAGTACCCGGGTACTCTCGGGTACCCGAAATATACAGAGTATTTCGGAATTGCACGGTACTATTTTAGGGATGTGTTCTCTAGCACGAAATAAACAAAAAAGTTCATACAAACATGGGACCTTAACGGCTTCGTTTTCAAGATACAGGATGTTGAAGTTTAAACAATTTTTTTTCAATAATTTGGAAAACGACTATAGGACTCTAATGAAACTTGGTGTAGGTTAGTATTTCATACAGTGGCATTGTTCGGTCAAAATAAATTTAATTTATTTCCATTAGTGACGTGCATCGGGGCCACCTCAGTTAATTTATCTTAGAAAAATCCAATCAACGAAATTGCTGTTACAGATTTTTCCATTTTTCTCGAAAAAGGTGTATTCTATCAAAAAAAAAATAAAAAGATACATCTTTTGTATAGTTTCAGTTGATGAAGCTAAAACACTTGTCGTATTGGCTAAAAAACAGGGGCGTACCAGATTTTTCTAAAATAAGGTAACTGAGGTGGCCCCTATATACGCCACTGGTGGAAATAAATTTAATTTATTTTGGCCAAACAATGCCACTTTATGAAATACTAACCTACACCAAGTTTCATTAGAATACCTATAGGCGTTTTCTAGATTTTTGAAAAAAAAATTTTTGTTTAACTTCAACATCCTGTATCTTGAAAACGAAGCCGTTTAGGTCCATGTTTGTATGAACTTTTTTGTTTATTTCGTGCTGGAGAACACATCCGTAAAATAGTGCTGTGCAATTCCAAAACACCCTGTATAACAAAAATGTTAGCGTACATCCGAACATCTGAGATAGCTACAATTTCTCTCAATTTACACTCTACTTCAAGATGGAAAACACTAACTATACATTTTTAATATATTTATAGTTTTAAATTATCGAACTTAACACTTCCAAGTGCTATTGACGGATTGAATATTTCCGTAAGCGTATTTATTTATTGCCTTATATGATAAAGAAACAACATTATGTGGTATGGGATGGGGTGATTCTTGTTATTACTGCATGGTTATGTTTTTCTAGAGCTTATTCCTATTGTTTTTAAGTTTTTATCATCTTCTCCGATAAAGGCTGATTTTCTGGAAATTGTATAATTTACTAGTCGGGTACCCGGGTCCTGAAAATATACCCGGGTTTACTATTATACCCGGGCACCCGCTGACATCCCTACTTTAAATTAATAGAAGGTATAAAATAAAATACGAAGTCACAGCCACCTACTCTAGAAAATAATTTTCTTTGTTTTTCCTTTTTTTACCACCCTGTGTATTACACTTCAGATTAACTTAATTATCGGATAGGGTAAGGATATATTGTAAAACATCAGTGTCGCTTACTTAGGTCCAAGAAAATTAATCAAAATTAGTGCTAATAAATCTGCATGATTTTCACTATTGGAATAATAAAAAATCAGTAAGTCGTAACATGTTTAATATTTAAAACTTTTAAAAATTACAAGACGCGGCGCACCTTTTGATTGCATCATCAGTTGTTAAAAATATGTAGTTTAAAAATTGGGTTTACATTTCTGAAAGGAAAAACGCAGATTACCGAATACATTCACCTCAATAAAACCTGCATACATACATAACGATAGTATATAGTTGAAATTTGACATTGTGTTGAATTAACTACGAGTTTTTTCATTATGAAATTTTCATTTTAGTTTCTATGTTAAAATTTTATATGGTTAACATGTTGATTAATAGTAATTTATTATACAAGACGATAAAGTTAAATTTTATCCACGAGTGAATCGTTTAACGTCGAGACGAAGTCGAGACGTTAATGATTCAAGAGTGGATAGAAATAAGTAACAAACGACTTCCGGGATTGGACCGTGTCATGATTGAGATCGAAGAACTCAACGTTTCGCCCACTTTCGTAAGGGGCTTCATCAGGAGGAAAAAAGGCAAACGAGCACGGTAACTCAACGTGTTAACCACGCCAGAGGCGAAACTCTTTGCAAAGGGAAGGGACAGAAGAGCACGGTAACTCAACGTGTTAACCACGTCAGAGGCGAAACTCGACTGACTATCGGAAGAAGAAAAGCGAGAATTTATAGGCAAGCGCCGTAGCGATTCAGCAAATGCCGTCGCGGTTCAGTGACGGAGGGCGGGGCTTAGGAATTAGCACTTTCCACATAGAAGGAAGGGGAAAGCCTTCGTCTCGATTGAAATTATTAGGGTGTTTGCAAATCTCAATGGCTTCGCGAATCTTTCTGCTAAAGAAGAATGGGGATTTGCAGATGACAGATGACTTTCCGTTATCAATTCACTTGTACACCGAGCTGTTTCCATATCCCAACCCGATAATATCCACGATGAATTAAATCACATTCGGAAAGCTCTTAGGAATAACGGTTACCGTGCTAGGGATATACAGTCTGCCATCAATCGCCATCTTCACCCACGGCCACCCAAACCTCCAAAACCCGATCCTGCAGCAATAGTCTTTCTTCCCTATATCCACCAAGTCATTCCTCCTGATGAAGCCCCTTACGAAAGTGGGCGAAACGTTGAGTTCTTCGATCTCAATCATGACACGGTCCAATCCCGGAAGTCGTTTGTTACTTAATGACAATGGCCGTGAAAGCCTCAAAAATCATCGTGGATAGAAATAACTTTATCGTCGTGTATAATACAATATTTTTTTCTATAGCAAGAACTTTAACAATTTTAAAAGAAAATAATGACAGTCAATCACATTTCAAAATGTCAGTAGCTAGATTGGGTTGCTACGATAATACGAAGTTGTCATATTTAATTTAAACAAAAGTTAGAAAATTAAATTACTTTATCTATCCTTGATGTTAAAGTGCTACTTTATCTACCCTTGCTGTTAAAGTAAAACTTGACCTTTTGTTTTGAGTTGATAAAAGCACACTTTAACATGTGCTATAGAAAAAATTAATTTATTTTAATAAATTAGACAAAGTGCACCCCTACAGGGGTGAACAATTTATGTTGGTGTTGTATTGCATGATTGGTTAACGCAGTTTTAGTGGAAGAGGGTGATATTTTGTTAATTTTAACCGATCATGCAATACAACCTAAATTTAACTTTAATACACCTACTATCTTCCATAAAGAGAGCAATTTAAAAAAAATGCCTTTGCCTAGAAATTATTGACATACAAAAGAGCCCTACAACTATTAATTATAAAACAGATATAGACAATCTCTAAGTTCAATTTACCATAACCTTTTCAAATAAATAACTCTTGTAATTACATTTCTCAAAATTTTCACATTTTAACAACCCATAATTTTTCGTCAGTCTTTAAAACTTTTAACATTTAAGTTAATACAACCCTGCGTAAATTAATAGCCAGCTACATATTCTCATACCGACTGCGCAGGATGATAACAAATTAAGAAAACAACCTTGCATGCATTTATATAAAATTCATTTACTTTCTGCATTCCACTATGCTAATACCGAATATTATAATACTGAATATTAACTTTATCGATCGCCCACTCGCGTTTTAACTCTACCCCACTCGTGACTAAAGAGTAGCTTTACACACTTGTATCGTAAATTACTATTTTTGTCCAAAGTAAAAAACACAGATCTCTTCCAAAAAGTTTAAAAGCAAATGTTGCAAACATCAACAAGAATTCAAAATAATTAAAATGTTTAGTTGAAATGGTATAGTTAACAAATATTTAGAAGGGCGATGGCCACATATTAAATATGAAGTTGTTGAAGTTTCCTTCTTTATTATTATTTTGTATATTTGATGCTCAGATCATTTGTTATAAATCTTTTTTTAAGATACTGTTTTTTCATGTTGGACATAATTTTTTTTAATATTTAAACTAAAACTTATGGTTCGCAGTACATCCTTATCGTATCTGATGATAAATTAACTTGAAGGTATCTGATTTGGCTTAATACACGGGGTGGTACGAAATAATTAAGAAATATTGAGAAAATTGTTTTCCGGAGTAGGTAACTGTGACTCCATCACTTCATATATGACAACTTGCTTTAATTCTAGCAACTTTTTCAAAACAACCTTTTTGTGTATTTTGAAGAATAAAGGTATTTAGTTTTTGAGCCATTATCATATTTTTGTACCTCCCTAGTATACGAAAGAAGATATTTAAATTTTGGCAAGTGCATTTTGAGTTTTAGAAGACGCAGGTACTTTCATCAGAAACAAAATGTTCTAATAAAATGGGGAATAAAAAAGTTACCCCTAGTTACCCTTTGTTCTGATCGCGCTGTAGATAACAATAACAATAGAATAACTAATATATAAATAATACCGGGTGATCATAAATGGATATGATTTTTTTTCTTTTTGATACAAACTGACACAAAACCTAACCTGCTAACCTCGAATTTGACATAGACTTACAGTGCCACCAACATAAACAGTGCCAACCTAAGATGGTCACACCGAAGGCGATAGTTTAAACTTACACATTTTGACTGCTGTTGACTGCAGAGGACTATTCGGTATCTGATCTAGTTTTTGGTTTTTTGACCGCTTTGTATATGATTATTGAAGGGCAATTTCTAGTTGCTATTTATATTTATTTATATTTTGCCTACAGTATACAATATTGTTTAATACCTCAGCATAACCTCCTCCTTAATTTTAAGAAAAATACCTACTTTTAGGTTTTCAACTAATTTAAAATAATTTTGAAACTAAATCTAACTCGGTTTAGACTTTACACAATTCTTAAACACCAACGGACTGTTTTTCTTGATAAAAACTCGGATTGCTCAGCCACGTGATATGCTTCTGCTCATGGTAGTGTGTTTGAACTTGGGGCATTTCTTTTCTTGACGGGGACTTCCGTTCTTGTGGAAATTTCATCCTTGGTTATTCACCTGATGTTTCATCACGTGGTCAACTTCTTTCGTTTGCCTACAGTATACAATATTGTTTAAAATACTACAACATTTCCTAGATTCCCCAACTTTTTCCTAACCTGTATTTACGCCATTAGTGTTACCAACCCCTGCTAAATTTCCAGTTCCAAGAATTTTCGAGTAAAAACTTTGAAAAAACTTTACCTTTGCTAATTTTTAATAAATGTCACTGATCTATTACTTGCTGTTGATATCTGTGATGTGAGGTATATAAAGCAGTCCTGCTAGGGCGTAATGATTACGCCTGGTCATTATGTGAGGGTATAATGCCCTAGGGCGTTATGGACCGCTTTTCAATTTATTTACGTATTCAAAGTGGAAAATAAAACGTATGCACCATGGGCATTACTTGATGTTGATACCCCTCAGCATACACAACTTCATAATGCCCTTGGTAGGTAATAGTTATTTATGTATTAAGGGCTATAATCTTGATTATGCACGTGGTTTTATTTTATTTTGGTTGTCAAAACAAACAAAATTTAAGGATTCGGTATTTTGGCTACAGAATATTTTGCCATTGTGCTGGCGCTGTGAATTGTTGGTATGCTGTGGTTTCTATGCAGATTGTTGGTGTTGGTATACTACAATGTTGATGTTTGTTGTTTGTTATATTGCTGCAACTTTACAGGTCTTCCGGCCATAGAAACCATATTACATCCACTATCGAGGGCCAATAAACAATTTTTTTTGACTAATTATAAGATCACTGTAAAAGGAAGTTGTGTGAGTGTATAACACCAGATTTTTTATTTTAAGCGTTTGTCAAAAAATTTCAAAAATTACAAATTCTACAGAAACCGTACAAAATAGAGAGTTAGTTCAAGAGACAAATTTTCAGCTATAATTTACCAAGGGCAGTGATAATCACCCGCAATAATTTTGACAAATAATATCCCCAAAGTGCTTGCCTAGAAATAACCCGAGGCGAAGCCGAGGGTTATTTCTCAAAGGCAACGCACTTGAGGGATATTATTTGTCAAAATTATAAGGATTTATAACTGGCCGCGGTGAATTCGGGAAGATAAGTTCTTAAATAAATTAGGCATTTTCTGACAAATTAATTTGACACTTCATTATAATAATATTATGTTGGTGGCACACTGTAAGTCTATGTCAAATTCGAGGTTATCAAGTTAGGTTTTGCGCCAGTTTTGACACAGGCTGAAGGAAAACCTAGCCTGCTAACCTCGAATTTGACTTAGATTTACAGTGCTACCAACATGTCATAGGATACTACTGAAATTTAATTAGGTAGTTTGCATGGTGATTGAAAATCACCCTAGGGTCGTTTTCAGTAATAATGTATTAAGGGCAAATGATTTTGCTGGTAAAAATGTTTTACGAAAGTTTTTTATTTTGGCAATGTCACAAGCAGTGAAATGTAAATACTACATGCGTATACATTTCACTGGTCACAAGACAAACTAACTTGATCAAATTCCCGATCCGAAGGCGACATTGTGACATTGCCAAAAAACAACAAATCTTGAGTAAGACATTTTCCGAGCAAAATCGTGAGCCCAAAATACATTTTGTGGACTATTTCCCAAATATTGGTTCTTTTTGTATCGGTATTCAATGAATGTGACATTTCACAATGACAGTTTAAGTGACGTTTCTGAAATACCACCTTGATTAAAACAACATATTTGGTGGTTGCGACGGATACAAGTGGTAAAATTTTGATTTTTTGCCACTATAAAAACACGCGATTGGTTGAATTTTTACTTCCTTTTACAATATATTGGATTCACCCCAAAAATTCGCAATTGAGTTTTCAACGGATATTCACGTTTTAGAGTCTCCTGAACCCAAAAAACATACTTCTTTTCATTGATCTGTCTGTCTGTGTGTATGCCTGTCTGTGTGTGTGTCTGTGAACAGAATATCTCAAAACGAAAAAAGGTATGCCGTTGAAACTTCATATATAAGTTTTGTGTACTACATAGATGCGACAGCAAGCTTTTGAAGAAAATCGCATAACCGGAAGTACCGTAAAACAGGGATACTTGGGACAGGGGGGATACTTGGGACAAAACCGCCTATTTTTTAATTCATACGTGTAACCCTCACACAGTAAAGTAATGAACTCTGAAAAAATTACGGTTGGTAAAACAGATGTTGAATGTGACATATTATTGCCGCCTAAATTGCTTACGGAAGCTTGAAAGTGCTAAAAAAACATATTAAAAATACAGAGAAAAAATTCCAATTTTATATACCTAAAAAGTAACTGCCGTGGAAGAGGATCTATCAGCTATATTGCAAATATTTTTGGATGTATGTGTAGCTTAAAATCTTACTAACACATGACATTTAAAAACGTAACCTAAAATTTGAATTTTGATTTTTTAGAACTCTTTAACCGGTCTTAACTACACGTAGTGGATAACTTGGGGCATTATGCCTTTAAATCATAAACGTCGTGCAGATGCACGGAAATATAAAGATTTCCAGCCAGAAAATCTTTTGTTGTCTGTAAATTTGTGTACAATAGTAGCACTAAAAGAGAGTGTGAAAAAAAATTTTTGCAAAAATTATAAACAGCAATTGTAATGACAAATATTTGGTAAGCTGCTTGAGATATAAAAAGCACTGAATGCTTATGTATATGCATCAGCTTGATGAGTATGTCATAAATACCACACAAGTTTGTTTTGTTTTACATAAACCAAAAATATCCAGATGTAGACACACATTTAATAAGATTATTAGTGACAAGCAAATTGCGCGCTACGCGCACGTGAAATAGGATACGCGAAAGGTCAAGCTCCGAACCGAGCGCTAAGATAAGAAAAACAAAACCTAAACAAATATAAACATCTGTGAAGCCGGAACGTAAGATTTTATTTTGTGCCACAGACACACATTAAAGAAAATTATATTATAGATGTTTTGTAAGCCACCTAGGTTAAGTTAGTGTTAAGTAAAAAATGTAAAACAATTTTTCTCTTAATAAGTTACATTTTCTTCATAGAGTGGACCTATTTTTTACTGCTAAAAACATAATTTGATCATACAATCGAAAATTTTAGAAGTTACCTACGAAATTATTCAAATAAAATATTAACTACTTCTAGGTGAGAGAAAATTCTGCAAAAAAAATAAAAAATAACTTTTAATGCAGTTTACAGGTGTCCCAAGTATTGTCCATAGATGTCCCTGTCCCAAAACAATTTTTAGTACTGGAAAACCAAGCTTAACTAAAGTGTCCCAAGTTACACCTTAGTAAGGGTAACTTGGGACAGCAACATTTTTTTTTCTTAAACGGATCCACATTCTATTGGGACAACCCATTAAAATGGGCATAAGAGTACCTTACATAAAGTTGAATTTTTTGTTGCCATAAATTTTTAAAATGCAAACTTTTATTAATAAAAATATGTCAAAACTGTCCCAAGTATCCCTATTTTACGGTAGGTGTTCACTCTTGTGATTTTTCATTTTTTTTTTAAATTTTTTCAAAAACGGCTCTTACGAATTTTTCAAACTTCACAATTTTATTACATTTTTAATGTGTATTGATGTGAGATAGGTGATTTTTCAGTTGAATACTTCTAAAATGGGTTTCTTTTGTTTTTTTCCCATTTTTTTATTAACTCGTAATTTAAATAGAACACCCGGTATATTATTAAATTTTTGAATTCAGCTTAAAATTCTAGAGAAAATTTGTCTCTTCAACTAACGCTCTACTCGTATTTTGTACCGTTTTTGTAGAATTTGTAATTTTTGAAAATTTTTGACAAATGCTTAAAAATTAAAAATAAAATTTTTGGCTTATAAGATCACTGTAAAAGAAAGTTGTGTGCGTGTATCACACCAGATTTTTGAAAATCATGGCATATGCTTGGATAATAAGAGATGCGGGAAATAGTCACATCAAGTGTGATCTGATTTGTCAAACTGACTCACGTGATTAAAAATAATCAAATTGGATTGGTCTGCAATATATGTAAGAACTTATCTCTAAAATTTTAAGCTGAATTCAAAAATGTAATAATATACCGGGTGTTCTATTTAAAATAGGAGTTAATAAAAAATAAGAAAAAACAAGAGAATCCCGTTTTAGAGGTATTCAACTGGAAAATCACTTATCTCGCATCAATACACATTAAAAATGTAATAAAAATGTAAAGTTTGAAAAAAATCGTCAACGCCATTTTCGAAAAAAATCGAAAAAACTGAAAAATCAGAAGAGTCAACACCATGCTTCCAGTTATGCGATTTTCTTCAAAAGCTTGCTGTCGCATCTAGATAGTACTTACACAAAACTTATATATGAAGTTTCAACCTCATGCCTCCTTTCGTTATTGAGATATTCTGTTCACAGACACACAGACAGACAGACAGACATTCCAATGAGAAAAATCATGTTTTTTGGGTTCAGGGGACTAAAACGTGAAAACTCAATTTCGAATTTTTGGGGTGAATCCAATACTTCCTTTATCGTAAAAGGAAGTAGAAATCGGGGTCGCCATAGTACAATGAGAAAGGTGACAGCATGAGCAGTAAAACGTCAAGTTTAAATCGATTACCACGGCATAATCCGTAAGAATCTACCATTAAGAAGATGTATTGTTTACAAAATCTCCGAAAACTACTACAACAGGAGAAGCAATTTTCGATATAATCAATGGCTATTTAAAAAAAAATTGAATAAACTGTTTTTTTGCATGGCTATGTGCGCAGATGGTGCAAACTCAATAACTGGAAAATTTTCTGGTATTGTGAAGATCAACAAGAATATTGAATGCACTCATTGCTGTACTCATCGACAAGCACTAGCATGCAAAGGCTACACATTACCCTTTTTCTGTGACGTCAAAAATAACAAAACATAGCGTTTAAAACGTAGTATAAGGCATTCAATAAACACAAAAACGTTTAATTTTTTTTGAAGTTGGCATATCCGCAAAATTTTTGTGCTAGGGATCCTGTATTTTATTTTGCAAAGGTTTCCACACATGCATAAAGGCGACTTTGAATTTAAAAATGACAATTAATAAATCTCATTATTTCAGTGTCATAAAGTACATATTATTCTGAAAATTTTTGCCTGAACTATTATAAAATACAAGCAATCCAGTGAGACAAATGTCTCATTTAAAAAAACAAAAAAGACCGTTTTTCAAATAGAACGCGTATTAAATAAAAACTGTACCCAGACCTGGAAGGTGTCAAAGTGGTTGCCTAACCGATCGAGGTTTTAAGGCGCAGAGGGTCGCAGCTCCGTTTGGCTGCTGAAACATTTTTATTTAATACGCGTTCTATTTGAAAAACGGTCTTTTTTGTGATTTCTCGAAAACCGGAAGTGTCACGTGACTGAAATTCGGTTCCTGAGCTGACATGACCATTCCAAACATATAACTTTAATAACTTTTTTTCTCTATCTCTTACGGTTTGGCTGCTAAAACAGCGTCCCGGACGGACGGAGAGACAAGTCTACAGCGTCCCGGACGGACGGACAGACAAGTCTATTCGATAAAGGATAATAAAAATACCTAATAATAAATGCTACATCATTAGTATCCAACACAATATTTGTTTAACATACTTAAAAGTAGTTATGACAGATACTAATTAAATGTCACATTCTTAACCTATTTGTTTTAGTAACTTTTTGTAAGTACATTCCTAGACAAAAGATGAATTTGGGAAGTACACACTCTTGAAATTTTAGAAATCAAAAGCCACTTTGTGTTTTTATGTTTAGTGAACAGACTATACGAATATATTTAAATCAAAATTTAGTTTAAGGAATTATGTGACGTCATATTCTTTTTTGTTATACTTGTTGTAATTACACTGTAACCTAATTTTAGTGCTTTAGCACTGTTGGCAGCAGTTTAAACAAATGAATAAATAAATAAATGAACAGAAGGAGCAGCCAAGCAACATTCTTGCTGCAAGTTCAAAAATGGCAAGGGAATGAATTATCCCCTGAGAATAGGGGACTTCTATTTAAGATAGCATGAGACAGAATGATTCTACCCTAGTGTTGTCTTTTGCTACCAGTGACACCAATATAATGGCAAGAATAACTCTGAATTACTAACGGGTGTTCATAAACAGTCGTCATCCCAGTTGCTTTGAAAAACAAAATGTTATGTCTTTGATTAATTCGTGCAACACATGAAACGTCATTGAGTACTGTCATAGCGCATTTTTTTTTCAATTTTAATAGACATACGTTTCTGAAGTCAAAACCTACTGGGATGACGACTGTTTATGAACACCCGTTAGTTACTATTGAATATTACTAGTTAAGTTGGCATTTACAAATACAATATAACCTGACTTTCTGTATTTGTTGTTGTTTTTTTGCTTTCTGATTCTGTTCCTTGTAATCCCGCCAGTAGCCTGTTTCGTGTGTTTTACTAAAAGTGTTTATTCCTCCACCATATACTCCACTAAAGGAAATTTGCATAAACTACGCTAAAGTAAGTTCTTGAGCTCAATACATACTTTTATTTTGTGTTATTTGCTAGTTGTAAAAGAGTAGTGATGTGTAATCATTCATTTTATGCTTTTAGAAATACCACAAAATGCTGAATGCTTTTACAAGGATTGTAGTAACACATCCAAGTCTACGAAGTTGAAAACGCTGCGATACCATCCATTTCCTAAACCAAAAACAAACCTCGCAAAATGTTTTTTATGGTTTTGTGGTAATGAAAACAACTATAAATTACTTATACCCCCATTTCTTGCGGGTAGATCTAGATTGACAGGAGGGAGGAAATATTGACGAAACGAATTGCTAAGGGGCGTATCCACGTTGAACAAGCAATCTAAAGGATCAACACTTTTTTAATAGTTATTAGCAAAACCAATTCAGATTTCCATGTTACCGCTGATATCAAATATATTTAAGTGTGATTTGTTTTTGGTTAATTTTGAGAAACCTTTGGTTACTTGATCGTTTCTACTTGTATTTTTCTATAATAAACTTTAAATTATTTTATTACTAATTGCTTAATTGATACTATAATAGTTATTTACTATAGAAGTAGCATAAATAAAACACTTATGCTTTATTTATGACTGAAAGTCAGGTTATGATGTACTTGCACATGCCAACCTAACTAGTAACATTCAATAGTAACTAGTACTTTAGAGTTATTCTTGCCATTATATTGGTGTCACTGGTAGCAAAAGACAACACTAGGGTAGAACTTTTCTCTCACTTGTTTCAAGGTCATATTTCAATAGAAGTCCCCTATTGGGGTTGAAGACGTAAAGACAGCTATCTTGCTCCCATCTCAACAACGAACCCAACTGCTCCAGAAAATTTGTTAAACCTCATATTCTGCAAATGTACAACTGGCTGTGCAAATATGTGTGAATGCAGAAAATCAGGAATTAATTGTATGGCGGTTTGTCATAATTGCCACGAAGGTTGTCTGAATGGTCCAACCCATATATCTAATACTTACTATATTGCTAGCGGCTATGAGTGGGAAACTTGCCAAGGAAGTGAGACAGACAACCAACTCTTCAATGTATAAAGGTGAGCGGTGCGCAAGGGCGGCGGCGTCGTCCGCCCAATGGGGAAGTGGTCAAGTTTAAAATTCGCTTCTAAAGGCGGAGTTCGAATTCCCGCGCATGCGCACGAGACGCGTTATACTCTAAGTGAGACTATGTCGGCGCCGTAATGTTTTCTAGCGTTCCGAGGCCCTACTAGCAATATATGTATATTATATATATGGTCCAACCACAGTCGACGAAAATGATCAGAGCACATTAATGGACTCGAGACCAACTTCTCGTGCAGAAAGTGTCACTCTTCAATTATTGATGGATCCGTTAGATTTTCCTGAGGTGTTCGATGAAGCCATATTTGGACTCATCCACACTGAAAAGAAAACGCGCCCATAATGGTAATAATCAAGTGAGTAGGCTATAATAATATATGGATTTTTAAACACAAACAATATACAACTCCCTACAACCTATTTTACCATCATTCTTAATATTTATATGTCAAACTTGTTTCGTATCTTATGATTATTTATTGTTATTATTATTTATAACCCATATTTTCTATAGTGTCCTGAAGATAGTTTTAAATAAACCGAAACATCGACAAAAACATTTTAACAATTATGATCCAAAATCCTTACAACAATCGAACTTATTGAAGTACAAAGGATGATAAATAACCTATTATTAGTATTAATTTTTAAAATAAATTTTTTAATAATCTTTTTTTCTTACAGAACTATAAAAATTATCACCATCGAAAATACCAAACATTATAGAGCAGAAATTTGGTTAACGAATTTTCAGAAATATAAAATTTGACAGATAACGAAAATGATGTGATAACTTTTGTTTCGCCTGTTTCAATTTTTCAACTGCCCGTGATACCCAGGGTTTGACTTTCCCAGAAACTATACAAAAATAATCCGCATTTTATGCCAAGTTTTTGGCAATCACTGTATAACAGGGTGTACACCGTGGTATATAAAAATAAATCAGCCTCGGTAATAGATATTGCACTTTTATCCAAGCCCTTCCGTCAATTTGAAGCAACAATATTTTGAATATAAATTTTGTTGCATACAACTCTGTATTATCAGTTCACTATTTCAATTTGGTACTGTATTAGAGATTAACTATTCCGTGTCACAATATGCATTATATTTTCCCCTTAGTAAATTATTCCATTATCTGGAGCAAAATGACCAGACTTCAAAGTGGTGGCTATGTAAAGCTGTACTTAGAGGAATTATATGCATTGCAGAAGCAAGGAGCTGAAACAACACTCGCTAATATCTACAGATTATAAAATAAAATAGAAAAATAAATTTCACATCTGTGACATTGGTGACATCTTTGACATTTGTGACTTTGTGACATCTGTGTCATCTGTGACATCTGTTACATCTGTGACATCTGTGACAACTGTGACATTTGTAACATCTGTGACATCTGTAACATCTGTGACAACTGTGACATCTGTGACATCGGTGACATTTGTGACATCTGTGACATCTGTAACATCTGTGACATCTGAGACATCTGTGACATCTGTGACATTGGTGACATCTGTGACATCTTTGACATTTGTGACTCTGTGTCATCTGTGACATCTGTTACATCTGTGACATCTGTGACAACTGTGACATTTGTAACATCTGTGACAACTGTGACATCTGTGACATCGGTGACATTTGTGACATCTGTGACATCTTTGACATTTGTGACTCTGTGTCATCTGTGACATCTGTTACATCTGTGACATCTGTGACCAACTGTGACATCTGTAACATCTGTGACAACTGTGACATCTGTGACATCGGTGACATTTGTGACATCTGTGACATCTGTAACATCTGTGACATCTGAGACATCTGTGACATCTGTGACATTGGTGACATCTGTGACATCTTTGACATTTGTGACTCTGTGTCATCTGTGACATCTGTTACATCTGTGACATCTGTGACAACTGTGACATTTGTAACATCTGTGACATCTGTAACATCTGTGACATCTGTGACAACTGTGACATCTGTGACATCGGTGACATTTGTGACATCTGTAACATCTGTGACATCTGAGACATCTGTGACATCTGTGACATTGGTGACATCTGTAACATCTGTGACAACTGTGACATCTGTGACATCGGTGACATCTGTAACATCTGTGACATCTGAGACATCTGTGACATCTGTGACATTGGTGACATCTGTAACATCTGTGACATCTGTGACATCGGTGACATTTGTGACATCTGTAACATCTGTGACATCTGTGAATCTGTGACATCTGTGACATCTGTGTCATCTGTGACATCTGAGACATCTGTGACATCTGTGACATTGGAGACATCTGTAACATCTGTGACATCTTTGACATTGGTGATATCTGTGACATCTGTAATATCTGTGACATCTGTGACATCGGTGACATGTGTGACATTTGTAACATCTGTGACATCTGTGGCATCTGTGATATCTCTGACATCTGTGACATCTGCGACATTGGTGACATCTGTGACATTGGTGACATCTGCGACATCTGTGACATTGGTGATATCTGTGACATCTGTGATATTTGTGACATCTGTGACAGCATTTGATTAAGTGTTTTTAACACGTTTGCTACCGCGCCTTAAGTAATAGTTTTTCCCCGTGTATTATTCATAGTTTCTTGGATTTCTGGATTCAGGCTTATGTTATTTACATGCTGGATTATTGTATACGGCGTTTTTGTTAAATTTTTGTAAAAAAAAGATATATTCCAGTTTACTGGACTTTGAATTTCTACGTTCTGTACCAAAGTCCAGGTAGCTGGATATACCTAAATTTTAAAAATTTTACAAAATATTACAATGCTCAACTTCCAGATGCAACCACATAAAGCACCAGCCTCTATACCGCAAGGTAAAACGAGGTTATCCATTATAAATACATACATACAAAACGTAATTATTGTGAACTGTACCACATTCTGAAGCAGGGTTTTCTGAACATATCAGGCAGTGGTACCTAGATTTCTTGTGAAGTCCACCTCTGCTATACTGACAACACCTCTTCATCGCCGCTTTATCTTTCATTTTGGAGGAAATTGGCTCTAGATCACAGAATAATAATTCTGTGTCCAGATAGTTGAATTCTGATTGTTGGTCTTTGGTTGGCCTAGAGTAGGGATGAGCAACCGACGTCCGCGGTCCGCCACACTTTCTCGTGTGGCCCTTTAAAAGATTTTACATTTTGACTTTTAAAAATTCCTATAGTGTCCCACAGCCTCATTGAACCCTACTTCTCATTAAATAATCTTTTTCCACATATATCTTTCGCCGTTTTTTTAATAGTATTTCTATTAATAAGTGTTTTAGTTCTGTAATTTTTTATACTAAGTTTATTTTTAAAAGATAAATTGAGTTCATCATTCAGTGTTTGTATTATCATAAGTTTCATACATGCGGCCCGCACAACATTTTTAAGTTTGTAGCTGGCCCGTTGTAAAAAAAGGTTGCTCATCACTGGCCTAAACTATATATCATTGACCTGTAGCATAACTTCTCTCAACCTCAAGAGGTTAATTTTGGTTGTATCTCTTTCCTTCTTATACAGGGACGGCCATAATCAAGTACCCGATTTTAAGTAGCGGCCGTGTACAATGCAAGGAAATAAAAAGCAAAAAAAAATGGGTGGGACATTTATTTGTATTTAAAGTTTAAGCCTAAACTCAATTAAAGATGATGTCAGTCAAATGACCGCCTCTAACTGCGATGCACATCTGAGCTCTTTTTACGGCATGTTCCATAACTCGAGTCAAGTCATTTGGCGTTAGATCCTCTATTTCTTGACGGATATTATGTTTCAGCTGCTGTAGCGTCTGAGGGTTATTGGCGTACCTATACCTTTCCTTTGAGACAGCCCCATAAGAAGAAATCAGGAACCGAAAGATCTGGCGATCTCGAAGGCCACGCTAAGTCGCCAAATCGAGAAATTAATTGCACAGGAGACATGTTGCGCAACATGACCATTGTCTCTCTGGATGTGTGCGCAGTCGCACCGTCCTGTTGCAACCACATATCCTCCAGTCCTAAGACTTCCAACTGAGGTGACAAAAAGTTATTCAGCATTGCTCTATAGCGCTCTTCGTTGACCGTAACAGCAGTGCCTTCATCGTCCTCAAAGAAATATGGACCAATTACACCTTGGGCAAAGACGCCGCACCAAACAGTGACTAGTGAAGGGTGTAGTGGTCTTTCCTGAAGAATACGAGGGTTTTCTGTACCCCAGTAGCGGTAATTCTGCTTATTTACAAATCCACTTCAGTGAAAATGAGCTTCGTCGGTCATAAGCAGTTTATGTGGAAAATCATCAATATTGTCGTTAAGGTTTAGGAGACTCTGACAGTATTGCAGGCGTTGTTGATGGTCGCTGGGAAGACGCTGCTGTGCCACCTGGATTTTGTATGGAAATGCGTGCAAATATAACTTCAAAATTCGCCTCAGGGACGCCCGAGACATGCCCAATTGTGTGGCGCGTCTTTCTGTCGACGTTCTTGGATCTTCTGCAATGCTTTCTCTTACACGCCGGATATTTTCAATTGAACGTCCTGTTCATGGTCGTCCAATATGCTTTGCATCAGCCGTTGTTCCACTACGCCGAAATTGTTGACATAAACGGCGTATTGTCTTTCCAGTTGGAGCAGGACGGTGAGGATAATTTCGGCGAAAATTTCGCTGTGTTGAAATAACCGATTCATTGTTTTGAATAAATAAAATTACTATTTCTGCACGTTCCTCTATCGATTCATAGTAAAACTTGAATATGTGCACTGGAGAAATGTCAAAAGTAAACTAACAAAAGCTGTCAGATAAACGCTTCAAATCGGGTACTTGATTATGGTCGTCCCTGTATATGTAGTAGGCACTCCACACTGCAATATCTATGAGACAAAAAAACCCTTTTCTATACCATCTTATGGTTTTCTTTGGCGATGAGTAGTATCCCATCACCTGGTCTGATCTATCTATCCCGTAGAAGTACTTATTCTAAGCGCGAACACACTCTGGTGTTATTACTTGTTTTCCTCTTCTATTTGTTGCTTCTATCATTCAGTGTTTATGCATTGTTGATATCATAGCTACCAATCTCTTGTCCTTTCAGTTTGTGACCAACACTGGACCTTTTCTTTTCCATATAGCTTCTCCTTTCTTAATTTTTTCTCGAAATAATTGTTTCGGATTTCTCTTTCGGAATTTTCGCAAAGGACCTACAAGTTTCGTCTTCCTTTTGAACAAATATTTTGCTAGCTCGACACTAGTGTAATAATTATCAAGGTATATTTCATGTCATTTATACAAATAGTCTTTTAGTAGCTCTGTTACAACTGAAAACGCATGGGAATGCTCTTGAACATTGTCTATTCTAGTGCCGTTTCCACTATAAACAAGTACAGCTTACAGAATTTAGATTGACTCTCAAGGTAGGCCATGAAGGGCGCCGTGATCATATTTGATTTCACTGAATTGGCAATATGTGGAAAGAACATATCGAGAGATCCAAAAAAAAACTGTTCCTCAGCGGGCTGTGGAAATTCAACGTATGAATAATATGTTGGTAACACTGTACGTCAATGTCAAATTCGAGGTTAGCAGGTTAGGATTTGCGTCATTTTGTGTCATAACTGACGGAAAACCTAACCTAATAACCTCGAATTTGACATTGACGTACAGTGTCACCAACATATTATTCATACGTTGAATTTCCACAGCCCGCTGAGGAACAGTTTTTTTTGGATCTCTCGATACCAAGTTTGGTTATATTTTAAATTACAGGTAATCTGTAGCGGTGGGTAGAGGGATTTCGTTTGCGCAGTGACTAACGTCATATGACAGATTCTTTGTGTTTTAAAGTGTGAAAATTGCTGTTGCTGTTGATTTTGTTAATTCTGTTATTTTGTTATTGTTGCTATTTGTGTGTGTGTTGTTAATACTGTTTTGAAATGCGCCATACCACAATGTTGAGTACGCCTCTGATTCATTGTGTCATTTAGCTTAAATAAGGTTAACAATTTAATGTCAATATGGTAGATGTCAAAAGTGTTACCAATACAAAACTTGGAAATTACTAGATTCTAACATTAGTTCCGATTTTTACCACGCTTCAATCTAGAATCTGTTAGCTGTATGTATATTCAAAACAAAACCATCAAATGTGGAGAGGTCTAGAGTCCCTGTATATGAAAGAATTGGGACATGTAGGGCTTGTTTTGGATCCACAAACCATGGAGTACCTGATTTTTGCCGATTTCAAACTTTATGCATACTTCTTTCAACTAAAACAACTGAAATATATCTTTGCTACATCACATGGTCCTTGACTTGTGGATCCAATGGCTCAACTCTTAATACATATAGAACTCTAGTGAGGTCATACAGCTTTATGCCGTATTAATGCCTCTTGTTCATAATACACTGTGGTTTTTTCATCTCATTACAACACATATTACGTCCAGCGTTTTTTCATGAGTGTTTAACATTTTGATAACATTTTAAATAAACTAATTTCATAGTTGCCGCAGCGGCATAAAATAGTTTTATTTAAAATGTTATCAAAATGTTAAACACTCATGAAAAAACGCTGGACGTAATGTGTTGTAACGAGATGAAAAAACCACAGTGTATACTGCATAAACGTTAGGCGTCGTCTCCAGTGAGTCATAGATTCGTCTATAAAAAGTTGATTCATTGGAGAAACCAGCTTTCCCCTTTTTTGTGTATTGGTATGAACAAGTTAGTTTCTCTGTGAATGTAAATAATGTAAATTAAAAAATACACGAAAAAAACTAGCAAGAATCTGATAAAAAACGCAATAGAAAGCCAAACGTAGGAAGTACACGAGAGGGTTATATTATTATTGTAAAATTTTAAGAAACCACGGAAAGTGTAATACATTTTTATTCGCAATCACATTGTACTGTGTCAATTTTATGACATGACAAACAGCTGGGAACTAGCTGATTACTTAAAACTAGCCAGGAAATTATTACATACCCCGAAAAATATTACATACCTGAAGAGTGGGGTGTTTCCATGGTAACAAAACATTGAGTGGGTTGTTTTCATGGTAACAAAAATATTAGCTACATCAAGATATCTATTATTCAGAATTAAATTCTAGTTATTTTTAAAATTAGACGATTGCAAATAAAATAGTACACATACCACGGTGGAAAGTTTCATCCCTGTCTCGAGATAAAGTTAACCTCGACGCTACGCGTCTCGGTAAACTACCTAATCTCTCGACAGTAATGAAACACTTCCCACCTCGGTATGTAATATACTATTATTGGCCTTCGGTAGAGGGCGTAAAATGGCTTTTATAGCCCTAGGGCCTATAAAGTTGCTAAGCAGTATAACAAGCACCAACAATGTAGTATAGCAACACCAACAATCTGCATAGAAACCATAGCACACCAGAAATGTACAACACCAGCACAACGACGACGCAGTAGTCTGTAGCCAAAATACTGAATCCTTCAATTTTGTCCAGTTTGAGGACTAAAATGAAATAAAACGTTGTATGTACCACGTGCCTAATCACGATTATAGCTCTCGGGAAATTTAAAGCTCTCCGCTTCGCGTCGAGCTTTAAATATTCCCTGGTGCTATAATCTATTGATTACGCCCTTAATACATAAATAACTATTATTTAAAATGTTATCAAAATGTTAAACACTCGTGAAAAAACGCTGAACGTAATATGTGTTATAACGAGATAAAAAAAGTGTATACTGCCTAAATGTTAAGCGTCCCCTCCAGTGAATCATAGATTCGTTTACAGAAAGTTGATTCATTGGAGAAACCAGCTGCTGAATGTTTTGCAGCATTTTTTTCTAAAATGGGTGGTATTTTATACAAACAGTTGTTCGTATCCACATCGTTATGATTTGCAAACCATAAAAATCTCAGGATATCGCAAATCCTATTCCTGGACATGCATTTTCTGAAAAACGGGTGAAAGTAAAGGGAATTTTTACTTCCTTTTACTATAAAGGAAGTATTGGATTCACCCCAAAAATTCAAAATTGAGTTTTCAACAGATCTTCATGTTTTAGAGTCCCCTGAACCCAAAAAACATATTTTTTTCACTATCTGTCTGTCAGTCTGTGTGTCTGTCTGTCTGTCTGTGAACAGAATATCTTGGAAAGAGGTATGGCGTTGAAACATCATCTATAAGTTTTGTGTACTATGTAGATGAGAAGAAGAAAATCGCATAACCGGAAGTAGGTCTTTACTCTTGTGATTTTTCAGTTTTTACCATTTTTTAAAAAACGGCTCTAAGGATTTTTTTTAAACTTTACATTTTTATTACATTTTTAATGTGTATTGATGTGAGATAGGTGATTTTCCAGTTCAATACTTCTAAAATGGGTTTCTTTTGTTTTTTTTCTATTTTTTTTATCTCCTATTTTAAATAGAACACCCGGTATATTACATTTTTGAATTAAGCTTAGAATTCTAGAGAAAATTTGTCTCTTCAACTAATGCTCTATTTTGTATGGTTTCTGTAAAATTTGTAATTTTTGACAAATGCTTAAAAATTTAAAATAGAATTTTTGGCTAATTATAAGATCACTTCCCATTTCTTAGATTTTTTTCTCCTATTTTTTGCAACTGGCACTGAAGTTCTTGCACGAATATTTGTTTCAGTTACACTGTATTTATGATACCATCGTCAAACGTGAACGGAATATCTAAAGGATCAGTTTCCGTGTCAGTCCAATCCGATTCATTATCAGACTGCATAGCTGGTGTAGCAGGAGGTCTAGAACCATCCGAATCGCTAAATGATAAGTGCGCCAAATTCACTAAATGTACAGGTTACATCGTTACTGAAAAATTCATTGTTTTCGCTCGAAATATCAGCTCAGCTTCAGTAAGATTTCCTTTTCGTCATTGGAAAGGGTCTTGACCTCTTGCCCTTGAATTTCGCGTACTAGGGCTAACCGTAATATAAAAGCTTTATTTGCACAATTTCAAATAAACAAAACAGTATAGACTTACCCTGGAATTGATAAATCCTCAGATGCACTCATTGTTCTTACTAATACAAGAAATACAACTACATCTAACTAAACACAGCAGTAAATAACAAGAACTGTGTACTAATACATGCGCATACAATAGGGGATTTCCCGTCTTCGTATTTCAGTCCTTAGAAAATACCAAGATCATCTATATACCAAAAACACAACCAAACCGAATTGGCACAGTTACCTCTATTCAAAAGGTTTTAAACCTATATTTCACATATGGCGGCGCATAATGGTCACCAGCAATAAACCCCGGAAATGATTGGATTAATTTTGACAAAGTACAGGGTGGCCAGATAAGAATGCAAAGTGCTGTATCTCGGAAACTATTCGTCGAAGAGACTTTCGGTAAAAAATTTTATGACCAAAGTGGCCAAAAGAAGACCGTGGAAAATATTTTCAGATTTCCAAAATGGTCGCCAGGGGGCGTAACCGCCATCTTAAACCTTTAAAGTGATTTTTCACTGAAATCCACCTAGTAAATGTTACCAAAAGATATATGCTTATTAAAGCTAAGCTTTACTCGAGTAATTTTTGTTTAACACTTTTTGACTTATCTATTAAAATAAAGTTGGGGGGGGGGGGGGGTAATTCAATGTTTTTTTAAATAAACAGCTGTAACTCCTAAACCACTGAATGGATTTTAACAAACTTAGTCTCGTTGGAAAAAGCATTTATTGTTCCATGAAACCCATCTTACCTGTCATATGTCTAATTCTTAGTGATGCCGCTAGAGCGCGTTCTTTGATATAATAACAGAAAATTGCAAAATTCTCTAAAAAATTAAATGCAATAATATGACTTTTTTCATTAAAACTGTAGTAAAATGATACCTAAATAGGCTAGTGAAAACCGTATCTCGATATCTTATTCGTAGCCTGAAATATCGAAGACAGAAAATTTAGTTATCATCTAATTTAAAAAAAATGCTATTACACCGATATTTATTGTGATTTATTTGTCTTTTTTCAAGATTCAATAATAAAATTTCATAATTTAATAATTTTTAAATAATGAAAGTATTCTTAGTTCAAAAAATTTAAAAAAAAACGTGTAGCGGCATAATAATCAATGCAGCTAGTATGCAAGTGCAAGGTAGGCAGAATATGAAGAGTAGGCCATGGAGGAAAAATAAATGCCTAAAATCAACTTGTCAACAAATATTAAAATTATACTTATAGAGACAGTGTAATTTGTGTTCGTTGCACACACAAGTAAGGCCTTAAAACTATTGAAATGCCTTTTACAAATGATGAAGCTGTCGATATGATTGCGGTATATTTTGAATATCTTCAAAATGCGACATTGGCTCAAAGAGTATACAGAGCTCGATATCCAAATCGGCGTTTACGCGATGCGAGAATTTTTCCGCATTTAGTGCAAAATTTGCGTAATACTGGAAGCTTTCGACCTCAGTTGCGAAGACACTCTGCTAGAACAACGGAAGATAATATTGTTAATGTCTTAGCAGACGTGGAATTGAATCCCCACGTTAGTACGAGAACAATGTCTCGCGCGTTGGGTATATCACGTACTACTATTCTAAACATTTTAAAGGATCACAGGTAAGTTTTTATGTCACTAAAAATACTACCTTACATGTTTCACAATGTGTTTGTTATTTCAAATTTTTAGACTGCACCCATATCATATGGTTTTACATCAAGCCTTAAATCACGTAGACTTTGACCGACGGATAGATTATTGTCATTGGATGTTGGACATGATTAGGGAAAATAGTGAATTTTTATCCGAAATTTTTTGGACGGACGAGGCCACTTTAAGAAGTGATGGAAACATTAATTTGCATAATATGCATTATTGGTCTGACAACAATCCTCACTGATTGGGTGAGGTCCAACATCAAGGCCATTGTAGTCTCAATGTGTGGTGTGGCATCCTGGGCGGAACTATTATAGGTCCCTATTTCTTTGATCAACCACTAAATGGTGCCGTGTTCCTTGATTTTCTGGTAAACCAATTGCTTATTTTATTAGAAGATGTGCCCTTGCAATTACGGCAGAATATGTTTTTGCAACTAGACGGTTGCCCAGCACATTTCTCAGGAAATGTGCGAGAACATTTAGATCTAACATATCACCAGAAGTGGATTGGGTGAGGAAGTCTATTTCCTTGGCCACCCCGATCCCAGACCTCACCTGTTTGGACTTCTATCTATGGGTCGGTTGAAAGATATTGTTTATCAAATTCCACCAACAACGAGAGACGACATGAAAATCCGAATACAGGAGGCCATTCGTAGCCTTTCAAGAGCAGAAATTGAAGCTGCTGTAATGTCCACGCATGCGCGGCTCCAACAATGCATTGAATGTGATGGAAGATAGTTCGAGCATTTAAGGAGGCATTAGTTTTATTTCAAAATCGGCCCTTTTTTCTTATTATGCCCCTACACGTTTTTGTTTAATTATTTGAACTAAGAATACTTTTATTATTTAAAAATTATTAAATTATGAAATTTTATCATTGAATCTTGAAAAAAGACAAATAAATCACAATAAATATCGGTGTAATAGCGTCTTTTTACAATTATATGATAACTAAATTTTCTGTCTTCAATATTTCAGGCTACGAACAAGATATCGAGATACGGTTTTCACTAGCCTATTTGGTATCATTTCACTACATTTTTATGAAAAAAAGTCATATTATTGCATTTAATTTTTTTGAGAATTTTGCAATTTTCTGTTATTATATCAAAGAACGCGCTCTAGCGGCATCACTAAGAATTAGACATATCACAGGTAAGATGAGTTTCATGGAACAATAAATGCTTTTTCCAACGAGACTAAGTTTGTTAAAATCCATTCAGTGGTTTAGGAGTTACAGCTGTTTATTTAAAAAAACATTGAATTACCCCCCCCCCCTCACTTTATTTTAATAGATAAGTCAAAAAGTGTTAAACAAAAATTACTCGAGTAAAGCTTAGCTTTAATAAGCATATATATTCTTTGGTAACATTTACTAGGTGGATTTCAGTGAAAAATCACTTTAAAGGTTTAAGATGGCGGTTACGCCCCCTGGCGACCATCTTGGAAATCTGAAAATATTTTCCACGGTCTTCTTTCGGCCACATTGGTCATAATTTTTTTTACCGAAAGTCGTTACGACGAATAGTTTCCGAGATACAGCACTTTGCATTCTTATCTGGCCACCCTGTACATTCTCACAGTCCACAGATACACCCTAGTTTTTCAGTACAGCCCACCATTGTAATACCACCATTTAAATGCATTAGCAAAGGCAGTTCACCACGAAAAACCTCTCCTTCCAGTTGACTGAATTCCCATCTCTATATTAGAAAATCTATAGGCTATAGGACAGGCACGTACATATAACAAGAAAAACTTACACAGGTTTAATTATTTTTAATAATTAACAATTTCCCTAAAAGCAAAAGCCCTGTATACAATATTCAAAAGCGTAACGATTACCTCAACATTCCAAAACATGTTACATAATAAAATATACAGTTGTTACAATTCTAAACAATTACATAAACATTACGAATAATTTAGTATAGAATAACAAAGCACTAATATTACAATAAATTTCGAGAAAATATCTAGTATGGCTAACGGTTTAACATTCAAATAAAAAACTAAACTTTCTAACTACTCTTGTAGCACCAAAATTAGCTCAATAAATGCTTCCAAGCTGTGTACATATTTATCTACAGTAAACAGTAACCCAATAAAGCAAATGTATATATTATACAGTGTTGAGTTGAAACTTATTTAAATGTAACTTCTTATGCAGATTGATGCCTTGCTTGATACGCCGAATCAATGGAACTGTTAATTTTTAATTGGCTGTTTTGTACTTATACTTATTGATAGTATATAGGTATTATTTAAATAAACGAAACAAATTCTCACAGCAACCAGGTAAACAAGATTAGTAACATATATTAATTATTGGCGCATATTTGAAGTGTATAATTACTTTTAAAACAGCAACTTCTCAACACTGAAGTTAAAATAAAAATCAAGTTTGTGGCAGTATACAACATACGTACCCTGGTATTTACTTACTAACAACTTTAAGACTGTAATACAACAGCACATTATTATTACATTTAAAAAATAAGGCCACGATTAAAATATGTAGTCAATATACATAAACATTTTAGAATCAAACTCTGATATATTTGTCACGAGATTGTTTGCAAGTTACAAGTTGCTAACATATAAT
Organism: Agriotes lineatus; assembly: GCA_940337035.1. Taxonomy (NCBI): domain Eukaryota; kingdom Metazoa; phylum Arthropoda; class Insecta; order Coleoptera; family Elateridae; genus Agriotes; species Agriotes lineatus. The sequence continues at coordinate 122,458,563 of OW679198.1, read as the reverse complement.
TGTTTCCTTCGAAACACCTACATTAATCCAACCAAATAATCACTATCTATTAAAGCGTGTTATCTCCAATAAATATAAAAATAAATTTTCGATAAGTCACTTTGTCAGGAAATGTTAAATTTCCTTCGCGCTAAAATTTCGTTTATATATTATGTAAATAATTATAAAACCTAGAAATGATTTTTTTTTCGATTTTTAAAACAATTTTTAATGTGTCATGTATGATAAGCAGTGTTACGTGTTATGTCGTGCCTGTGTGTAAATATGTTTGTCTGTGTATAATGTTCGAGTAAAAAACAAACTAAGATAAATGTGTGTTCATGCGAGTGTCAAAATAATAAAAAGTCACATTTATCACCAAACATCGCACACACTTTCTAACCAAACAGAAAACTTACTTTTCCAAACTGCTCTCTGTACTCAACAACAAGGACATAATTCCAAATAAAGCTACAGTAAATTTCAAATGAACCAAGACAAAACACAAGAGAGCCTACGCAACACTTATATCTACATTAAATTTCTGTTTAGCACACTCGGGACATATGATATCGTCTGCGTCGGTGATGAATCCACGGCCGACGAGGCTAGTGCGACAGGATGCGCAGAAGAAGCAATCGTTGTGCCAGTGCCTGTCTTCAAAGGAGATAAACTTGGTGCCTCCAATACCAGTGATGGGCTTATTACAAGCCGTGCAGCGCTTGGCAAACAATTCGCCGAAGCACTCGGCGCAGTATGGCTTGTCATCACGGCTTGTGAAACGAGCACCTGCTAAGCTCGTGCTGCAGTTGGTGCAGGTGAAGCACTCCCTGTGCCATGGCTCGTTCTTGTACGTTACACCGCCACTAGTAATCACCTAGAGAACGCTTTTAGTATCGAGGGAATGGTTTTAAAAGAATAAATTACCTTATTGCATTTGATGCAGCGAGTGGCATATTTTTCTTCATAGCACTTGGCACAATAAATTTCCTGTTCCCGAGGAATGAAGCTCTGGGTTCCAATGGGAGTCTTGCACACGCAACAGCAGAAGCACTTCTCGTGCCACTGCCTGGTCTTGTATTCCATCTTCTTAGTACCTATGAGCAAAAATCTATTGTAAGTATCGGTGGTATGAGGTAAAAGAGAAAACGATTTCGAACAAGGCGAGAATATCTTATAAAACTTCTTAATACATGCTAAATTCGTATCAATTGATTTTAAAGCAGTATCAGACAGCTATATCGTTTATAAATTCATCACAACAAGATCATGCTGAATTCATTTAAAATTCAATCAGCAAATCTGAATACAAAAACAAGCTCATGATGGCTATGAATATTTTATGTTTTTCAGAATTTTAGTGGCCGCTTTCACAATTCATTGATGAACAATGACACAAATTTAGTAATCTCCAGCTCTATTTATGTCGGAAGTGTGGCTTTTTTCATTATTGGAAATGCTGAAAAGGTTTTTCACTCCTTCACTAGTTTGCTGTCTGGGACTGTTGTATTTGGTGGAAATTATTATCTTCCTAAGTAGATACGAGTGAATTGCTCTCGACTGCGTTTACAATGAACAGCCATAACTATTGTTGCCTAACCGATCAATCTCATTTGAATTTACAAATTTCACATTATTAATTTATAAGGATAAAATCACTTAAGAGCAAAATCTGTTTCACATCGTTTGATGTTTATATAACAAACAAAAGAGAATTTTAATTTACACACACATACGCATCGGCCCACTCATTAATTCATTCCCTTATAAATTCTGGAAAATTTTAATAAAACTCTAACTTTTCAGTTCTCTTATTTTGTTTTATACAGCCAATAACGACTTGGTAGCTTTATTTATTTATTTATTCAACCGACAGGCCAAAAACGGGTTGAAAATAAAATTTTAAATTACAGTACAATACATAATGAAAATAAGAATAATTATAATTATAGCAATTTAGCTCATCTTAGTAGCAGCAACATAACATAAATAACATAATATAGCATACCAAATTGTGCAAATATAAACACATTTAACAAATTATACGAGTCATTAAAAAAGGAAAAACAATGAATCGTTTAGATATTACACGTGTCATATTAGTGTTGCAATTTTTTCATTCAGAGAAAAGTTAACGATAATTACAACAGTAGTAACGTCTTATGGTATGGATATGTTATTTCGCAAAAATCTCACCATTTTCGTCTGATACTGATGTAAATCAAACAAAATAATATATCTGATAATACTAATTGTTTGAAGCAATGATAAAAAAAGACTGTGAACAAAGGTTATTACTCGTAAACAAACTAATTAATACTGATATGCCATAATGTGATAATTATTTCGGTGATTTTCCACGCTTAATTATTTTTACATTTTATAAGACATAAAAAACAAAATATATGTTTTGCTGTTTAAAATTGTGACAAAAAGTTGGCTATCTTAAAGAGGAACACAAGTACGTATGACTAATTTGGGGAGAAGAATTTAATCGAGTAAATTACACGTTTCCATCTTCACAAAAACAATTCTTCCACCAGGTATTACATATTTTGTGCTTTATTTTGTTTCACATTAGTCTATTACTAACAGAAAAGTATGTTATAATACATATTTAATTTACTAAATTGATATTAGCCAAAGCAATTCAAAATCATACGACCAAAATTTTTATTTTATGCAGTGTATATTACAACAATGTAAAATGCATGTGCTATAACAAAAAGGTACCTAATAACTGCAAGTAATTGTGACAGCTTTTAGAACAATGTATAATTTTAAAAAAACGATATGTTCTAAACCATTAATAGCTTCCTTATTTTAAATATTTTCTAGTGATTGGTATAATTCTTCAATAGAGAAAATTCTCAGTATAATAACAAACATAAAGAGATAGTATTAATAACATACTCGTTATTCATTTGTTTGAAAGCAGTAAAAGTAAAGTGTTGGTCTGACAACGTAAAAAAAAACAAGCTCAGTGTCTGGGATAGCAAATTATTTTTTTCTGTTGGAATGCTGCACATATGAAAGACAAAGGTAATGAGTACAAGAGAAAATACTGAGTTCATGAATTAAACTCAGTATTTGGAGAAAAAACAATAGCATTGCCCGAATCAATTTTATTCTCGACAGCTGCAAAGTGACAAACTATTAACTTTCTTTTTCTTACAGTTGGAAACATTATCATAGGTTTTTATGGATTAGCGCAATAATTTAATGCAAATATTAGTGCAATCTTCATTCTGCATGACAACCTAGTGTGGTCAGTGCTCTTTTTACCAAAAAAGAAGTCATATTTCATCATTCTTCGTTTTTTTCGAATCCTGTACATACTCACAATCATAGCTTCAAAAGTTCTTTATGGGGGGAGGGGGACGCGATTTCGCAAAAAAGTCCAAACAAAAATCATTGCAGTAACTCTTCTCACTTTCAAATTCGTTTTTACACACTACATATAAGTATGGTAAAATTTAGTAGTTGTTTTAGTTTGATAATTCGTGTATCGTTAATATTAATATTTAATACAGAGCAATGATTAAAAGGAAGAGCAAAAGGTATATTTATAGTGATGTAATTAACGTGTAGCAGGCACAAGCAGTCACGCGCAGCGGCAACGAATAACCCCGCGAAAAAGGCTGAACCGCATAAATTCCGGGCCAGCAACTTCTAGTGAAGACCTGACCGTCATATGCCACCAGGAGGTTCTTTTGAAAACGACGAGGGACGCAACAAGCTCTGAAAACGTAATGCGAAGAGGGTCGCGAATGATTCACAAGCTCTGAAGACGCAATGTCAAAACGCGCGCAATTAACACGCCTTGCTAAACTGCCGAGGCGTCAAACGCGCAGTGCAAGGAATGCCGGCTCGCCAGACTTAACAGCGCCAAGTTCGTAAAATTCTCAAAAACACGACTGCGTTGGCCCTATCAGTAGAATGGAAAATTCCTGGCCGCCCACGCAGACGAGTCGGGGGCCATAAATCCTTCCGCTGACGCAAAACCCTCGAAGATACAATGGCCGTTGGTGCATACGAAGACAGGGGATTTCAAACCATCCGACGAGTCGGGGGGGGGGGGGGGTATAAATCCTTCTTCTCATGCAATAGGACGGAATAAAATATAAAAAACAATCGGAGCATCAACCCGGACATTCTTTACGCGGTCGTCCACCGACCGAGGTCTAACTGGGCACCTGCGATTTCACCATTAGTACGTCAGTTAATAATTGCCCAATACACAGAGACATCAAAAATGAAATTGATCGCGGGAGCCTTGCCTAATCTGTAGCATGCTTTTTGTTGACATCGAACTATCACTTTTTTTAAGAAGTTTAAAATTAATTTTCGACGTCTTCAAATAACGTGGATAATGGTCTTTTGATATACCGTGTGTCCACAGGGTTTCGCACCATGGAATCAGAGCAACGTTAATTTATCCCAAAGATCAGCTCTTGCTTTTACGAAAACAGCTTAATGACAAACCCTATTATATTTATTTTTCCATGACAATACGATTAGTCGTATTCAACTTGACGTATGGTGTCAAATTCGACGCTAGCAGGTTAGGTTTTGCGTCAGTTTTGACACATACTGACGCAAAACCCAACCTGCTAACCTCAAATTTGACATAGACTTACAGTACCACCAACATACTATTCATCGTTGTATAGCCATGGCCATTCAGAAACGTTCGACGGCACTTTATTTGTTACTTGCAAATTCAATTTTAATGGTCAATGCTTAGCAACCGTTTGACTATCAATTGCCACTGGAAGAGTAGATCTTTAGAATAAACTATCATCACTCCAGCGCCATGGTGCGTAGTCTCGTGGACGCACGGTATATGATATTTGTGTACCTTATTAGACTGTGTCAAAGTCACGTGAACTATACAGTTAATTGTAGTTCAAATGTAGTGTTATAAAGTACAGTGTAGACAGTGGCCATATTCTTCATAGGCTTCCACGATCAAGTTTATTTTTGATGGCTCTGTATATATGTGTGTACTTATTTGTGCATTGATTAAAAAAGTAATTAAATATGTTTTATTAAATTGTTGATATCCACAGCGTATTTATTATTTCCATTTACGTAAATATAAACAACAATCAAAATCATTTTGTAAAACAAAGTATGTCCTATAAAGGGTTAGTAATCGGCATTATTTTTTTCCAAATTAACTATTCCCTTACAGTTATTTTCTTAAAAATACGGGGATGGATTGAAATGTTCTCTTCCTCATTAAGAAGTAATATTATTTTCAATTTTTAGTACCGCCATTATTTTAAATTATGCGCGTGTCAGCATTACGGACAAAGTTGAGCATCGTGTAATCATCAAGTATCTGCACAAGAAAAGTAGATATGGTAAACAAATCCATGACGATATGCAAGAGACCTTATTATAGAACACCTGCCCTGTCATATCCAATTCTAAAAAACCGAGCAGCTGAAATTAAATTTGGTCGAGAAAGCACTAAAGACCCCTACGGTGGAAGGCCTGCAACATCGACAAACTACGAAACTGTTGACAAAATCTCCTATATGAACATTAGAAGACAGGATTGAAAATCAGGGAAAACTCGTATGAAAGCGCAGATAAATTCCCAAGCTTCGTTCGCGTGAATGTTTAAATTTGTATGAAGAGAATGTTTAAGAGTTCAAGGATAGTTTTATGATGACGGATGAAACATGGGTTCATCACCACACTGCGGACAAGGCCATGGTTTCTGTTTATTGAGATTGTAATAAACATGAAACGTTCAACTCAGCACATTATTATACCATCTTATGTAATTCACCTGAGAAAATTAAATGTTTCGTCAAGACAATGTACGTATATTCACATGTCGTCCCATTTATGTGACTGTGCTTTTGAATTGCTGGATGACCTCCCAAATTTTCCACTTTAGCGTCACTGGGCTTATTTCTTTCCAAACCTAAAAAGCATTTGTGAGGACGGAAATTATCCACTACTGAACAGGATCAACTCATTAAGTTATTATTACTGCCTATTTCGAGTACTTTAGCCGTTAAGCAAGCGTTTTTAAAAGTAGAAAAGAATGTAAGCGGGAAGAAGTTAAAGGAAATTATGCAAAAGAAAATACATCAGAGTCTATTCCCTTTATCAGGCTGTAGCGGGCACACACTGCCACGTACAATGGCAATAAATAACCACCGCTAAACCGGTGAAGACAAAACCGTCAGGAAGTACGCTTAAAATCGACAAAAGGCGCGAGTGATTGACAGGCAATTAACGCAAGCACTAGAAATCAAAACGCCTCGCAGAATTGCAGGTGCATCGAACGCACGCGACAGAGAATCCCAGCTCACGAGACGGACTATTATCTAAAGAAGGTCAAAACCATAAAATCCTTGAATACGCAATGACTCCGTTGGCGCAATCAAGAATGAAACAATTCCTGACCGCCCGGGTACACGAGTCGATGGGTCATAAATCCCTTCGCTGACACAAAACCCCCGAAGGCGCAATGAGCGTTAGCATATTTGAAGACGGGTGATTCCAACCCATCCGAGCAGACCAGTCGGGCGGTCATAAATCCTCCGCTGACAATTAGGCGAGAAGTAAATATAAACACGATCGGGAGCAAGAATCCAGGTATTATTTACATGGTTGGCGCCACCGAGCTCTAGATTGACGTCCTAGATTTCATTATTTGTTAATAATCGCGCAAAGTATATAGTTCTTATTTGTGCAATGATTTGTGTATGTACACTCCATTAAATTTTATTAATTTTTGTCGATATCCACAACGTGTTAATTATTTCAATTTACGTGAGTGTGAACTGTAAAGCATCAACCGAAAGGCAACGAAAATTTTAATTCACCCTCGTATAAACCGCAATTCCAAATTTAAAAAATAGGTGACCTGTTTGCTTTGCCCATTTTTAGAGTCACCTTGGCTCTTCGAAGCCGTCTCGACGTAACATACCGTGCCAGTAGCTAGCGTGACCAAAGTGCATCAGCGAACATGTCATCGTTTTATTTATTATTGCGAACCGCGGGAGTGGTCGAACCTCCGCCTTTCGTTCGACACCTGGGGATCCCGATCGAGGCGGAATAATCCAATTAATCTAAACCGAATTAACGCATAGGCGCATTTGGTCTCATATTCCTCAGACATGAGTAGGCCCGCATGAGTAATAATTAGTAATTACCCAAATTTGGCGTCACGTGGGACGAGCTAAAAAGGGTCAATGTTAACTGCGTCGGGGATTATTTAACTAATTATTTCGTTGCGCCACAAGCTCCGAAAAAGGGCCAGCGTCTTCGTGGGCTCTCGTTTCGAGCATGCATGCACTTGCGTGGGCGGATAAATGATTATAATATTACGTTGCGTGACCGAAGTTTGAATTGCCTGTTTTTATCCGAAATTGATATTCGGTATGTGCTCTTACAGCAAAACAGTCTTGGTCGTTTATCTACCATGTAAAGTATGGCAGAATATTATTATTAATCAAGAATCCAATTATGGAACACATTAAACTCTTAAAGGTATAGTAGCGTGTTCTACAGAAGTTTCGAGCCCATACAATAGGTACATTTAAAAGAAAATAATTGCCTTTAAAACTAGCTATTTAAGGCTGTTTAAAGTTGAATGTAGTTTGTAACCTGCAAATTCCACTACCCCCATTAATTAATATAAAGAAAATATGTCAAAATCTCATAATTTATGTTAATATATTTCTAAACACAGTCGTACGGTTAAATATTTTTGATTAGGAATAATTGGTACACAAGCAAGTCTGCTATTGATTTTGCAGTGTACATGATGAAGTAAACACACGGCAAACCATTGCCCATAGCAAGTTTAGCATAAAATAGTAATTTGAAACTTGCATCAATCTTTTTTGATTTATTCAATTATTTCGTATAGGGTAAAACAAAAGAAGGTACAAAAACATATTTGACTAAAGTTTATAAAAAAATCGAAACTAATGCCCTTTCATATACGGCTGAAGTGAGTACATATACGCATGTACCTTTTTAGTAATTTGTTTGTCATGTATCTTTTCTCAATGCTAATTCCCACGCAGATGATAGAGATTGATTGCTACTTGGCAAGTACAGTTTCCATTTTCAAAACCTATTATCTCGAAAACGGTTGTAGGTGTCACTATGAAACAGCGTACATTAAACCTTGCGTTCGATTAACTTTAAATATTTAAAGCAATAATGGAAAAATTCATTGAAATGGCAAAAATGCGATAACATTTAAATGCCAGTTCAAGTTCCTCTGAAGGTAAACATACGGTAGACCTGCATTCTAATATACAGGGTGTCCCGGGAGGAATTTTTCTTCAAACCGATTATAAAAGAACTGAGTTATCACTTGTTGAAGAAAAATATAAGAAATTTCGTAAATAATTTTTTTAAAACAATCGAAAATTTGATGGATGTAATAATTAAATAAGCAACAATAATTATTAAAGTACTTAAGAAACATATCCCTACAGTTTGGCATACTCTTTCCGGGTAAATTTTCGAATGTTTTAAATAAAAAGCGTTATTTATGAAATGTCTTGTACTTTTTTTCAAGCCATAACTCAGTTATGGTTTGCAATCGGATTCCAGACATTTGTTTTTTTCTTGTTTTTGATTCGTATTACATGTTATTTATTTTATATTTTGTTAATTAATAATGCTCCGAATAAAACACGAATAACCGAATTGTGGAAAAATACCTCAATTTTCTTTTAAAATATGCCCCCTTTTCGTATGTTTTTGCACTTTTGTTTTTGAGCAATGATATCATTGCTTGCTTTTTTAAGTGGCAATAATAGTTATTATTTTATTGCAGTTTTTATTCTCTTTGTAGTCAATCTTCGTACTTCATTTTTATAGGTTATACAGCGCTTTCGTAAAGTAGTGGATAAATTCGTTATAAATTCAAGGAATAACTTTTGAAAAAAACGCTGGGACCCTTCGATTTTAATTTTTAAATTTTTTCAAATAAAATATATACACATACAGGGTGACCCGCGTAGGAGGTATGACGCCATCGATGTTTCTTTTTATTAATAGCAACCCCCTCTTTTATTACGGAATTTGAAAGAAGACATTTCTTTACTTACGCTAAGCTAATTTTTGCGTACAAGTCGCATCACCAAAATTAAGAAATGCATAAAATTACAAAATAATAAATATAATTTTAAGTACGATTTTACATTGTTATCAATGACATAAATCAATAAAAAACATGTAGCTACTGTCAGGCTGACAATGGTGCACAATTTGAACATTTAATGTAGTAGTTGTTTTGAGGTTATCATTGCAATTAAATTTAGTATTTTGCAATTTTAATATTTTTCCTTAATTTAGGTCATGTGACCTATACGCAAAAAATAGAATTAGAAACACCCTCCATTAACACTAAATCAATTTTTCATGAAATTAATTTAACACAACCACTGTAATGATTCCAATTATTTGTTTTTTTCTCATTGTTTTTATACGTATTACATATTAAATGTTATTTATGTTATTTTCTATTTTGTTAATTAATAATGGGACGATAATGTTCCGAATAAAAAACATGAATAACGGTTTTTCTGAAAAATGCTAAACACGTATTTTTTTAAATATGCCTTTTTCTTACGTTTTTGCACTTGTGTTTTCGACGTAATGCCATTGCTTGAATATTTAAGAGGCAATAGCTTTTTATCAATCTTTTTGTTGCAGTTTTCAACTTTCTTTGTAGTCGTTTGTAGTAGTACATTTTTTATACGTCATATAACAATATCTTCGAAAAAATATAAAAAACCTAACTTAGTTGTTTATAAAAGTAATCCAGCACAATCCTTGTAATGATTCTAACCATATGATTTTTTCTTATATATAGTTTCCAATTTTTATTATTGAATGTGATTTGTTATATATTTTTTAATTACATAATAGTATGATAATGCTCCGAATAAAACATGATTATCTGATTTGTGGAAAGATGTCAAAAATGTCAATTTTCTTTTAAAATGTGACTTTTTCGTACGTTTTCGCACTTTTGCTTTAGAAGTAATAATGTTATTGCTTCCATTTTTAAGTGGCAATAGTTTTTTATCAATCTTTTTAATGCAGTTTTAATTGTCCTTGTAGTCGCACACTTGTGATAAAAACAACCTCTCGTAGCATGAAATCGGTTTTTTTTAAATTATTATTATGATAATGCTCCGAATAAAACATGGATAAATGTCAAACACGTCACTTTTCTATTTAAAGATGCCAATCTTGTTGTACGTTTTTGCACTTTTGTTTTGGAGTAATGATCGCATTGCTTTCTTTTTTAAGTGGTAATAATTTTTACCAATCATTTTGGTGCAGGTTTAATTCTTTTTGTAGTTGTACATGACTCTTTGCACATTATGTAACTATATTTTCGGTAATAATGTATTAAGAGCGAATGGTTTTGCCGGTAAAATGTTTGCACGAAAGTTTGTTGTTCTGGCAACGTCGCCAGACTAACTAATTTGATCAAATTCCCGAGCCGTAGGAGAGGCAATTTGTCAAAGTTAGTTTGCCATGAGACATTTTGTGCACTATTTCCTAAACATCGGTCCATTTATTATCTGCAGGCAATGAATATAACATTTATAATACTGACGCACAATGACGATTTAAATACTATTTTTTAAATACCGCTTTGGTTAAAAGAACAAATTTGGTAGTTGCCATGTGGATGCAAGTGATAAAAATACAATGATCAAAATCTTATGGGAATTTGTTTATCACTATAAAACAAATGACGATTGGTTGAATTTTGAAAAATCTTGGCATTTTATTGGATAATAAGCGATGCAGGAGATAGTTGAAAAAAATACATATAAAAACAACCTCTATTAGCACTAACTTAAGTTTTTCTTAAATAAATTAATTCAACACAATCCTTGGTACTGATTCCAAATATGTATTTGCTTTTTTCTTATTGCTTTTTATTATTATTATTAAATGTTACCAATTTATTTTGTATTTTATTAATTAACTAATGCTTCGATGAGAACAAACATTTTTTTTTATTTATACCATAACATCGGTGGTCTCTTTCTTTGTATGTATGTATGTATGTATCGTTGTTCGCTATCTCCTCCAAAGTTAATGAACCGATTAAATTGTAATATAGCTTAAAATTTGGATAATCTAGAGTTAGATCGTAGGCCGGTTTTTATTTTCAAAAAAGTACGAAAAAGTAAAGTAAAATTAAATTATATTTAATTTAATCAAATCGTGTAATGAGCGAAGCGAAGCGTAGCTCGGGTGATTCACTAGTTGAGAATAATCTAAAACATTTTGCAAATAATTCATCTTCGAGTATTTGTATGTTAACTGCTTGTTTAACAAATTATTATTATTATCTATGTATTTGCTTTATTTGTGTTGTTACCGTATTATGTATATTATTTCAACTAATTGCCACACCACGAGACATTTTATTTATTTTAAAGTGAATTAATTGGGTACACGCATTTATAGCTGTTTTTAATACTATTATGCCATTTTTATAACATTTTAATTCTTCTGAAAATTCAATTTTGCTGTGGTCCAGAAAGAACGAGGATTTTCCGATCTCTCCCGTTTTTTTCCCTGCCTTTAAAACTACTTCAAATTAATGTAGGATCTTTCGAAAATACAGCTATAAAAAATTCGTACAACTGAAAGAAGTAAAGTGCGTTAGGTAAATAAGACATAATATGTTACCATGTAAGAAAAGGCCAATGAATCATTGTTTGAAAAAAACAGGTGATATTGAAAAAAAGCTTGATGGTTTCAATGAATTTGCTACAAATCCAGTATTAATGTTATATCAAATTCTTCCTTTTAAGAAGATGTGTACTATTGTATATTTTTCTACAATACTATTATTACTTCATCACTTTAGAAATAGAAAGAGATGAAAAAACAGCATAAAAGAAATAGAACACAGTATGTATGTATATTATGTATATAAAAAAAGTAACGCGACGCCACTGTATCATGCCACTGCAGGTCCCAGTGTTTATAAATGGGCATTATGTCACGTCTACTAATCAAATGGCAAACACACAAACAGGTCATCTTCAAAATAAAAATCATTCGGGAGTGCATGGCATTCCGCAGGCGAATTCGTCGAAGTTACTTAAGTTGCAGATTTATTCGAGCTGCAAAAAATAGATCATTCACCTTTCAGCGACCTAATCGTCACCCTGGGGCGTAATAAAAATGTAATGGGCTCCATTATGACAGTTATTAAAAGTGCGTAGGGTGTCATACCACCGCCATATACATACGCGTGATCTACATACCGGTTATGCCCAAACGATTGGAACAACTGATCTGGAGTACAGTTTTTCTGAAAATGGAAAAGGTGAATGATTCTAGACAGAACGTGTTAATGGATTTTTTCGTGAGCAATTTATGATATGAGGTCACTATTATAATAAAGGCTGCAGAATTTCCCAGGCTCGAGTTTCCCACGAATGCACTCGACATCCTTGTTTTTGCCAGTAAAAATTTGACGATGATACAATTAATGTAAAACTAGCGAGACACACCTAAGGGTAGTTTCTTCGCGTCGCCCATCAAGCATTCCTCCCCTAAGCTACACACGAAATTCTTGTTTTCCCCTGGAAGATCCATGGAGAGGATGGCGATGTCTTCATTTCTCTCTTTGGCGCGCCTGATCCTATCTTCGCCAACTGTTTTGGTTTTCAAATTCAGCTGCGTCTTGAATTGGTCGCTGAGCACCCCGGCCATTTCGAAAATGTTCGTAAACACGGGAACTTTCACTGCATTTAATATTTCGGGCCCGATGTGCGATTTGGTCCGTTTGCGTAATGTGGAATTACGTGTAAACACGATCACTTGATACCCTCTGAGAGCAGAACGCGCGCGATAACGCTCAAATGATCGACGGGAACAAAAGTATTTGACTCATCACGGCGAGGTCTTTAAAAGAACTAAGTTCGTACCAGGCAAAACCAAATCGAATAACATTATATGCCTTGCAAGGTTGAGTTGGAGTAACCTACCTACACACATCTGCGGAGAAATGGGCAAATGCTCGGAAGCGGATTTTGAAAAACGCGGCGCGGGTGGGGATCCCCGTGAAAAATCGCCCTAATTACGCGATTAGCTAAAAAGCGCCCCCGCAAGGGCTAATTACTCGCCGAAAGTGTGCCACTGGCCGGTAAAAATGGAGCCAAATATTTGCGTGTTTGCTTTTAGCGATATTAACTCAATTTGCTAACAAGTTGTGCCGACTTCGGTGACATTGATCGCAATTACGCGGGCTGCTAAAATTTACTTGCGCTAATCGCCGGACGAGACGGAATTATGTTCGGTTCCGCCAGGAGACCGCGAGGAGATACCGTGCAATTATGAAAAATCGCATTAATGGTGCAGATGCGTGCAAAAAGATGAATCAAGCCTGCTGCGTGGCTAGTTGCCCTAAAAGGCAACCGAATGCACCTCGTATGTAGGTACAAAGATTAGAATTTACGACCGTTTTGGTAAATAATTCGCGCGTCCTTACTTGCTCTATCAATTATTGTTTTCCAGCATTATAATGTCACGTAGACTAGTAAAATAAACAACATATGGCCTTCTTGTGCGCCGGCAATGCACCAACTGCACTTGTTCAATGGCAAATTTCAGATTGGCACATCGATCATGACTAATCTTACATGCTGAATATTTGCAGATGCATTTTTTGCCCAAGTGTTCTTAATTTTATAAATCAACATTTGCAATTTTTAACGCATGAATGGTCCTCGACACCAAAAGATAATGAATGAATGAATATTGTATTTACAAAACCATCAAATCACATACGAGTAGTTTAAAATAAGCTTCAAATTAATTCCGGACAAGCTTAAATGTAAGTGAAGTAAAAAACTGGAAACGATTTTTATCGCATAATTCGGAAATAATCTGTTCATGCCCCATAAACCACGCGATCTTGACCCACTGTTCCATTTCAATAAAATGGAGCTCCAGTTGAGGCTCAGAGCTAAAAACTATTTTAATGAAATAAACATGCAAATGGAATGTCGGGTATATTGGTTGAGGTGTTAAACTAATCCAATTCGAAGATGCAGAACGGTGGTACGCCCAGATATTTAAATGTTGTCGAATGTCAAATCTTTAAATGCCAGATTTGTTTTTAAAAGTTGAACTTTAAATACTCGTAACGGAGAAGGCAACTTATGTTTCCTTAAAAGTACATAGATATAATCATCTTTCTACAGTGACGTTGAACGAGTTACCAGTTTGAAGGAGTCGGGTAATATTTTTGTCTCAGCGGTGTCGACTAATTCCCGTTTTTTAAAAGTTTTTATACTAACAGAATTTTGTTTTGTAAAAAACACAGTAATATGCTTTTATTACTAAGCTACATATTAAAGAACAAAAACTAATACGATTAAATACCAAATCAAAATAAGTTCTATAACAAGAGACTCTGAAAAATGTACAAATGGCGGATTAACTCCATGTTACGTTAGTAAGAGGTACTTCCTACGTAAAACGTAAAAATAAGAATAAAAAATATATAATTATATTTTTGAAAATATGGCGAGGTTTTATTAACCTCAAAATTAGCTGAACTGGCAACATCGTTTAATTATTACAAATAGGTAAGACTGCATCGTTTCCAAGGATACAACACTTAATAATGTTATTTATGTAACAAGTAAATAAGAGCGAGTTTCGAAAGCAAAGTTTATAAGTAGGACGAGTCAATAATATCAGATTATGTACGAGTTGCATGCAAAGCTTTAAGTTCGACTGCTTTTTACTTCAATATTTAAATGCAGGAGTAAAAGTAGTCTTGCCGGAACGCAACTGGTTGAGCGTAGGTGCGTAGGTAATCGTATTGAAAATATAAAAAATTACCTGCACCTAGTAAAATAAAATGAACATTCTCTTGAAATAACTAGACTGCCTTGATGGGTAATGACATCTTTTTTATGATGAACATTTACGATTTTTTTTATATATTTATAATAATCGCTGATTGGTCATTTATAAATACTGTTTCAAATTTGTTGTTACATTATGTGTACACTTATTGTAACATTTACTTGATAATGACGGTTCACTTCAATTTACTTGATCATTACGGTACTAGTACAATAAAGTGCCACTTTATAGACTTTTAAACACCTTCCCAACAAGAAATTTTATCCATCCGCTGAGTTTTCTCCTCATGGATAAACGTCTCTTTATTCACTTGTACCATACATATCTATTATGCAACTTATTAAAAACACCGTTGTCATATGAGTTTTTGATCTTTTCATAATTTTTTTTATTTTGAATTTTAACAGTTTTTGAGTATCTGTTCGTTAATTGACAAAATTATTAGTTTTAAGTGTACTGTTTCTATCCTAATACTGAATATTAAATAAATTAATAATCAAACTTTGAACTTAGGGTTTCCAAGTCCCGGGACCAAAAGTGTTTTCGGGACTTACGAGCTAAATTTCAAGTCCCGGGACTAGTCCCGAAAATCCCGAAAATGGTCCCGAAAAAGAAATAGTGTTCAGGTGAAATTTCGGAATGCAATAACCAAAGAAAAAAATGTGTTTTAAGTTAAATAAAGTATTTCTGTGCTGATAATTTGCATTGGTGCTCGTCTACAACTTCATTACTTTCTTCTGGTACTAAAAATGTCTGTCGCTGTTCATCTTTTGCTTTTGTTTGAACTGCAAAATGTGTTTGTGTAATTCTTTCGTCAAGCTGCCTCTGATTATGATAATTTTGTAGGAACCAACTTTACATTTCGCCAATTGTTTTATCTTCAATATATAAAATTGTCGCCATATTGACTTCAAATAGTTTTTTTTAGTGTAGAAGGAAGGTAGGTTGCGATTCAGAATTCATTCTAATCGTAACGCTTTAGCAGACAAATAACGAACACACTTAAAACTCAAAAATATAAATTACTCAGCTTCTTCGCACATATCTAAATTCAACAAGAAAAAACAGACAAATACATAAATCGAAGAATATATGCAAATGTGGCTGAAACAACACACAGGTTTAATTCTAACCTACCAAAAACAATACCTCTCCTGTCTACGCAAAACGCAAATAATGCAAAATGTGCAAGAGGCATGAGTAGTACGCCGGACGCCGGTGAATACCCGTCCTAATTCTTTGATAGCGAGTATACGCACGCATGTTGACATGGTCCCGGGACTTCGCCTGGGCTGGCTGTGGTCCCGGGACTCGGTTTTTGTGGTAGAATCCCGGGACTGTCCCGGGAGCGGATCCCGGGACTAGAAACCCTATTTGAACTACCATATTTTATAAAAATTTTACAGATTTTTTAAATTACTTTTTTCCTACACCGGAGGTGCTCCTTAACGTAACATAAAGTTAATCCACAATTTTTGTAATATATGTAGGCAATGTAATAAAAATACCAGAAAAACAAAACACAAAATAAATGAAAAACAGTTTAACAAGTTAAAAAACATCAAATGAATATTTCTCCATTACTCTAGGTTTAATAAAGAGTGGGGCAGTAGTTTTATTTTCATTTTTATGTTTAGCTCTTTTTTAAGCCCTTGAGCCTCCGCACTGCGGATGTTTGCAGCTGATTTGCTTGGTACAGTAGGATTTGTAATACTGATGTAGTTCAAATGTACAAAGTTTACTTAAACTCCTTATGCTGTAGCTGCAACGAACTTTCTACACGCTCGCATTAATAATAAATAACCACAACAAATACATAAATCAATTAATTACCATAATAAAACCTCTAATATATGTACACTCCAATTGACTGCAAATAAATGAAAGCTGATACTTCCGCAATTAGTTAGAGAAACTTGTAATTTATTTTCGTAACTTAAAATCTTTGCAGATGCTTTATATTGAGTGCGAGTGGACAGGTTATCTATGACGTCAGCGATGCACTAAATTCTCATCTATCGCAGAAGTATCATTTTAAAAAAAACGTATACAAACTATTACTTTTGAATGTCATTAAAAACGTAATTACAGTGTTAAACGTTTTTTTTTTCAAATTTGATACATAAAGCTAAAACAATAAATTGTAATCGAAGATATATGACATTAACCAGTAAAAACAAAAAGTAAATAATAATAATATTTATTTCAAAATAGTTACAAAAGTAGATACAAAACAAAAGGAGTTGAAGCAGAAATAAATGAGTTAGCCCACAGAAGTTAAGAACTTGTGCGTGGGCGAATATGTCAACATGTAGCTTCCTTTTGTAAAATTTTATTATTTTATTAATAAAATAGCATAAAATAAAATACGCAAATAAGTAGGATTCAATTTGTACAAATAAAGTTATCAGCAGTGAAGTGAATTACATATTCTTTTTGTCTACTAGGTTGTGTATATCAACTTGGAGTTTCCTTTAACCACTTTTTAATTTTATTTTTAAAAGTATTGATACTTGGGGAATTTTTAATTTCTTGCGAAAGGCAAGAGTACGGTCGAGGAGCTAAATAACTTTGGGAACGTTGTCCAAAGGTTTTTAATGCTTTTTCAAGCTGCATTTCTTTTGGCACTTTATAACGGGTAAGGTGCACATGCTCAATATTTTTTAAATTACCTTTTGTTTTATACAGAAGACAGAGTATTCTGTAATAACAGAAAAGTTGCCGCAAGTCGAACAGGCCACATTCTTTGAAAAGCAAATCACTTGGATACAAGCGTCCTTGCCAAGTATAATTTTGATGAAATATTTTTGCAACACTGTCAAATTTGCACGGTGTGTTTTCAGAATACCCCACCATCCAACGATACCATATTGTAAAAGAGACTCAACCAAGGCATGATACAGTATTTTTAGATTTTTAATATCTAATATATTTTTAAGTTGTTTAAATATGAATAAGATTGATCTTATCTTTTTTATTATTAGGTTTACGTGCATGTCCCGTGGTTTCCATTATAATAAAGCTAAATCGTTATTTCTGAAATTTATACAAAAAAATAAATTACAAGATTTACTAGAGTTTTGCTCAAATCGTTACATGAACTTAAACATTTTGATAATGCAAATATGATAAAAATTATCTGTAGTAATATGATATGTACAGTACTTCGGATTTGACGGTTATATTGCAAGCGGGAACTCCGAGTGATATAAACTAAAAAAATCGAAGTTCGAATCGTATTCCATCAGTTTATTCTTCAAACAAAACGAAAATACGCAGTCTTTATTTCAATCCATTTTCATCTTGAACAATTACTGCGTTACTATAGATACTATGCAGTAGTATTTTGTTCCCTGAATTATTATTTTGATGTATAAGAGTACATACAGGCCATTCGGTAAACACAAAACATTACCATTTTTTTAAAGTTGGCATATGCATACAGTTTTTGTTCTAGGGATTCTATATTGTGTTTTGTAGGTTTCCACACCTGCATAAAGGTAGGATTATATTTTAAAATGACAATCAACGACAGTTAATATTTCTAACTAGCAAGATACCCGTTCTTCGTACGGACTACAAATGTTTTTTCTTCTAAATCTTAAACAAATTCTAGAATGCTCCCCTCCTCTCTCACCCAATACGCTAAACTAACAAACGCTGCAAAACAATATTGTAGGTAAAAAGGAAACAATATAACCCTTTCATGCTTCACGTATCCCCTGGAAATGTGTATGTAATTGTCGTTCTCCTTATACAGATTGATAAAACTATAGGTTTAGTATAACAATGAGAATAGAAATAATAAATGTACTTATTAAATGTTGTATTCATAAATTGTAGCAATATACCAGTTTCCACTACTTGGAGGTGGAATTTCGGAAATCCTTCCATTTTATTCTAAACTGGACACACGGAAAAAAATCAATAACTTTAACCTCTTTTTTAACTTCTTTTTACTTTTACCCCATTTTTGTCCTTTCACAATGAAATTTAGAATAAAAACTTTAAACCACTTTTTAAAGATTTAAAAAACACATATGTCCAAAAACTATAGTCATCAGGAACCACAGGAAATACGAATGGTTCTATAATATACTCCTGAAACCAAATTCGCACCTTTAGGAGTTAATCTGTGCACAATCCTGAATTACGTTTTTAGGAACTTGTATAGGTAACCTTTCTAAGTAAAACCAAATTGATACATTATAGGGCCTTATGAAATATTGAGAAATTTGTATATGCCAAAAAGAATGTTCTAACTCAACAAACATGGAAGATAGGAAGGGTCCTTTGATTCACTCCCAATCCAGATTTGCACTTTTAGGGGTTGATTAGGGGAAAATTCTAAAATACGTTTCTAGGTATTTGCATTGATAATCTTTGCACGTACACACCAAGTCGCTATCTCATGGGGTTTAAGAGATATTGAGGAATTCGTGAAAACACATTTTACATTTTCCCCCCGTAGGGTTGGAATTTCAAAAAATTCCTTTCAACCCATTTAATTGTGAAATGGAACTTACTGCGAAAAAACTTAATAATTTTACCCTCCTGCCCCTTTTCAGTTTTTCCTCGTTTTACCCCTTTAGGGTTAAAATTTTCAAATTCCCTTAAACTCCTTTCTAAATATTTTAAAAATACATCTATGTGCCAGAAGAGAATGTTCTAACTCAATAAACATAGGAGATACGAAGGGTTCTTTAATTCACCCCAATCTAGATTTGCACCTTTAGGGGTTGATTAGGGCAAAACTCTAAAATACGTTTCTAGGTATTTGCATTGATAATATTTTCAAGTAAAAACCAAGTCGCTATCTCGTCGGGTCTAAAAGATATTGAAGAACTCGTGAAAACACATTTTACCCCTTTTCACCCCCGTACGGGCGAAATTAAAAAAATTGCTTTTAACCCATTTTATTGTAAATGGAACTCACAGCAAAAAAAAATAGTAATTTTAACCCCCCTACCCCTTTTCAGTTTTTCCTCCTTTTACCCCTTTAGAGTTAAAATTTTCAAATTTCCTTAGACCCCTTTCTAAATATTTTAAAAATACATCTATATACCAAAAACGAATGTTCTAACTCAATAAACATAGGAGATACGAAGGGTTCTTTAATTCACCCGCAATCCAGATTTGTACCTTTAGGGGTTGATTAAGGCAAAATCCTGAAATACGTTTCGAGGTATTTGTATTGGTAATCTTTGCAAGTAAACACCAAATTGATATCTTATCGGGTGTAAGAGATATTGAGGAATTCGTGAAAACACATTTTACCCCTTTTCACCCCTTAAGGGTCGAATTTCAAAAAATCCCTTCTTAGCACTACCTTACGTAACAAATTGAACCTTGCACCCAAATTTCAAGTTTCTACTACCAGTGGTTTCGGCTCTGCGTTGATTAGTCGGGGTTATGACTTTCCTTTATATATGTATAGATTATGTCAATGCCAAAGTAGATATTTTTCTGGAAATCTCGCCTGCATTTTCATAAGATGTAATAAAAATATAGACTAAGATCAATTTTAGAAGTACACTCGTGACATATTGGAAATCACGTGCCACTTTGTATTTTTATGTTTACTGAACAGACTATAGTTACCGGGCAAAGCTAAAAGCTATACTACGTTTAACGAACAGATTCAGTAGAAGCCCATTCCATAAATGGGCGCTAAATTTGAATAGAGTATTGCTATTGGCAAACCGTTTGTACATAACTCAATTAATTTGAAATTACTAGTATATTATGATACGGATTTTATAAGAAACATTTTGTAGCACGCACGGGTTTAGGACACGACGAGCAAAGCGAGGAGTGCTCTAAAGGAATAAGTGTTGCAGTTGGCAACATTTATGCTGTGCAATAAAGGCTGCTATTGACAGTTCTATATGCACACGGAGCGAAGTATCTATGGTTGCCAACGTTAAAAAACTTAATTACTCTTTTTTAGTATTTTTATTATAGCATTCCTTTGTGAGTAAATTTAAACAATCGCCGAAACGACTTAAAAAAACAACTTTGTTCTTATTTTAGAATAGATAAATATATTGGAGTCTCCGACCGAGCTTTTGCAAGACAATCTCTTACATTAAACGTGTTTAAGCTCTGAACTAGGAACTGAAGCTAAAATACAATCCTAGTAACTTATAACATTTCTAATCTACTTATCTACTTAAGATAAGCTCATCCCATGGAATGCCACGAGGCAGGATGCGCGTGCAATTAAGGTTACAAGCTTGCAGTTTCTAACAATGGGGGCACAGATCGTGATGATGTAACTTATGTCTATTACGATACGCAAACGAGTATCGTAATAGCCTCAGTACGAACGCAAAGTAGATAAACAATTTTTGAGCTCTGAGTCTTGAATTTGTAACGTGTAAAACTGGTTTTGCACAGTTAAGGCTCTCCCAGTAATTTAATTACTAAATCGTTAAACATGGTATAGTCGTAGCAGAGTGATTAACAATAACTAATTGAGTTAACAAAACAAAATGTTGCTTGAAATTTGGCAAGATTACAATCTGAAAGTATTTCCGGTTGTTTTGTTAACATCTGGTTGACATTGGTGACAACTGACAAAAAGTTAAAATTTGGCCAAGCAGATCACCACACCTTACCCTCTTACGGCGGACATTCAGAGTAATACCTCTATTACTATTTCCTATTTTTTTTTAAATTCCTCAATAAAACCGTTGTTTTACATAACCTAATTCTCGGCGATTTGTCAAATTAGTCTACATTTCTGTTTAGCTGACAATTCATCCAACCGGGACACAAAAAGTTTCCTAATTTTTATTGCCAACGCAAATCAGTTATTGTTGATCAGTGATCACCCTGTATAATCATTTGGCGTTTCCAGATTTTGATACTGAGTACTCTCTTCAAATTATGTGCTTTAATTGGTTAATATAAATGTGAGCAGAATAATAAAAATTATATAACTAAAATAATTTCATAAAAATCGCTAATCATAATTAGTTGGAAAAAAAGGTGACTCGAAAAACCAACATTAACAAGCAAATGAAAACTGCTATGTTTGTTATACTGGATATGTCCATAACACGACCAACTAGTGTCTGTGCTACTACTAGCACTATTTACTAAAGGAAACTTTCGCCAAGAGAAAGAGCAAGTATTAAATTTAACAACTCTTCAATAACAATCCAATAAATTACGTATTGCTCCTGGCAACCACATGTGAATGTATAAATTCCATCAAGATTATGTACTGATTACAGCGACCATGGATATTTCCTGTGATGACAAAATATTTTTCCTTTTGTCAGCCAAAAGGTTAACAAGAACTAGCGGAACAACTATTTTTAACAATATCGATCACTACTACTTTTTCTCTGAGCAACACGCTTAACATACCAATGTTTGGTCTCGAATCCTACAAAAATAGTTTAGGAGATAGATGACACAATAGATTTTACCCACGTAACTCCATTGTTTTCCAAGGTATAGCAATCACAACAGCTGATTGCCCAAATGTTTGGCTTTAAATCAAATAAGTGGATAAAAATAAAAGCGAGGGATTTGTTTCTAAATTTATAATGGCCTCTTAGCAAAGGCTTTGAAATTGAAATATTGAATTCGATTCGGGGAGGCTAATGTACTTTTCCAAACAAAAAATAGCAACATCGATTAAATGCTAAGATAAATCGTGTTGTTCGTTACTTAGCAACCAAACTACGTTAGGTAGACATACATTCTAATAATAATGATATTTGTAACAATTTGCGCATTCTGTGGATATAAAAAATCTAGATTTGAACCCGGTCCGGCCGCCTCAGACTCGAGCATGTTGCTTGCTCGGCCACCTCCTCTCTGTATTCCTACTAGTGCTGGTAAAAAACCGGTTTGATGGTTAACCGTGGTTATTTCATGAGTCGAAAGCCGGTTAACCGAAAACCGGTTTACGAATCAGTTTAAAAACCGGTTTCTAAACCGGTTTACGAATGGGTTTACAAACCGGTTTACGAATCGGTTTAAAAACCGCTTTAGGAACCGGTTTAAAGCCGGTTCACGAACCTGTGTAACAACCCGTTTACGTACCAGTTTACAAACCTTTTCCACGGTAATTTTAGAGAGAAGTTTAAGTTACCTATACCAGTTAATTTCTTAAAGATGGAAGATAAATTCAATTCTTTTTAGGTTGGTACAAGTACACGTAAAAATATTAATTTGGAAATTCAAACTTTTCAATCTAATCTGGTTTGAACTGATTTACAATCCTAGTTCAATTCGGTTTTACAACTGATTAAAAACCGGCTTGTAAACCGGTTTTTAAACCAAACCGGTTTGTGAACCGGTTCTTAACCGAATCGGTTTACCGATTTATTTAAAAACCCTGATTTTCCGTAAACCGGTTAACAGGTTTGCACTTTTTAACAATTTTGCCAGCACTAATTCCTATATAATATTCGAAATAACTGTCTAAAAAGGAAAATATACGATAACCACTTGGAGATTTCTGATAATCAATATTTCTCAAGTGAATAAATTTACTTTTTAAAATTATCTTCAAAGCTACTGACCATTTTGGACACGCTGTATGTTAAATAATGATTGCCAGAAAGGATCCCGGATATGGAATTACTAAGAACAGGTAATTTATAATAAATCACTCTGAAATACTTGTTATTAAAAGCTAGAATACTCGTTATCATTGCCGTTTTTAGATATTGAAATATTGTAATCATGATTTTGTCCCACCTTGTAGATAAGAACATATCAATAACGTTGTAACTGTAATCTTATATGAGATCAATATATGCAATATAGAAGCAGTGATCCGAATGTAAGAAATATAAAAACCGTTTTGTTGAAGGGGAAATGCTTCTGAATCGGACTGCTGCGTCGTAAGCGCCTTTGACAAATGCCAGACAAACCATCGACAATTAATTCTAATAACCGTTAATTTAATTATAATGGTAATAACAACGGGAAGGCGAGTGTTAAGTTACAGGTGTTTGTTTACATCATTTCTATTTCGGTTGCAAACCTTTCACTCAAAATTGTAGGTGGATGCTGGGCGCGTATAAACAAACCCTACGCGGCCGCTGCGTTTGGCTAAATTGTGGGAGTGGAGAGCCGGTTGGCGATACGAAACCAAAAGTGTTTGTTGCTAAGATGCTCAGATCGCCCATGACGTGGAACGAGCTACGGCTCGATTCCACGCATCCCGACCACGTGAGAATATTTAAATTTAAGTCGCCTTTCGCCGCTTCCGTATGATTGGCACGGGCGGGAAGCATCAAATCAGAAAGTGGCGTCTGCACGTATGCGGCTGCGTCCATTCAATCAATTTATCGAAACATTTGCAGCACTTAGGCTATTTTAAATCGATGACGGCATCACACCTAAAATGTACTCTAGCTGTAAACGTGATTTATTAAACCTTCTAACGAGTGTGTTGTCTTTTGCGCTCTCGCTATTTAATTTTGTTTATAAATAAACATGAGCAACGCGATTGAGGGGCCACCTGCAAAAGTCAGACACTCACCGGCTCTGAAGATTTGGCCGCAACCATCGCAACGGGAAGCAAATTGCTCATCGTAGCAGCGCCCACAGTAAATTCGGTCACCTTTGGAGCCGAATTGCTTGTCCACCAGAGAATCGCCGCAGGTTGCACACAGGAAGCAGGCTTCGTGCCAATGCTTGTCCTTGTACGACAAATCCTGAAAAGAAACACACCTGTAGATCACGTCCGATCCCCAAACATCACTTTTGTCCTAATGCAACTTCGCTCCTAATTACAATTCTGGACGCCCCACGCTCGTTTAATTCGAAACATCCTTATCTGAATCATCTAGTTATGTCACCTGAGCCAAATGGGGTATATTGTGTCAATACGCATATGGAATTTTCAGGGATGCGTATGCATGAAATCATAATGAATGTTTTGCACGGCCGGTATGCATTATAAGGAAATCTCCTTGAAATTTGGTCGCCTAAACAGTGTCAATGTAGTTTCAATAATTTCACATCAGGTAGGTACCAAAAAAACATTAAAAATGTGCTTTGCTATTATCTGCAAGGAGTTGTTTACAAGCACTTAAATTTATTTCTAGAAACTCTAAAATTGCAGACAGTTCGCTCTACGTAAATACGTAAATATACTTATTTCGGGCAAATCCAGGAAGCTCTGTGGATTATTTTAAGATTCCCAGGACCGAACAATTAGACTTGTAATTTAAAAAATAAATGTTTTTCTTATAATAGTTTGCGTTGGGGTACACGAGTTCAATTGGCCTCTTTTATGGTTGTAACTTCTTAGAAATTAAATATTCAGCTTAGTGGTGGTGAGTCATTAGATAATATCCCGACATACCATCTTTGATTACTCCTTCGAGTAAGAACGTAACGGTTCCTTCAGAATGTTATTTTGCATTCATAGTTGATGAATAATACAATCGGTTCATCGGTTTCCCATGAGGTTGGTCCGTAATTCCACTCTTTCTCATTTATTAAAAATATTTAACCTTTTTCCCCCCGTTAGAAAATATGGTGTGTTTAAATAAAACATCAGAGTTTTTAACGGATACAACAGTGGCATATAAAGCATTCAAATGTGATACAGGCGAAAATTGTGAATTTTTCAAGGTAAAATGTTCTGAAATGGAAAGTAATAGATTTGCTTAACAATATTTTATCGCCAAAAAACAACTAGTCTCAATTTTTTTTTTATCGAAACGAAACGTTCATTCTCAACAAAATAGTTGTACTAAAAAAATGCAAAGGTGAAAAATGTTCAACCATCAGGGATAACCAATTAGCACGGTACCTACGACTTGCGTAATATATTGGCCATATAATTTCCCATTTGAAAAATCCCCACCCCACCCCTTATATAAGCCACTGTAATACAATGAATAATTATTTTGTAATGTAATTAAAAGCAATTTGTAATGCAATTGGCAGATTGACGACAATCAATTGCACAGATTTTATATCCACGCCCAACCTTTGTTTATTTTTTGTTTTAACAACTTTTATATAAGTACATTTAGTTTGTTTTTCATACTAAAATAATTTAAAAAAATAATTACGGGCGTATCCAGTCTTCTTTTGGATATTTATTTAATTTAATGTCAGGAAAGTTAATTCCTATCATGTACTTTTTCTGATTAGTTCTAAGATACCATATTATTTACATAACATGAAAACATAAGAGATTAAAAAAAGAAGACAAACTAACAATACTGTAAACTCATGTTGCTCACATTCCAGTTCAAGTCGGTTCAATAACGATACAAAAATATCAATTGAACACAAACTAACTCAGTTTCCCGTGAACAAAAAAAAAATGTGATCTATATACAGTGTGTCTCACCTTCACATTCCTGTATCTTTCTTATTTATTTTTTAATTAATTTCCACTTTTGGTGAAATATACTATCGTTAAAAACGGGTTACTTTTTCTATTTTTAAAATAATTTTACTGCAAATCGGTAGCCTACTGCAATCAGAAATAAATGCACAACAATTAAAAAACATAGTAGGCCTAACTTTATCGAAAAAAGTTGCTTAAAATCGCAAAATATTCCAAATTCAATATTTTTTCAATTTTAATTAATTTTTAATAATTTATAATATTATAATGTAAATGCTAAAAATCCATTATTGTCTTATAAATAGTACCACGCAAAAGTTACAAAAAAGAACTATCTATTAACTTTATGAACTACCAATTAAGTGTCCTACAAATTTAAATAACAAGTAAAATAATTCCAATTCGTGGAATACGTGTAACCACTCCTGAAAAGTATGGTCAAAACTAATTTTCATCTGGTATGGCTATGGAATAGTTCCTAAAAATCAAATGTCTAGTTTGACATTTCAGTATAAACGCAGTTGCTTTCATAAATTAGGAACTATGCCATAGCCATACTAGATGCAAATGATTTTTGATCATACTGTGTTTAGAGGTGAAAAATGACACTTAATTTTTCGATCGAAATTTGGACTATTTTTGTGACTCTGAGAAACTTTTGTTAATAACTTTTTTTGATAACAGTAGGCCGAGTAGGCGTACTATGTTATTTCAATTTTGAGCATTATTTGTTGATCACATATGGCTACTGGTTTGCAGCAAAATTATTTAAACGTTACGAAAATAATCACTTTTAAGGTTAGCATAATTAATCTGACAATTTAACTGGTGTCATTGTCAACCAATGGCATTCTTCAATTTAAAAATAAACTACCAATCGATCGATTATTTTAGTGACAATAATTCGAGGAGCTTTATTTCAGCGACAATAGTTCGAGGAGCTTTATTTCAGCGACAATTTTTTCTGTAACAATTATTGTAGTGACAATATTTCGAGGAGCTTTATTTCAGCGGCAATTTTTTGTGTAACTATTTTTTTATGAAAAGTTAAATTGTCAAGACGAATAGGACTCTAGGTCGAAATATTGCAGACAATTTTTGCTCTTTAGATTGTCTCGTTTCTGTTGCTTTAGAAAATAACGACTCGTGCAAGCACTCGTCGTTATTTTGACCTCTCGTCCAATTATTACTGAAAATATTTAAAGAAAATAAAAATTTACAAAAGTCTGAATATGAGAAGTGAAACGAACTGCATATACGGTGCCATTTAGTAATGATTTAATTATCATACATATAGGGTGACCGAAAAGTATGGAATATCCTATGTATGTCTCAGTACACCTATTTATTATCGAAAAATATTTCAAATAAGAGTTTGGTATTTGGTTTTCTTTCGCTTATCTCCATGTTGAGCTTTTAATTTTCAAAAAATAACAATTGAATATCGCCATGTGATTGAAAACTAAATACTAACCTATTTGCATTCGAAATATTTTTCGATAAAAAAGGTATTTACCTAGACATACAGTGTGGAAATAAAGTAACGGATAAATTCATCGACTTTTTTTTAAATTACAACCTGTATTTTTTATTTTAACAGTACTTTTTATGTTGTTTGCAATGACATAACATTTTTCATATGTTACATCTGAAAAAAATCGATAAAAATGGCCTTAAAAGTTTAAATATTAAAAACCAATGAAATGAACGAAATAAATCAAGTTACCGGTGGATTAACTTTGAATGGAGTTCAAGTTGAATTTTTCAATTGTTTTTTTTAAATTTCAATAAAAACCAATGTGACGTTAATGACTTCCGCCAAACGTAGGTAACTAGATTTATATTGCTCATTTCATTGGTTTTTAATATTTAAACTTTAAGACCATTTTTCTTGATTTTTTCAAATGTAACATATTGAAAATTTTATATCATTGAAAACAACATAAAAAGTACATACTACCAAAATTAATAATAAAAAATACAGGTTGTCATTTAAAAACAAAGTCAATGACGTCATAACTTTTAAAACAAATAACGTAGCAACATAAAGGTGGTTGTAGTGTATGTCCTACAATTAAAATCGCTATACCTCTTCAAGATCTTTTCATAAAAATTAATATTAACAAGGTTAGTAAATTTATCCGTTACTTTATTTCCACGCTGTATAGCATTTTCCATACTTTTCGGTCATCCTATTGTATACGTGACAACGAAATCAATACTAAATACTTTTTGATCAAATGGATACTTGGATGTAAAGCATATTCCATACCTTTTGGGCACCTTGTATATTTAAAATAGAAACCAGGTGTAGTTTCTTTTATATGGTACCACATAACTTTTGGAATTCGAGAATATTTTGTTCGGCCCTATTTAAACTAGACAAAAATTAAAATGCGATATAAGAATAGGAGAATTTATAAAAATTGCTTTTGAACAACCTATTTTTTAAATATCGAGTAATTTATACTATATAGTACTCCCCTGGAAGTTTTTAAATCAATAAATGTGAATTAAGAGTAATGTTCCTCATGAATTTAACATGGTTACAAAATATCTTTTTATCGAAAAATATTCCAATTAAGAATTGCTTAGTATTTTGTTTACCATTCTTATTTTTTTAAATAAAAGCACAACATATGACCTTTGATTTGTTTAAATAACAAGTGAAGTACATTTTAAGGAAAACACGAAAAAGTGATGCAAATTTATTTTAAGCGTTATTTGCATTTGCTGAGCTTTTGATTTTGAAAAATAATAACAACTGAGTATCGCTATGTGATGGGAAACTCACTACTAATCTGCTTGTATTTGAAATAATTTGTGATGAAATGGATACTTAATGAGGTATAGCATATAACAAGAATACTGTTCGGGCACCCTGTATATTTAATTAATAGAAATTAGTTAGAGTTGCTTTTATATACAGAGGGTATCAAACGATTTTTGGAATTCCAGAATATAATTTTGTTTGGGCTTAGTTAAATTAGACAGAGTTTGAAATGCGATATCGATTCATTCCCAAATTTCGATTGAAACAAGGAGCACCCGAATTTTGTCAAGAAAACAAGCGAGTGTGGTTTATGAATGTAGTACAAACAAGATACTCTTATTACAGTTGAAAGTGATTTCGAAAATTCGAAATCCATTTTCTCTCTTGCCCTAAATTTAGAACAAACAGAAAAAAACACCTTGGAAATGAAATCTTCATTTATCTTTTCCGTTTTGTTAAAACATTTAATCCCAAAAACTATTTTTCCATTAACGTACTAAAATTTCACAAAAACTGTTAGAAATACAAACAGAAGTGCTCTTTCAGTTACACTTTTCGAAAAAACTATTAATTGAAATCACGTTTTCTCAACCCCCCCCCCCCCCCTCCACAAGACGAAAAACACACAAAACGCGGCATTAGGATGCAAATAAAAAATGAATAAGCAGGGAACATGGCTACAAGTAATAATTCATCATTGTTTACACCGTTTGAAGATTTGTGAAAAGAACACCAATCTTAGAACCGATGATATGCTTCTCAACATTGATGAAGTTCAGTAACCTGAACATTTAACCTAACCCCCCTACCCCTAAAATCCACTAAACTCCCACTTGTGGAAGTTCTTCTAAGGTTGGAATTTCAAAGAATGCAAACGAAACCTGATGATGGTCAAGTTCGAAATTTATACGAATACGTTGCTTTTTCATATTGCACTTTTTTGGTTCTACTTTCAAGCCACACCTGATCTGGAAGAAGCGCTTACCTTAGAGTCAATGCCGATAGTCCTACTGCACTTCTCGCAGCTGTTCGCGAAGACGGATTCGTAGCAGGAAACGCAATAGGGGTGTTCGTCGCGAAGAACGTACCTCTGGCCGGTTAGGCTCTCGTCGCATTGCCAACAACAGAAGTGCTGTCCATGCCAGTCCTTGTTCATGGCCTTGGTGTACTCGCCACTAAAAATAAGCTGGAAGAATAAAATTCTGTTAGAAAATAGCGCATTGGCGAGGGGTGTCATAAAATTATGAAGCAAAACGAGCGATTGCAAGCCGTCGATTTAATTAATATTCATTGCGAAATCGTGAGAACATTAGTAAATTTCCTTCGGATTGGACGACGTCCAAAATGCAAATATGTTGTTGTACATACTGTACGAGCCAGAAGTTAATATAATAAACATATTAGATTTGTATCAATTAGTGCAATTAGACGGAGTGCTGAGCGATTATCCCATGTGCACAATACAATCACAGTCACTGTCACTAACAATGGGACTGGTGCTTTATTTAACTGCACTGTTAGAAATTAAAAACGTTCCAGCACGACATATCACATTCAAAACTCATTGTAGCTACCTTTCATGTAGTCGGGATACGTGTCAGCAAAAGGCCTAAACCATCGACAGGGTGGTTCAAGAAATAGAGTTTCGTTAAAAACAGAAAATTTAACATGGTTTTCCTAAAACGGTAACAAACCACATCACACCGAAAGTTCCGAAAAAAAATTGTGATTAAGACAACCCGGCTCCATCGCGAGGCCCTTCTGCGACACGTACCCCCTGGTTCCATTGGTGCGCTCGATTTCCGTGATGTTAACATCCCCGCGTTCGCCGCTTTCGCGCCTTTTGGTGGTTTTCTTAACTTTGCGCGTTTTCTTCTCGGTGATGGTGAAGTTGGACTGAACGTCGACGTCTCCCATTTTGACACAAACTGTTCAAACTCCAGACCAAGACTGAATTGTGTCAGATGGGTAAAAGAGCAAAGCATCCCGGGGGTATTTTTAGCAAATGATATGGAACGTGGTGCCGCGTGCAATATGTTCTAGCGTTTGAATTTGAGGTGGGTCCCGACAATATCGGCGAAAATACACCAAATTTTCGCAAGCCCGCCGAGAGATCCTCAACCTCCATCCACCTCGCAGCGTGAATAAACCAGAGTACATTCGAAGCTTGAACTCGCAGTGACACGTTCTCTTCGTCAATAACGTGCAACTTCGGGAATTTGTCTAAAATGGGATCAAAATGCTCTTGGCCGTGCTCGCCAATTACAGAGAACGTTAAGCAACGATTAAATGCCTGGGTATTTTTAGCGAAATGAGTAAATTTGCCTAAATTTGATTAATATCTTGGAGAACAAGCCGACAAAACGATGGGCGGGGTGCCAAAACTTGCCTTAACTCCACGGAGTGAAACGTGTTCAGAAGTAGTATGTACACGAAGTACCTAATCCTGTAGTAGTATTCTAAAATAAATTGATATTTTTTTTGCATTTTTAAAGCACTTTAAATAGCAAAAGACATTTAATTGTTAATGAATTATTCTTAAAATTCAAAGTTTTTTTAATGGTTCAGGTTAAAAGAAATACAAATAAAAAGTAAATAATTATTTTAAAACGAAAGAAAATCGTTTATTCTTCCTGTCACACACCTTGCCCTGAGAAAGAACAAATCACCTACAGGTACAGTGACAACACATTGTTAATAAAAGAAGAGATGACGTAATAATGTAGAAAATAGTAAGAGTATAAAAGTATGAAGATTCATAAAAACACCACATTACCACATTGGACTATCTGGAAAGCATCACCCAAGTTAAACGAAACTTGTTTAAAAGCATCATAAAGAGCAGAACAATGCATTGTGCACAAATATGACCAATGTCCAAAAAGGAGATGAGATAAGATAAGAAAGATGCATACGCAAACTAAAGCAAAAACTAAAAAAAAAAAAAAAAACTATCGAGAGAATGTGACTGGGACGATAAAATATAATGCAATCTAAAAACGACCAATCCGCGGAAGGAAAAGGTCAGAAAAAGAAAAAGATTAAACAAAAACTTTTAGAAACTTCGCTACTTGTAATCTGTTTAGGGTTTTCAATATACTGTAGTTTAATATATATAGTTTAATATTAAAAGTAAACTACAATTTGCTGCCAATTACACAAGTATAATTTGTATCAGTGTAAAAATAACTTCCTTAGATTTTTCAAATCTCTACATTAACTGCTATAGAAAATTAAGTAGCCAACGACTTCAGGGATAGGACCGTGTCACTACTGACAGATATGAACTGTCAAAAGGTAGCACCGATGAAAAAAAATTACCAAACTTTTCAGGCTAATATAGTATGATGAACTGAATCGAATATTTCTCTTTGAATTTACGTTTAAATATATAATTCGGCCAAAAAAAGTGTTTGGGATACATAGATGCATGCGTATATGACGTATATTAGTTCAAGATGTGCGACATTTTACTAGTAAATGATAAGTATAATTAAATAAAACATATACCGGGTGTCCGTTCTCAAAGTCGAACATAGGCGATTAACATTGTATTGAACGTTTTTGCCGATTCCTGCTCGCCAATTGAACTTACAGGGAAGGTAATGGTATCAGTGGAAAGATAAAATTATTCCGCATCAAATGATACCAATAATAATATTCAAGATGCAATTTTTATTTTAAAATACTAATTTAAAACTTAGGAATTTTTAAATATGCCATGCCTTGCTTTTCAAGTTCGACAGCATTTGTCAAAACAAATAGTAATTAGTTGGCGTAAATCGGATATTTTCCGTCAACGTCTGTTAAAATTGTCTACAGAAAAATGAATTATTTCAATGAAGAACGAGCGAATGCACTAATGTTAATTGCCTATGTTCGACTTTGAGAATGGACACCCGGTATAGAAAAGTAATGAAGTTATTTTGCGAAAATTCCACTCTCTACTAACGGCCTTCCGCATATGGTCTAGGACAACTTGCCGCGGCCGAGTCGCCGCCAGACTACTCGCCGCTGTACCAACTCGCCACGACAAAAAGTTACACTTGTATAAAAAGATAATAGTTGGTAATATTTGGATAAACACAAAACTTTTTCTTTGTAATTTATAATTTCTGGTTGTTTAATGTTGTTGTACCGTAAATCTTGATGTTTGTATTGCAGCGGCGAGTTGCCAGCGACGAGTTCGTGGTGGCGACTTGTCCTATTTCGTTCCGCATATGCTCCCGGACGCGACCTTGCCTCATCTGAACTTGATAGTCAGCGTACGTGCAAGTATTGAACATAAACTCAACACGCGCGCGTTATCGCAGGGGTCAGCCCAGATTGAGGCTGGTTGTGACTTGAGCTTACATTGAAATGGCTCCCGTTGAATGTTAAAATATCCTTATCTTTGGACCTACTTTTTGCCGCTAAACCCCCGCGGCGGTCTATAAACTGTCTCAAAAGCTAGGAGCCTCTTCGATCTGGTACAAATGCATCCGTAATGAAAGCAAGCAGCGCTTATCGTACAGTTCATATTCATGAAATAAAAATCTCTAAAAACCATCGTGATATTGGACCAAGCTCAAACATTCTACTCCAGTTATCCAGTGTAATACCACAACGTATGGATTATTCTTTGTACTTTGATAACTGGTTTGCATCACCACTTTTATTTATTGAGCTACAAAAAAAGAGGTACTATTAGACTTGATTTATTTTCAGGATGTATCTTTAGTGCCGACAAAGATAGGAAAGTTAAAGAAAGAGGGGTACATGAAAAAAAAAGAAACTGTATTTGAAAATGTAAATATTCGTGCAATCAAAAGGTTTGATAACATAGGAGTTACTCTAGCAACAACCTTTTCTAGTGCTAAACCTGTTTCTTCAACCGACAGATAAGATAGAAAAACAAAAAGTAAGATAGCAATAGAAAAACCTTTGGCTGTTGACATATACAACCAATTCATGGGAGGTGTCGACCTTCTTGATGTACAGATAGCATACTGCCATACACACGTTCAAAAAATATAAATGCGTTTCTTCTACTATTTCATTGATATCATGATAATCAACGCTTGGAATATGTTGTAAAACGGCAGAAGTGCCAACACAAAAAATAAAAGATCATCTGGATTTCAAGATGTAAGAAGTGATGAGATTGGTCATTGGCCTGTAGTAGTAAATAAAAGGCTGCATTGCAAAAATCCTGGTTGTAAAAAAATATCTATGATAAAATGCTCTAAATCAGGGATGAGCAACTTTTTTTTACAATGGGCCAGCTACAAATTTAGAAATGTTGTGCGGGCCGCATATAAGAAACTTATGATAATACAAACACTAAATTATCTCTGTATTAACAAAATAAACCTAGTATAAAAATTACAGAAATAAAACACTCGTTAATAGAAATACTATTAAAAAACGGCGAAAAATATATATGGAAAAAGATTATTTAATGAGAATTTTGACATTGCTTCTTTGTCATCAATTGGTTTATACATATTTGCAGACACAGCAACTCGCTCTCAGCCTTCCAACCGTACATCATTTAATCTCGATCGGCGATGGCTTTTAATTATTTTTATTGCGGAAAATAATTGTTCGCAAACATAGGTACTTCCAAAGTGTCATTATTTGCTTTGCATGTGCGTCTAATCGTGGGAAGTTTTATAAATTCATGTAATTTTGATAGAATTTATGTATGTCAAATCCGTGTCGTTTTGTAAATCTATTAATTCCATTTCTAACTCATCCGGAACTGTTTCCACTTCTGTATTAAATGGTGAAGAAAATATGTTAAAACTAAGCACGGTTTCTTCTGATCTAAATAAATCGCGATTCAAATTCCCTTATTAATTTTTGTAAATGCTGGGCATATTTTTGGGTTTCTAAAAGAGTTAATTTTTGGAAATGATGGTATCAGTGACTATCTATGATGTCGGCATCATTTCCAAAAATTAAGTTAACACGCCTAGGGTACGATGAGGCTGCGGGACACTGTAGGAATTTTTACAAGTCAAAATGTAAAATCTTTGAAGGGCCGCACAAGAAAATTTGGCGGGCCGCGGGTTGCTCATCCCTGCTCTAAATGCAATGTGCATTTGTTTTTAAGAAAAGAACGGAATTGTTTTGTTCAGCTTCACTAATAAAAATAATAATTCAAATATGTTTAAAAATGTGTGCGTTATCTACTCTATATGTCTGATGTATCAAAAATGGTATACAGCCGATTTTGTTTTAAACAATTTTAAAAAATGTTATTTTTGTAAACTAGCCGGGTGTGAGAGCGAGGATACGGAAGCTCTGAGCTTCCGCCTTGCAGGCCAAGTTCCTTCATGGGGTGTTAGTGCCTCACCATTATTACCATTATGATTCCCTGACATCATAATAAAGAGTTGAAATATACAATTCTTTTTTTACAACAAACAAGAAATTCAGGCACCAAGGGCTTAATACGTGTTCATATATAATAACTAAAATGAGTAAATGAGCTTTACCGCCCGCTGACGTTATTAGGCGGGCAAAAAAAGTTATCGCCCACGGGCGAAAAAGACCTGCTTTACGCATATTATTAATCGATCGTAAATAAAAGTACTTTTACTTTTTATCAACTATAAGTAGGTTCTACTGGGTCGCTTTTGGATGCAGTTGCCCAAATGCTTTTTAAATGAGAAACGTGAAACGTCAACAAAAAGTTTCAATAATTTAGAATTTTTCCACTTCTTGGTTGCAGAAAAAATAGTATGTGTTATTCGGATTAAAAGAATTACAGAATTGCAAAAAATCCTATATGCAACACGCTACAATATTAGTGTTTTCCACTCGCTTCACTCGTTCGGCAACATTTACCACTTTTGAAAAAAACACCCATATTTTGCAACTATTATTTCTCAATGCCATTAGTTAAAATATAATATTTTTACTACAACTTCGTGTTCTAAAAGTAAAATTCCATTCTTCTGCAAAACGTCGAAATACACGGTGTTTCCCAAGTACTGTAGTTGTATTTATGAACATTTATGAACATTCATATCAACATATATCGGAAAACCTTTCATTTTCAAGTTACAGGGCGTTGCAATTTAAATGTTTTAATAAAAACTTATTTTTATCTTGTCGGCACATTTAGATATTAATCTGAAATTCCGGACGTGAATATTTATTAACAAACCATACAACGTCGTAGTACTGTAGATGAAATCTACAGCGTAATATTTCTTTTACAAGGTATGTGATCGTCACTCCTTCAAAATTTGTTTGCAGTACGGCATTGGTTTTGTACCGACGTGTTATACCATTTTGATTCCTCGATTTTTATGTTTTTTAAAAACTACAAAACCAACAATAATGCAAATGCAATAATGAAAAACTGTTATTACATTCCCTATGCAGGGCATCGGCCTCTCGTATTTGAAAAGGTCTTAGTATTGAGACCCTACGGTTATCAATGCCGGATTGGGGAATCGGAATGGGTTCGGGACTAGATTTTTGTGATCGTTAATACCATGGTGAAAAGAATACAAGGTGTAACGTTCCGCAGAATGTGGGCGGACCTCAAATTCAACCAATAGAACATGGCCCCACAAAGGGCACGGTTGGTAGTACTGAAGTGTATTGTTGAAGACGCTGTCGATGTCAAATTCGAGGTTAGGTTTTGCGTCAGTTGGTGTCAGACTGACGAAAAACCTAACCTGCTAACCTATAATTTGACATCTACTGATAGTGACAGCAACAATATACGAACGCGGCCATGGTTACACCATGATGGATTTGCTAACTAGGACCGTTGGGGATTGGTTGACATCTCCCCTCTACTTAATGAATGACAGCGCATCTCCGGGAGCGTTTCACCTTGTATTCTTTACACCATGGTTAATACCAGAGGGAATCCTACCCGATTTTTCAGCTCAAAAGCCTACTGAGACTACCATTGAGCTACATTACTACATACACTACGTTATATACCATCTTCGAAGTATTACACAGCAATAATGCAATCTAGAACGCAGGGTATAAATGATTGCTGCCTATATGAAGATACTGTATCTCAAAAACAGTAGTATATTGTAGTATTAGGAGTGGTACTTTGTATTTGCCAGGCGAAGCGCAGCGTAGCAGAAACGACTCTAGGATATATGTAGAAGATTTTTTAATAGTTACGGCCACTACATAAGACCCATCCTGTATTATGATCGTCAATTTCAGATATATATTCCTTTTAGTAAGAAAGAAACTACGCACTTGAGAAATTAAAACACTCTGACGCTTTTATACAGTTTATAGCCCTTCGATTCTTATTGTGATTTACTGATAATTTCATTAGAACCTGGTAACAGATCTCAGTTAATGACGATTGCATTAGGTTTTGTTTTTAAAAACTGAACCGAACCAGAGCCTCTTTACTGTAGGATACTACCAGATGGTAGTAAATCACTACACAATTGTTCTTCTTTAACAAATTTCTACAAACGCTCATTATTTCTATGTAACATTTGAAACTCTGTTCTATATTTAAAAATATGTGAACGTTTTTTTATACATAAAAACAAGTTTGTTTACGTTCATGTTAAAAATATCAAGCACTCAAAAGGACGACCTTCAATTTTATATTTTCTTGCACATACCTAACTTACTTATCGTTTAGATACATGCATAATATATTCGTAGTACAATCATTGTATTTATAATATGCTTCATTTTATAGCTTTTATTTCTGCAAACACTAATCGTGATGTTCGCTTTTTGGTTAATCCAGAACCATTAGGCTCGAAAGCTCTTCTTCCAAGTTACTTCATCCCCACCTTTCCTATTCCCATCTATAATAACACAAATCTCATCTTAATTCATATTTCAGTATTTTCGATATATTTTTCTATCAAGTTGGTAGTCATCGTCGTCTTAAGCTTTAAAAAAATACTTTGCAGACGCTTACAGAGAAATATTAATATATTTCCATTGTGCTAAAATTTGAAATTGATCTCATCACTGCTTTTGTCTCCAATCCCCATCTTGATCCCCTTTTTATAAAAAAAAAACATTTTTTTTCTACAATTTTGTAATTTAATTCTGAAGAAATAGTACATTGTGTATCTAGGACGAAAAGCGTAACATTCGCGGACAATTGTAAATATTGTTGGGCGAGGCGAATGCAGAGGACAGGAGTCTGGGAATGTTGCTTTTTGTCCAAGATACACATACTATTTTTCCACCAATCGTACCAGAATAATTAAAAAAATCAGGA
The DNA here is from genome assembly GCA_940337035.1 of Agriotes lineatus. Taxonomy (NCBI): domain Eukaryota; kingdom Metazoa; phylum Arthropoda; class Insecta; order Coleoptera; family Elateridae; genus Agriotes; species Agriotes lineatus. Next base: position 122,420,331 of record OW679198.1, on the reverse strand, counting down.
AAACGGGAATATTTTGAAAAATATTCCCGGCCTAGGACGGGAATATTATTCCTGCATAGTTTTATTGTAAATTACCTAGCAAGGGCTGATGTAATGGAATGTTTGACTTTGATCACTACTTAGCTCACTAAGTTACTTAGCTTACGGATTTATATAGAGAATAAGTAACCCTCATAATTTTTACAAGTATGGAGTATACAAAAATATTTCATTTATCCAATAACTCAGCTACTATATAAGAAAATAAAATTCGTTTTTATTATTAAAGTGACCATGGGCGCTAGTTCGTAAAGTTACTGCACCAAAATCAACATTAAACATTGAACAAAACTCCAAGAAGCAATTTCAGAAAGAATAAGAACATTATTCAAAGGAAGAGATGGCAAAAGAAATGGTTGCATGAAATGTTAGCATTAACACACAATCACATACTCCAGGACAAAGCATGTTTAAACAATTTTGTACTAACAAAAATATTGTTATCATTATTACAATACAACCTAAATCTAGAGACTAATTGGAAAAATGGGGTGCTAGTTTCTAAAATAGCAACCTTTACGTTTCACATTTATGGAGCGGTATATACAACATAGCATATAAACACGGGGAAGCACCAAATTTGGTAAAACTTTAAATGCTACTGATAGGGTACGGTGGAATTTCAGTTTTTAAATTCAAATCGGTTAAATTTGAATTCTGTTATATTTAGGTGTTACTACAGTAAGTACTATTTGAATAATTTCGTTTATGCCCAACAACACATACTTCAAAACCCCCGTTTCCATAATTTCTTAGATCATTTTAGGCAATTGCAAGTTTCGTCTTATTAAATATCAGCTCTTTTAATATTCCAGTATATCGATTTTCTACGTAAAATAACTACAGAAATAGAAATCCGTCCAATGAGTATTAAAGTTTTCCTTCAGTACTACAACACGCGATGCCATCAATATAACTCAAAAATGTTACCTGTTATTTACTGAAGTTTCTAGTTTTATTTATATTTTTGAATCGGCTATGTACAGCTGACTAACGAAGGTTGCTTTCAGAATTTAATAATAAAATTAATAAACGGCATTACTTTTAAAAAATTAGTTCACCTCTTGAGATATCAAGCATATTAAAATAATTTCGCTATCTGAATTCTGGAGTAGAGGCCAGTTCGCTTTGAGGCAGCTAGAACGTTACTAAGCTAAAACAGCGAAACGATTTAAAACTTATGAATGTGAGCTGCAAAATTTGTAATTTTATGTTATAAATAGATTTCGATTCCACTATAAATAGGTTATTGATGCACGTATCAACGGACAAACGAATAAATAGTAACCTCTAGAGCGATCGGTTAAGGTTCATAGAGCAAACGTCATATAAACGTCTGCGTCCGTTTCGACGTCACATCTTTTTCATATTTAGGAAAGATTGATATTGGCTAATTGAAACGTTACGATTTTTTGTCATTAAAGGTTGAGGGGGTTAAAGTAATAAGTATAATAATAGAAGTAAATATATAAATATCATGGAACTATACCGGAAAAATATATATGCTCATTTATTTAAAAAAGTAACGTTTATTTATCAAATTTGTAAAAATTAACGTCGAATCGCCGTAAACTTTACAAAAAATGCTAAAATAACTTTCTATAATTGAGTTGAAATTGCGAGTGTTTGACGTGAGCTAAAAGGCCACCAGGAAATATAGACGATAAAATTGCAATTGGCAGTCAAATCAAACAAAAGTTTATTTAGAAGGCGCCAATTAATTGCGGCAACACCCTACGAAAGATTCTGGAAAATTGGAAACTATTTAAAGTTGGCACGTTGCCCCGCTATTTTAAACTTCTGTAACCGATCGTTCTCCAGCTCTAACGGAACAAGTCAGGGTTAAAATATGTCTGCGCTACGAGACTTGAAAACTCAAAAATGCTAAGAATTTAGGACAAATTTGTTACCCAGAATGCTTTATCGGCGGTGTTTCTGTCTTTGCTCGATGACCCCTCATCCAAATCGTCCATCACAGTAAAACGTTGCGTTTGGTTCTTTACTATTGCCCTCTCTTCTACACCCTCAGTATCAGTATCAGTTTCTGAATGCGACAGCGGGATCCCATTCTGGTAACTTCCATTTTCTACACAGTTCCGTTGACGCTTTCTTCGCCCTTTCTTAAAACGAAACGAGCGCTTTCTTTCCTCAAGCTTGGTAGGAGTTAGCCCATCTAAGGCGTCCATGAACTCTTCGTCGACCGAAGTCAAAGCTTCGGTTTCTTCATCCGAAGACAAGGTGCATTTGCTTGGATTCCACGAATCCGCAGCCAGTTCGTACTCATCGTTGGAAAAGTCGGAAGAAGGTCGTCGTAGCTTAATTCCATCCAGAGCTTGTAAAAACTCAGTCCCATAGAAGGGCTTCTCCTCATCCTCGTCTGAAGAAACAGTTTTCCTGTTGATGTCCCACGCCCTGTCTTCAGGAGTAGGGCTGGAGTTTAAGTATTCCCGGAAAGGGGAAGGAGAGCGCCTCCAGTAGTCTTCGGCCACTAATTGTTGGCTTAGATCGCTGATCTGCAGCGACTCGAAATTAACGGCTTTCGATTTCTTTAGCGGCGTGTAAATCAGGTCGGGCATGCTGTTGACCAACTTAAAAATAGGCGAAGGCGCCCTCGACCATTCCGGCTCGAGTTCCTCGGCGCTCAGCCCAAACTTCACGCTCTTCTTCGATCCTTTGACGCGGCCCTCCTTACCTTTCGACTTTTTCTTTTCGATGAGGACCTTGTTCGGCCAGAAATCCGTGCTATCGAAGGTCACGGATTGCAACTCCAAGTGGGGTGGTGATGATGGAAATTCCTGATCCTCCGCCGAGGTTTCGGGAAATTCATCGCAAATACTATTTCTGGGAGCTGCTGGAATGGGCTGGGGTGAAGGAGAATCCCTTTCTTCATCATTGCTGTCCGATAGATTACCATTTAGATAATACGATAAAGACTGTTCATATATATCAGCGTCATTGCAGATGGTTGCATTTTTTGAAGAACTGGCACAGTCCACATGATTTAATGGTAATGTTGGAGAGGGTGATCTTGAACTAGGGGTTATTATGACCGAAGTATGGTCCCTCGAAGAGCTTGGCCTTTCTATTTGGGATTGCGCTTCTGTCTCTTGAAGTTTTCGATATTCATCAAGTATTTTTAGAATTCTGCGGCGTTCTTTATGAAGCCCCTCCTCGTATCGTCGTATAAGCGGGGATACATCTTTAGGTGCAGCAGGTTGCAATCTTAATCGAAAATTCGAGTAAACGTCCAAGAATTCTACAACACTGACATAGATTACGAAAATAGATAACAACAACCCCATTCTGCGTCCGGAACTAACTAAAAAACGCGTATAAATCGTTACGTAAGTCCATTTCGACCATTTCACACGCGTTCGCGACTTTTGGCCCGAGATTCGAATGTGTCATAATTGCAAATTAGCAAATTGAGCGATGCATTAAAATATTAAAAGGAACGAGTCGTTGTAGATCGAACGGCAAAACAAACTGATGAAAATGATCATTGCCAATAGCTTTAGCCGGGGTCCAGTTTTAAATAAGTCGTTACTTAATCTCTAATTACGATAGATAAAAAATCGCCTATTTTTGTTGTCACCTGCGGGTTCGTGTGAGCTGGCTTGGCTTTCGAAGGGTGATTGGCGTAGGTGAGAAAGTGCCATGTCAGAAGGGTTATGCTATAAATAAAAAGAACGTTCATATTTAGCGGGTATGTTGTACATTACTCGAAGTCCTGGCAAGTGAACCTGAATACAGGGTTGGCTCGAGCAAATCAAAGTAATAAATTACAAGACTTACGACTTTACCGATCCAAATACCCGCAGCTCGTAATGTGAAAATCGGTCGCCTGCAATGATGATGACAAATAAGAATAGATTTGACTATTTTCAACGATGATATTCTTTATAACCGGGCCACGCTATATTTTAAGAAGTTATACAGTTGCCAACAATTTCGTAAATATTCTTTTCCATCCCGTTTATCAGAAGAAGATGCTTCATTCGAGTATTAATAAATGAAAAATGACGCTGTCGCATATGACAAGATTTGCATTCGATAGAATCTCCACAAGAGCAACCCTGGACATTTTCACTCCCTGAACAGCACATGTTCGGTTCATGACAAAATTAAACATTGCGTCATTAAAAATGCATAATCGAACTGGAATTTTACGTTACATTGACCTACTGCGTTCACTTTTCGCATTGGTCGGCCGGTAGCCATACAGTCTGGCCTGGCATTCCACTCGACATTTATGATAACGACGACAGCGATAAGATAATAAAGTTGCAGCTCGCGACTTATCCTAACCTTCCTTAAGCGTAATTAGGAAAGAAGGCCGCCACATCCGCGCTAAATCCCGCGCAGGCGAAAATTTGGGCCATTGCCAGCTTTTGCACATCCAACCGGTAAATATTTTGAATCTACGTGCGGTTTAATTGTTGGGCGTTGCCCAGAAAGTCGCTCGAAAACAGTTATTGCGTGCATCCAGGTTTAATTTCCCGGCCTTGGGCACCACTTTGGGCACGTGGGCGCTTTCGCCCCTAATTCGTGCCGCCATTAGGCCTACGCTTTGATTTGAATGTGCTGTGGGAAAGTCATGAATTAATGATGACCGCATCCTCCGACGATATGCCAGACACGAGTCATAGATATGGGTAAACAGACGCCTAATTAGAATTATCAAATGACGTAATTTAAATGCAGAATGAAAGATAGAGCTGATCAAATTAGATCCGACTTAACCTTTCGCTTAATTAAAATTTTAAGATGCATAGAGACAAGGTGGTTGGTGGCTTAGTAACACTTATGGTGAGATTAATTTACACAGTCTGGGCACACGGCCTACACCATTTTAAAGCTTAAATCTACACAGATTACCTATTACCACACTAAAATAAAGAGTAGGTCAAATATAGGATTAGTATAAGGGTTTGTATTAAACTGATAGTCCTAGCGACTGTAAGTTACTCAACAAATTTAATTTAACCTTAGAAGGAGATTAACTTTTCTTCTTTTGCTTCTTAATTCAGATATTGTATGTATGTATTATCTGTAACCTCATTTACCTTGCGGTGTAGAGGCTGGTGCTTTGTACGCTAGCAACTGGCGGTACAATGCTCAACTTGCCCCGGATTAGGGTTACAGAGTTGGAGCACGCCCTTTGTGCTTGCGCAGCAACTATTGTGTGCAGTGTGTGTCTTCGTGATGTGTGGACCTTGTTACTCTATCTCTAAGGTCTGTGGTTCCGAGTAGAGCACAGTTAATTTGATGCCCAACTGTGAATGGTCTCACCGAGCCCGATTCCAACCACCAAGGCTGCGGAGAAACTCCGACCCCCGCGGAATTCGAACCGAGGACTTGCTTAATGCAAGCCGAGCGCTTTCTTATTCTTCTAATTCAGATATTATTGGATTATTTTTAACTGGATGCAAATATTGTGGAGAAACATCGGAAATAATAAAAATTAAATACAATATTACGGAAAAGATAACAAATTACTGAAAAACAGTTATTTTGAGTTTGACATCTAGTAATCTACTCTACTCTAACTAACCTATCTTAACCTAACCTACCTTGGCCCAACTCAATTTAACCCAACCTAACCCACCCAAGACTTTATAGGGACGTTGGCGGCGCGTTTTGGGCTAACTGTGCAAATGGCTCTCTGACACCACCCAACTCCGGAACCGCAGTGCCATTTCTTCTATGTGGGGTTTACAATTGTGTACTTATATTTCTAGCTAAATTTATTATTCCATACGCTCACGTCTTATTTATAGACACTTTTTGAATATTTTCCCCCTTGTCAATCCTGTATTGCCTTTGCTTCTTGTTCCTTTGTTTTTAATATTTTCGTTTCGCCATTTGATTTATCCCAGTTTCTTTTATTTCGGAGTATCATCGTCACTATATTTTCTGGGGTTAATATTGTATCTATTTATTTTAATTTGTTTGTCCCATCTACTACATCTGCAAAAACGTGTGCTCTGCGTCGTCCCTTTCATTGCAGTATCAGCACCCGTCTGTTTCAATTTCTTTAAATCTCTTCAAGTAATACTTAAGTTGCCCATGTCCGCTTAGCATTTCTATGAGATGATAGTTTACCAAACAACGTTTTCTTCCCTTCCATGCCTTTATGTTTGGAATTAACGTTTTCGTGCACTGCCCATCTCTTTATGATTTTCCCATCTTCTTTGTAATTCGTTAATGGTATCTTGTTTTGTTTCATCGTTGTGTCATAATACTTCCACTAGTTGCAACAACGTTTATTTTTAGAGCCTTATCCCCTAGACCCTAGGCCATTTTGATGTGTGTTTTTACTTGTTTTAGCCTTCTATTCATGTACCATACATCGTTCTCCTACCAGTAGATATAATATAGGCTGTTGAGATCGTTCTATATCCACTGGAGATACCTATGAAAACTTTTAGCAGCGTTCCTTTACATCTACCATTTTCTATTGCTTTTCTTCATATGGTTGCCACATATGTGTGCTTCCTATTGTTATTGCTATTGTCGGTAGCTTCCTATTAACATTACCGCTTCGGTCGCCATACATAATAATAATAATTGTTACCCTTTCCGGCATTTGTAGGCGCAACACTCTGTCATAGCACACATTCCACATGATAGGTCCTAAGATGAATCCCTGTGGAACGCCACACGTTAGCTGTAGTTCCATTCCATTTCCTTTCAGTAGTTTACCGTTTTGAAGACAGCTGCATGTAATGTTTATAAGGTACTGCGATATTCCTCTTTTTTTCAATTATTGAATCATTTTGTACCATGCCGCCGAGTTAAAAGCGTTTTGTACGTCTAGGACACTGTTTCTCAATCTTTTTGTACGGCGAGCCCCCCTTCCCCTGTTTTATTAGCTGTAACTTGGCGACTCCCTAGTTTTGTATTTTTTCACACCTGATTCATATTTTTAATAGTTTTTCTGTAATGTACTTATTTTATGTAGACTATTTAATTAGTGTAGTAGTAAAAGTATTATTTATAGAATATTCTTGACACCTTCACACAACCCTCGCGATCACCAGGTTGAGAAACCCTGGTCTAGAGTCACTAAGACCCTAAGATTTGTTGGGCAATATTTCTTATTATTTTCATTGCGGGAATGATAGGCCTTCCCGATCTAAATCCAAATTGGAGATCAGCCAGATCTGCTTTCGTACTTAATTCTTCTTGAAGTCGTCTCTTGCATATTAAGAGTTCCCTCGAGTTTTTTTTTTAATTCTGTTTCCGCGGTATTTAGCTCTTGTGGAAACTTATATTTGATCTCTGTCCACCATTTTATTAGTCAATTCAATGATGTCCACGTGGGAAAAGCTTTGCTACCTCCTCCATTTGGTCTAGCATTTTTACTATTGCGCATGCTATTTTATACCCCTACCTCCAAATTTGCTTGTCTATATCATCGCATACCGTTTCCATGCTTTCTTCTTTTTCTTTCATGCTCATTTTTAATTTCTTACTCTGCTCTGCATCTCTTTTTCATGTAGACTAATCGTGAGTTTTTTTTATTTCCTCCACTTGTTTTTCTTTGGAAATTGCATTCGGAAATTTCACCTGAACATTATTTCCTTTTCGGGACCATTTTCGGGGTCTTCGGGACTAGTCCCGGGACTTTAAATTTAGCTTGTAAGTCCCGAAAACACTTTTGGTCCCGGGACTTGGAAACCCTACTCGTATTCTCAATGCCATGCACTTGCCAATTGATTATCCAGTTTTTAATATTTTCTCTGCAGAAGGTGATGTCTATGTGACTCGCTATCGCCTGTAATAAAAGTTAGTTTTGTACCTCTGTTCCGAAGTTTCATGTCATTCTCTCCCATCCACTCCATCTTATCTCTCCTCTCCTGTCTTCCCGCTTTGCTCCACACGTCGTTGATTTGGCATTATAATTTTGTCTGAAATATCTTTATCTTATATCTGTTCGCAGACCGAATAAGAAGTTGTCAAAGTACTGCATTTCAATATTTGGAGACATATAGCATCCCGCCATTGTGATTTGATTTAATGCGATCCACACGTGGCCGTTTCCGCATTTGCTTTGATTTACTATTACCTTATTTACTATTTGAGGCGTTCGCGGTTACTCCAATTATTCTTGTTAACACACAATTTCGGCTTAGATCGCGTAGTCTTTGTGGAAAAACAACCAGCATTCTCTGACTCAATCTGCCTTATGCCTTGTGAACTCGAGCAAGAATAAACGCGATGGCCATGCACTTTGGTGGCTCGTGTTGTTCGAGTACCTTAGCGAAGATACTTAGGCAGATTTGGTCTTCACGTTTCGCAAAACCTTACAGCTTGCATCATCAGAGTGAAAGTTTCACTCTGCGGGACACAATAAGTCAGAGAATGCTGGGTGTTTATCCACAAATACTACGCGGTCTAAGGCGAAGTTCTATGTTAACAAGAATAATTCGAGTAACCCCGAAAGCCACAAACAGTATGTAACACTGCTGCTTGGCTACATACAAATCCACTTACATGGAGTCTATCTCAAATTCCATTTACTTAATCCAACGATAAGAATTGGGAAGAAATAACGAAATTCCAAATTTCCGTAACGGGTCAGAAGCCAGGTCTTTTACGAATTCGGTGAATTGTTTTCAGTCAGTATCCGGTTCACTTGGCGACCAAAACCAAATACAACCGATTTTACATCACAGTGGGACTAAATATTACTAGAAATTTTGATAGTAGAAGGAAGTTACTAAACGACCGTGCCAATGCTCATGGCAACGGAATGCACAACTTCGAGAAGTAGGTTATGCAATACGCCAGAACCCAACAGAAAAGTCTGAAAAGCTATTCGATACGAGATATCACGCGCAAATTCGCTCAAATGCGCCAAACAATGTAATATCGAAAATCGACTGTCAAATAAATTCACCCACGTGGTACAATTGACATAACCTAATGCGAGCTGCCAGCTGTGAACCTTCAACATGCAAAATAAACTAAGCTTCGACGGCTAATTAGACAAACCTGCCTCTTTCTGCGGGCCTTATCAGAAATCCACAATAAAAATGTTTTTCATATGCCTCACTCTTTTTGGAATATACTGCACCTCAAATAACTTAAAGATGCAAATGCAGCGTTATCCACTGCATAGAGCACCATCTGAAAACATGCTCAGACGATTTATTAACTGAGTGCGAAAGTGTCAGTAACAACTCTGATCAATACGCCTTTCAGATAAATATTGAGTATCTGTGTTGCCCTAGCCCACGTTTTGTGGTCCACCCTGTATATTACTGCGTCTTTCTGTTGCACCAGATGAGGTGGCATAAAATCAATGGGGTGTGGGGTGTAATATGGTTTTTCTTGTACTTTTATATATGTATTGTGAATATCCTGAGACTTGTGCATCGAATATTACACACCATTATCAAAAATTGGAAAAAAATCATAGTCGGGATAAACAATACATACAAAAAGGTTTTTTATAATGTAAAGTTAATAAAAGCTATCGATATATACAAAAGCAAATTGTAGCACTTCCTACAAGGTTGAATTTTTTAAAGATTTTTTATTGTATACTATTAATGACATGGCTTTTAGTGTCCTATGTTTATATTACTAAATCCGCTCTATTTATTAATAGACTATTGTGCAATTTATCTTCACTTGATAGTTGCAGGCAACTTTTACAAATTTATTTTATAATACATCGTTGATATCTTGTATATTTTCGAAGTTTATGAACCAAGCAGTAAATGAACGGCAGTTATTTATTTAAACTAATTTCTGCCACAATGTGTGGAGTACGAAGGCAATGGACTTCCCAAAGATCGACAAAATTAAACCCAAGATAATGTAGCAATGGTGTACGTTAGAAGCATCTGAAAATAAAACTAATCTTAAAAACATTCTTTAAAATATCGGTCACTAATCGTAAAATCATTTTACACAAGTAAAAAAAAAACAATTTCCGTGGCCTTAAATAACCAGAAGTATAACGTTTATTATGACATAAAGTTGGTTTGCTTTTGTGCTGAATATTTGTTTTAACTCAATTACACTATTACACAAAGGCTTGGCGTAATTCCATTTACTTGTTTATTGTTTGCTCTCAAGCCGTAGTTTGCGTTGCAAATCTTGTTTTTGCATAATGGCTAAGAATTTCTGTTTGTTTTATTAGTACACATTCATGATGTTTAATATTCCTTAATACACGACACATTTACGATTTACAGGCGACATCTTAGCATTCCACGTTACTATTACAAATACAGAGAGTATTTTGGTTCCCAGAAGATGCATCTCGAATTATTTTTGATGAAGCACGTACGTTAATACTTAACAACAGACTAGATTTGAAATTCCTTGGAATGCAGCATTATAGAGACAAATCTATTTTAAAACAGGATAATCAATGATTTTAAAAAATACAGTGAAAGGATGGATCAACGACCTAATTTTTATAGCGAGCCAAATATATTTCTAGAAGTTATTTGAGGCAAGTTACAGCAAAAGATCCTTAGTTACAACCATAAATTACCATTATTTATATCACGTTGGCAAAGAAATTGTATTTTTTAGGGGGAAACGGGGTTTTCATTATCACTGATGGACTATGGGCTTGGATAATTTGAAAACAAAGTTTAAATCATTGTATAATACTAATTTAAATGGCTTGAGTTGTATAGAAAAGTACGATATACAGATGCAAAAAATGACCATGTAGGTGCCAGTTTCAATAATTTGGTGTTAACTTGATAAATGACTAAGGTAAATTGGTGAGGAAGCTTGAACAAACACAGACGCATTAAAATTACGTGTTTGTGAGGAGCACGTATTAATCATCGCATAAATTTGCATGCATTAAAAATCAAATTTCCACAATCATTGGTTTAGTATGGAACCTCGCAGCATTATTTAAATTAGCTGTAGGTCGCGGGCGAAGAGCAGCGTGCCACGAATAAGCTTCAATGGGCAATCAATAACAGTTATTAAGCGATATTCGTGATGTCACAAAAATAAATTGATTTAAATCGAAAACGAATTAGCCTGTCAGCGGACCTCAACGGGTCGCAGGGAAGTTCGCAAGTGAAGGAATTTGGGTCAGAAGGACCCACACGACCAATTTTGAAGGCCGAATCTGGAAAGGTCCCGTGACACAGATAACGCGGATATGAGGTGACATTATGGGAGCCTTGGAAGCTTCTGCTAAAAACGCCTCCTTCGAGTTCTCTTACCGACAACAAAACGTTTTTCTAAAGGAAGCGTCTAATTTGGGCGATCTAAAAGCGGTCCCTTCACGTTATCAATGCAGGAACGCATCGGGAAATCGTACGAAGTCCTGTCCGTCGGGCTGCTCCAGGTGCAATGGACAGCGTCACCAAGTGCAACCCGAGAGCCGCGCCTTGTTTGGCCACCGCTGGCTCCTGGTGGCCCTAACGCGCGTTTTGCTTCGGCAGGACGAGAAGCACACAAGATTTGCTTGGGCCGCAGCAGTGCCGTGTGCATTCCGAGTTCTGTTGGCAATTTCCACGGTGCGGAACGGGATTTTCGCGAGGAAAATCGGGAACACGCCAGAAATAATTGAGAAGTCGTTTCAGGCCAATGGCAGCGTTTGGGTGGCAATCGTGACTAAAAAATACAAGCCAAAGACAGATAGATACATATCGGAAATGTGTAATGGAGCTGAAACTTTGCGGGAGAAACACGACGATTGACGAAAATGACTAAATCACAAAATCGGCGAGAGCAGGAAGAACAGCGAAAGCAATCACTACGTAACACTACAGAAGAGGAGTGCAATCCAAGTCTGGAAGATGTTAAAAGAAATGAAAAGTGACAAGAGGCATGGTCAGTTGATACATTAAATGAATGGAAAACATATTACAATAGTCATAACAAAAGATATAAAAAATCACAGAACTATAAACATTAATATTGAAAAAAAAAATAAAAGGGTCCCACAATGCTACAGGGTATACAGTATTAACAGCACTTTTAGCAGGCTTTTTGGTACGATATAAGCAAAGTAAATTTCGAATTGAAATTAGAAATAATAATATGCAAAGACCAGAGTAGATTTACCCCACGTCAATCGTTTATAGACGACTTGTTCATACTGCAACGGGTATTGAAAGACAGAATTTGAAGATAGGAAGAAACTCATCTCGCACGGCACTTGTCGATGTTGTCAAAGCGCATTACTCCATACCTGGAACAAAGCTTTGGGAAGCCCTAATATGCAAATCAATACCCAAACTGATAGCGATTATTAAATAATACAAAATGCAACTAACATTATGCAAATGTCGAATGTGTAGACTTTTCAGTTAAAAGTCCTGATCTAAATGCTATTTCCCTCTTGGGATTAATTAGGTTGATTAATTAGAAGTACTTCTGAGGTACCAATAAATCTTGATCGCTTGGAAGACATGCTGGTACCAGAATGGAAGCGGTTACCACAAACCACAAGAGAATCAAATAATACACATGACTTCAACATTCCAAAGGCATCTTCGATGAACTTTCTTTTTGCTCATACTATAATTATTATTTAATAGGTATGCAAAATGTTTTGCTCTCAACTTGTTTACACTTAAACATTGTCACTTCCCTCGTTGGCAATATTTCTTGTTCCTGCAAGATTTGTTGTATTGTTCCGCAAGACTTTCGGTCGGTAAGACCAACACAAATTAAGAAAGATCAAGACAAGAGTGACAACACTAAACTGCAAGCTGCGGATATACGTTATTTTCAAAATGTACTAGGCATATTTAGTTGAATTGTATATTGATAAAACGTTGCTCCTTGTTTTTTTTATCAAACTAGCTCTAGTCCACCACATAGGTGACCTCATTCTAATTAAGTAGCTTTTGCATTTTTCAAATTTAATTGTAAATAAATACGTTACAGAAGAAAACAGTCATAGCATCCTGTAGCAGTAAAGTTTGTTCGATCGTCGCTAAAAATTGATACACGCGAGCAGGCACACACTCAGGCACAGCATACATTTATATAACAGGGTTGGTTTATATTTAAAACTATTGGAAAACAAAATAATTTAAAATGTTTTAATTTACGACTTTCGTCAGTTAAATAAATTGAAGTTGTATTTTCACGAAGTTGTTTCAAATATAGCACGCGATCTCCTAACTTATATATATATATATTTCGTATGAGTACATCGGGAGTATTATTAATAGAAATGCTATAAACTATAAGTATAAATAAATAAATAAACAATATTTAACATAAACAATATACAAACAAAACCACTAGTAAAGCCGCCAATGGGCTGACAACTACAGTGACAGGCCGCGTTGCAGCCACTCTATTGCGGACTTTAAATCCTGCTATAGACAATAATATAAGTGATCCTGAAAGAAGTGGCGGAATTCGAATCCACTGATAAACACTCATACTTCAACACCCGAGACGATTTGCCCATCTAGGAAATTCGACTACGTAATGAAGGAAACAGACAGGTTTGTATTCGTTACGGATTTTATTTGCCAAATGCTTGACATTGCTTACTTAAGAACTTTTATTTTGAGAAATTCTCATTCAACGGCTAAATTAATTTCAATAGTGTAAGTTTATAGATTAAAATACAAGAGGTGTGGAGGAGAGAGAGAAGGAGGAAATTTAATAACTAAAAGATTTTGCATATCTAATATTCCATAACAAGTTGTTTTCCCATTTGTTAAAATGTACAATAAACCTAATTTCCTTAGAAAATTATGGCAAATTATATGTGCACACGATTGGAATGTAAATTTTCTAAAACGTTTGACTGGATTTCGGTAGAAAGGGCACATATAAGCTAAATAATTCGTACGTTTGTAGACATTTTTTGCCATAGCGACGACCAAAATAATTAATTTTAAATCAATGCGACAGCTAAAGTAAAAATGAACAAATCTTGACGGGAATCTATATAGGGATGTTACATAATTTCATAGGTCAAAGTTGTTTGAGAGTGTCTGATCACATTTTTATACAATACACGATAAGTATTTTAACAGAGAAACTCTAAACTTAATGTACAAATATATAATTTAATACTATCACAAAATGAAACATGTTTAAGAAAAATTATATTTGAATATAACTATATATTGTAATGTATTTCAACGCTACATTCGTGCAAGCACCCCCACAACTGAAGATATTGTTAACATTTGTTTAATATGGTACAGTGCTGTCAGATAAAGAGTCATGTTTGTGATTTAAATATTAGTTTCGATTAAATCTTTCGATTTTAAATCTTATTCCCATTAATGATATTGATTTATTATTTAAATCTTTTTAGGAAGTATGTTCGATTTTCTTTAGAGGAAATTGATTTAAGTATTTAAAAAAATATTTTTTACAATTTAAATCATTTCTAATTTTTGAAATACTTAAATTACAATAAATAGCCTCAAAAGATTTAAATACAGAAATTATTAAAATCTTTTAAGGCTAAAAACGACTTTACCGGAAGAATTTATGTTAAAATGGCGCCACTGCTTTGAAAATACAACTTTAGGGCTTCAAGAGAGGGAAGTAAAAAAATATAAACGCTGCCAAGGAATTTATAAATACTAAAATACATAACACGCCAAGGGCACAAAAAGTGAATGCCACAATTATTTACATCCCTCGTGTGAAAAACGAAGGAAGTATTGTAATCACGAAAAATCACCTTCCGAGATTTCTTCATATCTTCACGTTTCAGGGTCGCTAGATGAAAAAAAAGGTTTTTTTTCAATTCCGCCTATCTGTTTGTCTGTCTGTCTGTGGCGCTATTACTCAAAAACTATTTTCTGAAGGAAGACGATATTGTGCATGCAGATTATGGCATGAAACTGAGAAAATTCGAACAAATATATATAGAGGGTGAGCAACAAAAAAGATAAAATGTTGTTAATTTTTGCTTTAAGTGAGTAATAGATAAAAGTAAAATTTGCACATAGCTCAGGCTTCATCATTGACAAAAATATGACCCAACAGATACAGGATAAATGTTGTACGAGACAAAGAACAAGTGCGTTATGTTGACCTTTCAGGCCGGGAGCCGCATAATAAATGAGCAAATCGCAAACGTTCAAATACACGGGAAACGCATATTTGCGCGCGGCTGTGCTTCGCATTATGTAGTCAGGAATCAGGGGCCATAACTTCGTTCATAGAACGTGCACTCGAAGATATAGTTTAAAAAAAGTACACTATCTGGAATAACCTTGCGGATCTGAATGTGGAGGGCTCCATTCTTTTTGCGATTGCAAAAAATTAGAGTATTTTCCGTTTTTTTTATTACTGAAAATTGACGAATTTTATGCGTACATAGCTTTTACAAGCTTAGTTTTGAATATTTCTGAATGACAATGGCAAAAGTAGTGGAAAACGTATTCTTTCTAGATTCATATTAATCTCCAAAATTATATTTAAAGAATGCTACAGAGCATCGAGGTATTTTGAAAACTATTGCACATAAAGGTATACTTCCACAGCATGAAATTTGTAAAAATGAATGAAGACAATTATTTGCATTGATTTATGATTGTAAAAATACGTTGTATTTTCCGCTGCGTGATTTGGTTGATACTGGGTGGTACTAAAGTTAAATCCATGCCCAGCACGAAAAGGTTCAATACAGCTGCATCGTAGATCCCGGTGGCACAGGCGACGAACCCCTGCTTTACCCTACTTAACGCCGAACAATACGCGGGCTCGTTCGCAGGCGCTGAAGTTCGAATCCCATCACCGGTAAAAATTTTTTATTTGAAAATTAATGTAATTTGCATTACCAAGTGTTTCCTTCTATTGTTTCAGTATTATTAGAAAATTGAAGATAGTTTTACCCCTAGTTTCTTTCGATTTTTAAAATTATTTATTGTTACACCGTCCACTTGGAAAGTTCTGAGTAGAGCCCTTTACAGTATTTTTTAATTTGTCGCCGTGACTGAAATTTTTGAATTGCATCAACCTCAAATTGTAGATTTTTAATTAGAGTTGCATTGATGTACAACTAATACAAAAATATAACTTATTGAAAAAAAGCTACGTTACCAGCTAAATTTATTCCATCAACAGGTTTTGATTGATATAAATTTCGAAATCCTTGTTTTATTAAAAGCTGACAACAATTAAAATGTAATTTTACTCTAAATACGTCGGATTTATTTTATTAATTAGACTGCTTAATGCTAGAGAAAAAGGATAGTTTTCTCAAATATGTTATCCATTTCTAAGAGAATTTCGTTTAAAAAAATGTAATTTTTAGTCACCGTGATTAATTAAAAATTCATTTTAAGCCTTTCGTCTTTTATGACTAATTAAAATATCTAAAAGTTTCGATAATTTTTAAATTATTCAATTTATTGAACGATCTCCAATCCAGTCCCGTGTTGCATACAATATTTTATCTACGACCTTAATTTTACTGTTATTAATCCATAAATATCGATTTAACAAAGGTTTGCATCTACGACACTTCTAATTTATGTCATAATAAACAGTAGGCCATGCCGCGCGGGCGAATGTTTGCGAAGCAAGTGCTGTCAAGGTCAGTTACGAAAGGTAATTATTAATACTTCACATCTGACTGTATTCATTACATAACGCTTTAATTATTTCAAAAACACTTTAACTGTAACGCAAGAAGCAACTAGAATAACTTTATAACTTCACTTCCAGTTCGAAATTGTAGTTTTATAACCTCACTTCACTTTTAGCACATGGGCTAAAAGTAAACAGCTGATTTCTTTAACTACGGTAAACTATAAAACGTCACTTTTAGTGAAACAAGCTAGCGGTAAAAGGCCTACTTTTAGTAGTGGTCGTAGATAAAAAAGTATTTAAATCGCTTGCAATGTGATTTTAAGCATTAACAAGATTTTTTATTCAAATACTCTTTATCGACAAAACTGTTTTCGATTTAAATCGTTTGGTAAAAGATATCTACAGTATCTGATTTTTTATTTAAATATTTTCTAAAACGATCTGCGACAGCTCTGTACAGAAATGTGCCATCCTAAACTTAAAGGTCAGTAGGAAACAATCTATCGTAAAAGTAAAAAGAAAATTCATCAAAGATACCGTTGAAATTTTGAAGTCATTTGTATGAAGAAAATATGCAGCTGTCATGTGACATTTGTTAAAAAGTGAGGTTATAATCTTCTTCTTCTTCTGCAGGCTTTGGAAACATTTCTGTTGCGTTTATTACGGGTCTTGATAACGGATTACGTTGCGATGTTAGCCACTGCCAGCTACTGTCTATAAAATGTCAGCAACAAGCATTAGGTATCATTTTCTGGTGTTATAATACACTTGACTTCAAAATTCCAAAGGCATCTCTGATTAACTTTCTTTTTGCTCATACTATACGTTATTGCAAGTATATTATGCTTTAACGTATTCATATATTGCATATAACATCATTCGTTGAAGAAAAGCAGCATATAAGTTAGCAGAATATTTATACTGCAGAAAAACATTGTAAGATTGCTATTTAATATTCAACCAAAAACACCATGTAGACATGTAGATCAATCTTTAAAAATAGAAACTTATATGATAAAAATATCACGTATCACAATTACCAAACTACAAACTGCAACGAGTATACGATTAACCTGCATTACACCGAGAGCTTTAAAAAATCGCCAATCTATTCTTGTGTTAATATATGTAATCGGTTACCTAATCATATAAAGCAAGCAGTAGATACAGTACATGACATTTAAAAACTTTTCCTGTATGCAAAGACATTTTACACTCCTAATGAATTTGTTACTGTATCTTAATTATCTATTATGTACTGTAATGTTTGTTTATTTATTGTCTATATATTTTTTACGTGTATACAACATATTATGTTCCAAACACTAATAAATTTTTTTTAATTACCAAAAAAAAACGTATCAATTATATTGACTGTACTTTAATTTCCCTAAATTTTACACTCGTCGATTTAAACATTAGAAATCGTTTTAATAATATTTCTGAACCATACTACACCAAAAAGAAGAAATATTTCTCGATTTTGTATTAATTCAAAAGAAAAATAATATACATATTCAGATTCACCTCAATTGAGGGCACCAAGTTTTGACGTTCATGCAAAATAATTATCTTCATTTTATAAATAATAAAAAACTCTCATTAATTTAGCTGCATTTACTGACTTGCTTTTAAATTTCGCAAGTAGACAGCTTAACGCCTCTTCACGGAACCTTAATTACCGGATTAGGCAGTGAATTAAAAAAGTCTTCAATTAAAAAACTCATTAAAAGCTCATTGATCACATCGCCACTTTATATCTGATTTCCAAATCAATTTATACCTTAGGCAGGTAGGTGCAAAAATTAATGTAATCATGTTGCGAGGTTTATTAGCAGCAATTTGCATACGAATTGTCAATTATGGATTATGAATAGGTTAAAGCTTTTTCCTTTGATTTTTTTACGCCGGCATTTCTAATAGAGCTAAACGTCTAGGTAGCTCAATTGACATAATTATACAGAAATGTTGGCATTTACTTGCAGGTTTGGCATCGATTGCTTTTTTTATTGAGTATGTTTGGCATCCAATTAATGGTTTTTAGTATAGAATATATCACTTTGGCAATAATTTACAAAACAAAGATAAAAGAGCAAGAGAAATAAAAACAAGAAAGATTCGTACTAAAAATTTGAATTTATACACCATCTGAAATATTTTTATTTATAATACAATAATATATGTACGTACTTTTTTATTCTCAATATCAACACCATTAATAGTTGAGGTGTTAAATACAAACGTTTGTAGGAATAACTAAACAGGGCAGAAAACAAAAATATTACAGTTCATCTTTCTACCACTTTTCAGTAGATTACCAATATTTATATTACAACATGAATTTAGTCGCTTAATTAATAAAACCGTAGTGTTCTACTAAAAGCACTGGCATAGTACCAGATATATTTAGTAATGCAAATCAGATCAAGATAAAAGATTAGGCGATACGTTCGCCAAAGACATGGACACGCAGTTGGCAGTTAGCTGCATGTTATTCAGTATTGCTCAATAGATCTATGTTAGACAAATAGATTTTTCTCTATTTGATTGGAGTATTTTCACATAAAAACAACTTTGAAACACATTTAAATATTATAACAATTTTTACAAGAATTATGATAAAGGTGTTAACTCAAGGCCAGCAGTGCCTCCCTAGATAGATGATGGCATAACTCACTCCCACAACTGTAGTGGGAGCCAGGATTTTTCCTTAATGGAAACTTCTATAAATTTATATACGACTTTTGAGATTTCGCGATCTTATAAATTTGCTTATTCCTTACACACTGTAGAGATGAAAGGCATATTTTACGAAACCATATTACGTGATACTAACAAATCTCAGAATAGGTTTTCAGTCACAAAACCAAGTGACACAGAATCAATATCCTGCTCTGTTCCAATTAGTTAACGACAATTTTAATATTAGCGATCCAACGGAAACCATGAACCACAACCCAATATAACCTACATACACATAAAGGACATCTGGCAATCATCGGAAACTCAGGTTTGATATTCTTGGCATCTGACATTTGAAAAATAACAATAAATACTGATTGTCTGGATTTCAACGACTCTGTAGTTTAACGATCGGAAAGCGACGCGAGGTTGGCATATGCAGCGGTTTATTTTAAAATTTAGTAATATTCTTTTGCACGAAATCGACCAAATGATGGTTTGTTGCCGAGGCCACATATGTGCAGAAAATGATTTATTCAGCATTTGAAATATGCGAATTTGGTAGATTACTGCTAGTAAAATTTTCCAAGTTATTTCCGTGTAGTTATAATAAAACAAACTAATGGCTAATATGAACTAAAGCATAGCTAGTTGTGAAGCTTCAGAAAATATTTGGTTTAGAATTTGAATATTTTCTCCAAAACAGTTTAAGGCACTTTCGCCAAAACAAAAATATATAGTAGCGAAACTAACTTACAGCTACAATTTATGTCAGTTACACCTGAAAAACAATATTTCACTTCGTTCAAAATACATTTTATAGCAACTTGTGTGCGTATAAAAAAATTAAATAAAGCTAAATGCAAACCAAAAATTACTATTAGCAGGACTTAACAGTACGTTTGATTTGCAGGCCTTTATTTAAAAACAAAAATAAAACGTAAATTTGGGTTAGGATGAGAAACCGCATATAATTTGTGTTCGCCATGGAACAATCCTAATACAGTCGCTGTTTGTTCGTTACACCACGTGCCTGACATTTCTAATTAAACTAGTATTTCTGCCAACAGCAGACCTCGCGCACCTCCACTTTTCATATAAATTTGAACCACCAGATATCTGCCTTCCTGAAATGTTGGGTAGATACTGACTATGGGGTATCACATATAAGGTATGAGTAAGAAGAAAATGTCGTAAAAATGATCAAAATCGATAGATTCATATTTTTGAGAAAAAAAATCTGACGTTTTTCGAAATTTTTTGTGGCATTTGGGCCTTCTCACAACGAACGAGCATAGCAGTGAAACTAATGTCGTTTCATGAAAATTCTCTGTATGAAATCCCCCCCAAATATCCGTTTTTGGAATTTTTGAGTAGATATTGACTACGACGTATCGCTGATGAGTGACATCTTTTTGAGGTATTTCAGCTTCATCGCAACGAACGATGCCAAGGGCGAATCCAGGGTTCCAGTTTGAGGGAGTAAAAATTTCTATACACAATTAACTATTATTATTACATATTATTGTTGTTTACTTTTTACAATTAGCAAAAAATTATAATTCGAATTAACTTTAGTTTTCGCAAACTTTTTTAAGACTTTATCTTCTAGTTCCCTACTTCTTTCCAGTATTATCTTTCTGTGTACACTCAACATATATAGTCTAATAAAGCGGTTTTCTGATATTGTTGACTACAACCAGATTTTCACTCTACGCTAAGCACTAAAAGACCTTTCAATGGTGCATGTTGTACACGGTTGAACCAAGGAAATGTGCAAAGCATATTTTAATTAGGGAAAAAGCCTATTTTATTTAACTTAAGGCTCTATCCGTTGTAACAAATTTATAGTTGTAATTAATATTAAATAAAAACTGGAAATAACATTTTATTTTACTTCTGCTAGTTCTAACTCTTGCAGTTCTTCTTTTCTAAGTTTTTATTCTGCCAGGAATTGTACGCAGTTCCGCTTGATTGTTACAAATTATAGCAGGTAATCAAAAAGCTTTCAATATTTTTTTAAGTTTTCAAATATCATGTTTGTTTTCCAACTCTTTCTTCAGAACAGAACGCGCACATACACACTGAAATATTGGAAGTGAAATAAATGCAGGCATTCAGCGTTATTGTGCATTTTCGACTACAGCTAGATTATTCCAGATATATTGATTAAGGGAAAAATGCGAGTGAAGGTTTTGCTATTGTGCCATGAATATTATCATGCAGGCACATCATATACATTCATTAATTGGCACTCATTGAATTTTGTTTTTTCAAAATACCAGTATTTTGCCACGACCGGGAGTAGAAGTCGGTTTCTATAGCATCAAAATTGTGACAGAAGTAAAACATTTACTCCCTAGAGACTAAATAAGACAAAAATTTCCCTAGGAGTTTTCATTATGACTGATAGAACAATTATGTCAAATTCGAGGTTATCAGGTTAGATTTTGCGTCAGTTTTGACCCAAACTGATGCAAAACCTAACCTGCTAACCTCGAATTTGACACAATTGTGAGCTCTTGTCATAATGACTTACACTGCCACCAACTTTAAAATTTACCATAGGCTATTGATTTTAAAATAATTGTAACTAAAATGTCAATAAATGACGTTTAAAAAAAACGGGTTTTCGTTTTAAATATTCCTGCAACATGAAAAATAGTATATTATATCATGAGGGACTAAAGTGCATCATTAAATCCCGCGAGTGAATACTATTTCCTGAGGGCCCGCAGGGGCCTGAGGGAAATAATCACTCAAGGGATTTAAGCACTTTAGACCCGTGTGGTATACGCTATTTTTTGCACTTTTGGGAAGATTATCATCAAATATTTGAAAAATTTGAAATCTGTCAATTTGAAAACTGACAAATACGAATTTTATTAAGAACAAGCAAATTGCGCGCTACGCGCACGTGAAATAGGATACGCGAAAGGTCAAGCTCCGAGGCGAGCGCTAAGATAAGAAAAACAAAACCTAAACAAATATAAACATCTGTGAAGCCGGAACGTGAGATTTTATTTTGTGCCACAGACACACAGACAAACACACATTAAGGAAAATTATATTATAGATGTTGTGTACAGAGTGATTTTTTTAAAACTGAATTGCAGCAGGCCCTGGATAGCCTGAATCAGTTGGCAGTACTGAAGTGTATTGTCAGTCTATGTCAAATTCGAGATTTGCAGTTTAAGTTTTGCGTCAGTGTGTGTCAAATGACAAACAAAACCTAACCTACTAACCTCGAATTTGACATAGACTGACAATGCACTTCAGTACTGCCAACTGATTAATTTTAAATACAAATTTTATTAAGAATGCTGTGTACATAAATTTACCATAGATACGGTAACATTTTTACTTTAGCCCCTAGGGGCTAAAGTAATTACTTCTGTCCCTAGAGATTAAATGAGCTACTTTAGTCCCTGAAATAACTGACTAAAGTGCCAACTTTAGTCCCGCAAGTGCAAAAAATAATATATGCTGACTCGAGTCAGAAATTGTACCTCAGCAAAATAACGCATTTCTCTCCCTCATTGCATAATCTACTATTTTATTTATTATTTTCTCATTATTTGCAAACCACCCTATTGCCACGGACATTGTTTAAAACCATTCGCAGCTATCACATTGTTCAGTTCATTGCACACATTTTTTGACACTGACATTTACATAACCTTCCTGTTACAACCTGTAGAGCTCGAAGATATAGTATATAATGGATTGGGTCGTACGAGTTCTTTTTTTCACATTTGTTTTTAATTAAAATTAGAAGTATAAGCTATTATAGTTCAGTTTTCGAATATCTTGTAGAATATGAATTGTAAAAGTGATTATAAATCAACGTCTTTTGCTCTTTAATTTTTTTAGGGATGGGCAAATGCCCATCCCTTCCTCCCCTGACTACGACCTTGAACGACGCATCGCAGTGAAACCAAAATCTGGTACTATCGTTCCAAAGCTTCATAGAAATCTCCATACATTTTCACATATAATCTCACAAGAGCATTAATTCTTTCCGGAAATTTTTTGAGTGCGCTCCAACAACGAGGTTGTTGGAATGCACGATAAATAATTTCCGGATATGAATTAATGCTCGAATGCAGATTCGGTAAGAAAATCGTAACGACACAAACCCTAAAAAGAAGCAATGTCTACCTACAAAAAATTTCCAAGAAATTTTGTTGTTGTCTGGGTTACCGTGAACTAATTTTTATATTGGTCTTTAATGAGTGTCGTACGATTTTCATGGAAATTCGCCGGTATGAAATTCGTGCCGCCCATACATCACCCTGTCTTGAATTTTGGGTAGATATTGACTATGGCGTATCACCTATGAGTAAGAGGAAAATGTCTGAGAAAATCATCAAAATCGTTAACGCCATTTTTGAGAAAAAATAGTTTTTTATTTGAAATTTTTTAAGCTATTTGGGCCTCATCCCATCAAACGGTGCTGGGATGCAAAGTCTGGTACCAGCGCTCCAAAGCTTGATAGTGAATCTCCGCAAATTTTCATGGAAATCCGTCCGTAACTTTTGCCACTATGTGTGAAACATAAACGGAAATAATCAGAATAATAATGTCTTTATTGCTATACCAAAAAGCGGCACTGGTTATATTGCTACAGAAAAGAGATAAATACATAAAAATATAATACAAGAATATTTGAATTGAATTGGATTTTCGCCTAGTCGCTTCGAAAGCCCTCGCTTCGCTCGATCAATAAAATTCCGAAATTAGAGTTCCTGTATATTACTGATAACTAATCTAACAATATTATACAGGGAGTTTAGCTGAAATTAGAGACAGTATAAAGGAGAGTACCGCCACGTCCGCCATATTTACTCCACTGACATATGCGTCACTTTAAGGTTTGTCACACAATTCCGTCAACAGGTCTGTGCACGATTATGTGGATGAACTTAAAATAAAACTTTGTTTTCTTCGAATGCCTCTATTAACTAGAAACAAAGTGGTAATTACAAAAAACTCACTATAATCAAAATTACTAAAACTTCAAAAGCTCGACATAAAATACGAGTATATAGGAACATTCCAGTGGTGTTTTTCCGCCAGCTTTACTGTATCCAAAGTGATTTTAGGTGAAATGTTTCTAAAACACAAAATGCTTTACACAGGTACTTGGAGTGTTAGTACTTTCAATAATGGTATTTAAAGTGAGCTTCACTTTCTGAAAACTCAAAACCACAGCAAAAAGTGATTAAGAACTAACCTAACAAACGTAACCTCGATCTGGAAAATCTTCTCTAGCAATATTATATATGCATCGCTTTCTTCTCCTCTTATTTTTAATCCCTTGGGGTAGTAAAAATAATCTTACGCCATTTTCGGTGTGATCTCTGCAATTTACTGCATAAGAACAGGGCATTTCAAAAAATCGCAATGAATGACAAGTAACATCGGAGTAAAAATGGCGACGATGGCGGCATTTTCACGGATCAAAAGATGGCGGTACTCTCCTACATATAGTGGCTCTGGCTGAAATTACAGTGACTTTATAATCACAGTGTGGCCATATGGTGGTCATGTTTTCTAATGGATGAACGCAAATCCGTCCTTAGTTTTCTAAGTTATTGTTATTTTTAGCAGTATACACAATATTTAGTTACAAACAGTTACTAATTCAAAATAAGACATTAACATTTTATAACTTGTCAAAAGTACTTCACTTGTAGAAGTAACAATTTATATTGTATGGCCATATGGTAGTCGTGTTTTCTATTGAATGGACGCATCTTATTGTATTCGGGAGATCAGTCATTTTCAATAGCGTTAAATAATTTCAGCAAATGAAATTGCCAAATTTTATTTTGACTAGAATAATTTTTTGTTACCAAATATTACTTACACCGTTAAAAAGTGCACAGATGTACACTTCTTTTTGTCACATTACCATGGTTTCCCACACAAGCTTAGTTTGATTTTGGAACAGACATGGCGGCCAACAATCATATGGCCACACTGTGATTACAAATTTACTGTAGCTGAAATTAGAGTCTCTGTATATGCAAGAGTTAGGACATGGAGGAGATTTGTTTTGGATCCACAAAGCATGGAGTACCCCTGATTTTTGCAGATTTTAAACTTTATGCATACTTCCTTCAAATAAAACAAATTAAAATATACGGTACTCCCCACCCAAGAAAAGCACCCATCCGTGCTTTCCAAGAATACTTCGACACTCAACATCACTCCGTTTCGCTTATACAGACAGATCAACAAAAAAACCAATTAGGGCAGGCTGTGATATGTGTTATACGTTTGGCAGTACTGAAGTGTATTGTCAGTCTATGTAAAATTCGAGATTTGCAGGTTAAGTTTTACGTCAGTCTGTGTCAAACAACAAACAAAACCTAACCTACTAATCTCGAATTTGACATAGACTAACAATACACTTCAGTACTACCAAACGTATAACACATATCACAGCCTGCTCTAATTGGTTTTTTTATTGATCTGCTGTTACAATAAAATGTTATGAACCAGTTATTTATCAAAAAAAAAACCTAAAAAAATTTTTTTTGCCGACGACCGTACCTCAAAAGTTGATGTTGCCTTCATTTTCGGAGGACCTATCGTATGAAAACGATCCAAGACTTCAGGAAGATTCCTGGCGACCGGAATCGTGTACACATACGAACATACATACCCCGCACAGCACGTTTAGGCAGCCCCCAATACGGGGGAGGGATCTAGTGGGCTGGGGTCTTCACCAAAAGATCCGCACAGCCGAGACAGAGATTTGATATAGTGGGTTCATTAGTCGGTTGGCACGAATTTTAAAAATATTTGACTCAGAGTTGTTTTCGATATGAGGCAATTTCAATACTTCGTACACTTCGTGTTGAAGTAATATTCATTCATTCATAATCTATAGCCTCTTTTACCTTTCGGTGTCGAGGACCATTCATACATTGTTGCTAAATCACATTATCCTTGATTTGTGGATCAAATGGCTCATCTCTTAGTACATATAGGCAGGGGCGGATGGGCCATAAGACGAACCGGGAAATTTCCCGGTGGGCCGGCTGTTCAGAGGCCCGCAGGGCCGGTGGCTGAAAGTACGTCTAAGTGATCTACCAACCTATCTTCATAAACATGTACTTACCGAAAATAAAGAACCGGACTGAATTTTTCATTTTCTTAACAAATTTTTGTAGGATTTTTGTAATTTTTTTTCTGTATTTTACAATATTATTTGCCTATATAATTAATCAGCAAAAAATTTAGTTTTTATATTTCTTCTTCCGACTGCCCATATAACTCTCAAACTTTTATGTTTTGTTTATTTTGTGGTAATTAAGATAAGTCACGCGTCACGCGCTGTGGATTGGTCACTATTCGATTTTATGAAATGAGAGGGACAAATTCAATTTTTGACTGAAAAGAAAGAAGTACCACCAGCGATTAGAAATATTTAATTTTCATACGGCTACGGAATCATTCGGTCACAGAAATTTAACGTATAAAACTGTGTAAGAGCAGGCTTAAAGTGCTTTGTGTTTTGCGTTTGTTATTTACCCTGAATATTCGAATCGGACCTAAGGTAATTAAAATAACAAAATTTGTAAAATGAATTTAATAAAAATATGGTTTAGGTTTATCCATTATCGCCGTATTATAATATATTGTATAATAAATCATTAAAAAATGGACAAAGAAAAACTGAAAGGAGGAGCGGAGAAGTTACGCGAAAAGAGAAAGAAGGCAATGGAAGCTGAGGCACACAAGTCTAAAAACATTAAATTTATGTTTGAAAAACTAGCCTCTTCTTCTCAACCGCAACCATCTCAAGAATTATCGGAAAAAATTGTTTCGTTCCCTGAATCTGTAAGTTCTCAAGTTGAAACAAGAATACAAAACGAAGGTAAAAACCAAGCGTCCACGTCTACTGCTTTAACAACTTCTTGTAATTTTCAAAGCATTGCAAAAACCAACGAAGAAAAATCAAGCTTTCAATCCGCAATTAATATTACTGATAGTCACTATGATAGTTATTTTAAAACGCCAAATTTGTACGACATTCAAATTTTTTTTTTTCATTCGAGACAACTAGCTTTAATTGAGTTTTTTAATCGCGAAAAAGCCTTCAAAATGAAAAATGGCACAGTAAGGAACTGGCTAACATACAATGAAAAAACTTTTAAGTTGTTTTGTACTGTATGTCTAGTATACGCAAAGCACGAAAATCGATTTGTTCTTGGTATGAATGACTTTTCGCACACTTATCAACGAATTCAAGAGCATGAAGTAAGCAGTGAACATGAACATTCCGTTAGAGCATACTTTATGTGCAAGAATCAAAAGGACATTTCCAATTTGCTTCTTTCATCTGCATTAAATATCAGACAGCAGCAAATAAAGAAAAAACGACGAGTATTAGAAGTGATTATAGACATTATAAAAATGTATATTTTAGTCATATCCGGAAATTAAAAATCTGGTGTGATACACGCACGCAACTTCCTTTTACATTGACCTTATAATTAGCACAACTTTGATTTTAAAGTTTTAAGCATTTGTCAAAAATTTTCAAAAATTACAAATTCTGCAAAAACGGTACAAAATAGAGCGTTAGTTGAAGAGACAAATTTTCTCTAGAATTTTAAGCTGAATTCAAAAATGTAATAATATACCGGGTGTTCTATTTAAAATAGTAGTTAATAAAAAAAATAGAAAAAACAAAAGAAACCCATTTTAGAAGTATTCAACTGGAAACCTACTTCCGGTTATGCGATTTTCTTCAAAAGCTTGCCGTCGCATCTACATAGTACACAAAACTTATATATGAAGTTTCAACGCCATACCTCTTTTAGTTTTTGAGATATTCTGTTCACAGGCAGACAGACAGACACACAGACAGACAGACAGACAGACAGACAGACAGACCTACAGACCAATGAAAAAAAAATGTTTTTTGGGACCAGGGGACTCTAAAACGTGAAGATCTGTTGAAAACTCAATTTCGAATTTTTTCGGTGAATCCAATACTTTCTTTATTGTAAAAGGAAGTAAAAAAGGGCCGTCAAATATTATTTCCCGGTCCGCTAAGATGTTGCCCATCCGCCCCTGCATATAGGAACTCTAGCTGAAATCAAAATCACACGCCATCTATAACAAAGCTATCCAACCCAGGCGAATGCCAAAAATGAGGTTATGTTGAGCGTTTGAAAAAGCAATTTCGCGCGTAACTTCAAACCCCTAGTGGGTTGGGCGGGCCATCAATATTAACTACTTCAAAAATACCTGTTTTCGTCATAATTATAGGAATCGTTCTATTTCAGAAATTTTTCTAAAAATATTTTTTATATACCGTCATCAGAATCACCGTTTAAAGCACGTCTGATCGTGCGAAAACAGGCGATTAAAGCTCGCCGAGCTTTAAAGGTTGTCAAGGAAACGACTGAATGCAACAACGGACGTGGACGGGACAAAAACGTAAACAATTCTCGTAACTATAGTAGCAATATTATTATGTCCTCTTGATTTATCACGACAAAAATTATTTCTAAGTTTTTAGTGCGTAATTTATTTCCAGTATTGCAGGTATAATAAAAAATAGCGTAAAGTATTCGTGGATACCTGGTCTTTAAAACACTTGCCCTATTTCGAGCACTCCGGCTACGCCGTCGTGCTCGAAAACTCGCGCGTGTTTTAAAGACCTTGTTATCCACTCATACTTTAATATACTATTATGGTATTCTGAATCGTAAACGCCCGTTAACTGAGCTCTGTCTCTACGCGTAAAGAGCCTCTTTCCGGGCTGAGCCTGTTAGGATTATAACGGGCTCTTCATCATCAATACCATAGTAACATGCGTATGTTGTTATGGCATTCATGATAAACAGCCCGTTATAATCCTAACGGGCTTACCCCGTAAAGGAAAGTAGCAACGTCATTTGAATTTAAGAATGTTTTAATTAAAGATTTACGATTCAAAATCTAATAAAACATTGTACAATGCTTACCAAAAATTTACGTGCTCACACGGATAAGAAGTAACGTTCTAAGTACCGGTCTTGCAATGTAAATTACTCTTACGTCATCAAGACACCCTTAAATATATTTCAGTTACGTCACTTTATAAAGTTGTGGATGTCGCACATTTTTCCAGTATGACATGCGCTTACAATTTGCTAAAGCCGGATTGGGGCATTGTAGTGGACTAGTAGAGTCAGCATTAGACGTTTCACACCGTTTAGTCACTGGAAATCCAACCACTGAAAAACACTTGAAACCAAATTGTGATTTTGTTTTTCATTCAGTATAAAACAATAAATATATCCTTTAATGAACTTTATTATTCCAATTCTTTTTCCAAATGATGTGGTGGAAACACATCTCAGTAAAAGTGCAATAGAAAAAGCACTTCGTGTTTTATATTTTTTTAAATTTCAGAAACAAATCTATCTGATTTTATTGCACAATCATTGTTTTTGTACAGTGTCGTGTGCAACTTGGGACAAGTATTGTAAAAACAAGGTTTCAACACCCACAAATCGACCGATTGAGTGAGAACAGAGAAGGTAGATCTTGTTACAACATACGTAAAAATCGAGATGCCTTAAATACTACTTAAAAATGTAAAATACTGCACAGCGATCTTTTGTTAAGTGGCCCATTTTTCGTATTTTGACCCAGTTATTTTTGGGTGCAGGTGCAAAAACCGAGGTTGCCAAGAGATTAGCCCCGTAGATTAATCAGGGAATCCGACTCCTTCTGATGCTGGAGGAAGAGAATCCGGCGGCTACAATAATTTACCTAAAAGTCGAAATCGTGCTAGTGAGTAACGTCTCAAAAATCCCATGAATTCATAGTCCCAAATTATTCGACCAGTACCTCTCCCACGGGCGCATTGAAACGTAATCTTGTAAAGTGATTCACACGGCACCACGTTGTAGACGGAATTTATGGAAAGTAGTAAATCTGGCGGACTCCTTAAAATTGGAAAACAAGTGGGATCGGACAGTTGGCTAAGATCTGTCGACTTCGAATTATCGTAAAATATTTTTAGACCCATTGAGAAAAAGCGGATACTATTCGAAAATTCGCGCGACAATTTCTGCTTATTCATGGCATCGACTTTTTCTCGGAGGGTGGCAGTGAAAAGGAGCTGAATTTAAATTAACTGCCCTGGGGGGCTGAAAGGTGGCAAATAATTAAATCACAAAAACTCCAGCTAAATTACAAAATTTTCGCGAAGGAAACTTTTGCAATTCAAGTTTAAAAGGATTATAACGTATGTGGCAGTAAAATCGCGCCTTACCCCTTTAGAAAGTTCAAAAGCTGCTGCAGAAACCACGACACTAAGGTGTTAACTGTTAGCGAGCAACTACCATAGCAGAAATAATGATGATGATCAAAACGGCGACTTCGGTAGTTAATTTTGATGCTTTACCCTTTAAAATAAACTGGGGAAGTTTTAAAAATAGTTCGGAAGCATTTCTATTTCGACTGCTCAAACACTGTTAATGTTGCTTTAAACCGATTGTGTACAGGTTCAAAATCCATTACCCCAGGAAGTAGTCTGTTGGCATATGCAACGTTTTGAATGGCGGTAAAAAGCTTGGCCCTGGATTTTTTGCCAATTTCCATTTGACAAGTTAAGGCATAGATCAGAACTAATTCCTCCCACAATAAAAATTAGGAGTTTCCTCGCCGGGTGTTACCAATACTGATTTCCTCATTAAATTTAAAATTAGCCGCTCCGCAGGGGTTGTTCAAACTAAATATTTGTGCAGATGCTTTATATCGCGGCCGCGAAATCAACTGGTCCGCTGTAATTACGGCCAATTAGCGACACTGAGACTTGGAAATACGGAAACATCTTTTTAATACAGAGCTGGATATTTATACAGGAGGACAGTGTTCGAGTACCGGAATAGATACAATTACTGTTACCTGAAACTGATAGAAGATAGTATGAACAAAAAGCAGTTGCTCGATTCGTAATAACGTGTGCGAATGAAAGCAGAGCAGAAACACAAACCATTGAGAACAGCTGAAATTAAAATTTTATATATTAGGTAGATCACTTCAAAGCAGAATAAGAAAGAGTGAAGTAAAAAATAAGAGGTCAGACACAAGAAAATAGCCCTAGTCTAAAACTAGAAGATGAAAAAGAAGAAAAAGATACGAGAGTAACTATTACAAACTAAAAGTAGTCGAGTATCCTATTAGATACCAAGATCTTTAACTCCGGTTTTAACACTGTAAGTAAAAAATTATCTCCATGTTTACATATTTTTTTAAAATATTCTTGACAACTATTTCTTGTCCTTGCATAAGAAGCAATGCACCAAAAAGTTCGCTTGCAGTCAACAAGGATAGCAAGGATATGACAAGCTCTGACGACGCAACGTCTGAGCTCGCTCAATTCACGCAAGCACTGGCAATTAAAAAGCCTTAGTAAACTGTCTGCCTTAAGAAAAGAGTCGAAGTCGTAAAACTCTCAACAACGTAAGACTGGACACTAAAACTCCGCTAGCGCAGGTGACCAAAAACCACCTTCGAAGATACAATAACCCGTTGGCGTATCCAAAGAATAGGTGATTCCAAACCATCCGGGAGACGAGCCGGAGGTCGTAAATCCTTCAGTTCCGCAATGGGACAAGAACAATATATATACACCACCAGAGCAAGAGTCTAGACGACTCTGTTCACGGCCTTCCACCGAGCGTTAACAAGACGCCTGGGTTCACTGTTAAAACGCGAGTATTTATTGTTTCTAGTTATGTGAGTGTAAGCAACAGTGGCGTAATTATGGGGGTGATGTGGGTGTTGGATCACCCCCTCCCCCCAGAAGCTTTAGGAATAACTAACTGAAATTTGTCTTAAACAACTGATTTGCAATTGTTGTTGTAACGCTCAAGCCATAGCGACCAAACCAGAATAATATCAAAGGTCTCATGAAACTGCACAACTATTGTGAAGCTCAAGATTAAGTCTTACGTTATTAATTATTTCTCGCGGTAACTCTAGTCCAACATATCAGCAGCTAAAGTAAAAGAGTCAAGTTTATACAGGTGAACAGAATTGCCTGGAGGCTGGATCAGGATTCCGTTGCTTTGCGCTGGTTCCATTCCTTAAGCACATAAACGAGACTGCGTTTTTATGTTTTAAACCAATGTAGTCAATGGTATTTAAAAAGGACGACAGTAAACTACCCTGAGAGACGCAGCCTCACGTCTCGATAATATTATGGCTTGGTATCAGGGTAGCGACGTAGTGAATAAATCAGACATTAGATGCAGATTGTTTTATTACGAAAATAAACGTTCTATTTATACAAAACAAGAATGCTTAACTAAGTAACATATCAAAGTTCAGAATAGTGTAGTGTACTGGAACGCGTTTAAAGGTACAAAAACAGCAATTCAGCACAGTAAGCTTTTATAGTTCCGTATGTGTTTGCAGGACAGAGCGGTGAACTTGGGTTTACTAGGTCGCGTACTGCGTGAAATGCCAAGTTGCAGTTTGCTGCGGTTTTTAAACTCAATGCTTGCGAAACAAGATTAGTTTGTTAATATTTCGTAAATAGGAACTGAAATTTGTCTGTTTTAATTCAAGATTAAAACAGATCTAAATTAAATATAGACTGGCGAAATTATGAAGTAAAACTCGAGATTAAAACTGCTTGTTTATGAAATCAGAGTTACATTTAGAACTTCTGACTGGATTTCGTAAATTTTGTTATTAAAATTTATGTGTGTTTAAATCAAGTTTAAACACAGGTGTTTTTTTCTTTAACTAGATTGCAAAATAAAATATGCGTTTTAAACTAGTTAGAGGGAAATAAACAAAATAAAGTTCTTCCTGAAAAACGTTCTGAAACAATTTGGAGCACGCGAAACGTCACAACATTCGCAGCTTCTTGCAAGTAAATATTTAGTACTATTCATATTCAAGGCCTACCCAGAATAACAGATGGAGTGAACACAGTATGCTTTTTTTTTCTTACTTTTCTTCTCTGACATTTTTGTAAAATAATTACTGTACCGTTTATAAGGCACGTTGTTCTACAAGAACAATTAAGGATTTTTTTTAAATTTGACACTGACAATGCGGAAGTCAACAAAATAATTATAAACTTCGAAATAATTAGTTCCCTACTCCTTTCCGAATTCTCTTTAGCTGAAGTCGTCGCACATGTGGCGCGATCGTGTATATAATGATCACAACACATTGAAAAAAAAATCGTTGCAACAGATTAGAAAAACTGAATGTGTCTTAAGAATCGTGCGCCTCAAAGAGTGCATGGCAAAATACCGCTCCATGCCAACAGTGTGCCGAAGTATCCATAATGAGCTTGTACCGTCTCATCTTGTTTCATTTCTTATTATAATGAAGTCAGTTTAAATGAAATGACTTTTACGTTTGCCAAAGCATTTGAATGAGATGGCGCCAATGAAAAGCTATACAGTGACGCTGTTCGGCTCTCTGACCACGAGCGAGCGAGACGGACTATGCTACTAAAATAGTGCAATGCCGATGTGCAGTACAATTTCCCAACCAGATCACCCCCAGAGCAAGATCTTAGTTACGCCACTGGTAAGAAACAATTAAAATATTTTTTCTAGTTCCATTTTCTCGTTTCATATAGGGCTTTTGACAGATAAGAAACCGATTATTACATCTCAGGGCCTACTAACAACAATAGTTCCAAAAACGAGGCCCAGCTACCCGTTTTTTGCGTTCATTAAAAAAAGTTGGTATGTAATAACAAAAATTGTATATTGATGAAAAGAGAAAATGAAACTAACAGCTCCGCCATTTTACAAGACAACATATTTTTCATTATGCTGCACACGGGCCAGTAGCACACAAAACCAAAACTCTTCCGAGTTACAGGGCGAATACAAGGTACATAGTTGCATTCGATACATTATACGTTCTTAATCGGATGCGGATAACGTATAACCAAATGTATTCAAAATTTATTCGAATACCGCATACTCTAATACCACCTAACTATATTCTTGAAACAGAACGCTTACCTCATCGCAAGAAGAGCACCTCGGCTTGAGCTGCTCAGCGTAATGTCGCTCGCAGTAAACTTTTTCGTCGTGAACGCAGTAGGCGAGGTCCACCAGGAGGTCGTCGCAATCGACGCACTTGAAGCAACCGGGGTGCCACAAGTCATTCCCCATGCGAGGGGCGGAGATGCAGGCCTGCTGCAAGGAGATGGATTTGGCGCACCCCGCACAGGTGCTGCCGGGGGGCGCCAAGCGGGCCACCCCCACGTCCAGAGCTATCTCATTCCGAGCGGTAATAAAGTCCTGCAACAAAAAGAAAATTTGGTTACCGTCTCCGGAATTACAGTGTAAAACATTGTATTAGGAACTCCTAGGCGTAACACTACTGAACACAATAAGAAAAAAGTTGGTATGAACATGCTCCCGAAATTGCCTCTTACGAGGGGCTACAGCATTGAGAATGAGAATAGGACAAAAAATTATAATGTAGTTAAAGCATTTTCTTATGTTCAATTGTGGATGACTTTGGAAAACAATTAACGTAAGGTTCAGGCGTAGTTTCTGCAAGCGTAAAAAGTGTTGTTACGTCATAATTTTTTTGAGTCGAAATATTCGAGAATAATTGTATTTGGATATTCGGAATAACTGAAGCATGTTACATAAAGGACTTAGTACTCCTTCACGAAAAGAATTGTCCCAACCCTTATCTTACCGAAACTTAGTACTACTCACGGTATCGTGTATTCTAAAAAAATTACATTCCAAACGGTATAAACAGTAGTCTTAAATACGTGCATCCTACCAGTTTTGACAAAAGGAATCCAGACAATAATCTTGACTACTCAAGATATGTTAAAGCTTCAAGTAACTCGGAGGAGATGATACTATGTTGGATATCAACTTACACTACAAAGTCATAAACCCAAATATTTGAAAACAATCAAGGGTTCAAGATATCGCCCAAGTAATATTAAAAACAAACTAGTTCTGAGCTGGCCACGTGGCTGGTCTAAAAACATCATTACATGAAGACCTAAAGACCTATCTAAAAAGCTGATGAAAAACACCTAGAACCCTTTCAGAAACTACTTTCAAATTTTATATGAATTTTTTCCCAAGTTCACCTAATTTAGCATAAAAAATCATGTACTTATAACACCAAATCTATTTCTGTATTATTTTACTTAAATAAATGGCCGTGTCTAATTTCACGGCAATGTGAGGATATTTTTTGCTTGGTATCACACTAATGACGATTTCATTCAATTTAAAGTCAGATGACGACGTCGCTGACTTGTGAATAATATTTTGTTATTTTCACGTCACAAAAGCAATTGTGCCGTTGTGTTGAACCGATTGTAAAGAAATATACGGTAAGTATACGTGCGGTGTTTTGTGTGGAAATACATACATAGTCGATACGAGCGACGAAAATGGGAAATATGGGTTATACGTTGAAAAACCATTTACATGCTATATCTTTGTGCGACTTTCTTGGTAAATATTCATTAAAAACCAAGTAGTACTCCTTCCAAAAAAGAAGTAGTAGAACAATTGCATCTTTTTTGTTATATTCGAGCGTACGCCGCTGATCTTAGACCGTTGGAGAGGACGATTTTTCGCTGAACGCGAAGCACGCTACCGTCTTGTACTCGTCCTCGAGTAGGAAAGTTGCTCCTGGAGTGAACTGGCTGGCGTGAGTCTCGCGATAAGTTATTTCCGAAACAGTGAAAAGGCTGAGAGACATCAAGCAAACCGCAAGTGCAGTTTGTGGCCGGCGCGGCGCGACTTATGTGTTTCAATTTTCGTGATGCCATAGATGGCAGAAGTAACTTTACGGTCATGAAAACGTTCCCATTGCTACTGGATAATTAAACTTCTGCAGTGCTAAACCTTTACGGTTCCGTTTTTTGTTAACCGGGTTATCGTCGGACCCCAAAGATCAATTTTTATGGGACCAGATTCACGCATAACCAGATGTTTTGACCATGGATGGAGCGTACACTAAAAAATGGTGGTGGTATACATCTGATATTCATTAAGGATCATAATGGCTTGAGTGAAATTGTAATGCATAATGGCAACTGATAAGAAGTTTTTGAGTGGTTTTTGGATACCTTCAAAAATGAAAATTCACCAGAGATGTAAAAAGTAAATTCACTAAAATGCCAGTGTATATAAACGCTTGCTTCATACTTTGAAAACATTCAAGAGAAAAGTGATCAGTGAAAAATAAAAAATAACACCTGCACAATGAAATCTATGCTTAGGAATATTATAGACATTAACGATACTTGATTATGAGTTTTGTTAATGTCATATAAGCAAACGTGTGTTGCTTAATATTTTATCTTCGTCAATAAATTCTGGTTCAATGTATTCTTTCTTTTGTAAAAAAAGAAAAGAAGCGCGGTATTAACTATCTATAAAACTCGTAACGGTATTCAAATTAATTTGGTAAGTAGTCTATAACAACACCGATGAAGATAAATAACACTAACATGATTTCGGAGGCTTTCACGGCCAATGTCATTAAGTAACAAACAACTTCCGGGATTAGACCGTGTCATTATTGAGGTCAAAGAACTCAACGTTTCGCCCACTTTCGTAAGAGGCTTCATCAGGAGGAAAAGCAAAAGAGCACGGTAACTCAACGTGTAAACCACGCCAGGGGCAAAACTCTTCTAACGATCGGAAAGAGAAAGACGAGAATTTATAGGCAAATGACGTCGCGGTTCAGTGGCGGTTTCTTCTATGTGAAAAGTGCTAATTCCTAAGCCCCGCCCACCGCCACTGAACGGCGACGGGATTTGCCTATAAATTGTCGCCTTTCTCTTTCCGATCGTTAGAACAGCTTTGCCCCTGGCGCGGTTTACACGTTGAGTTAACGTGTTCTTCTATCCCTTCCGTTGCAAAAGAGTTTCGCCTCTGGCGTAGTTTACACGTTGAGTTACCCTGCTCTTTTGCTTTTTCCTCCTGATGAAGCCCCTTACGAATGTAGGCGAAACGTTGAGTTCTTCGACCTCAATAATGACACGATCCAATCCCGGAAGTCGTTTGTTACTTAAAAAACATAACATATATAATATGCTCATAACAGTACAACGAAAGTTAAAATTTAAAGCGGTGTGTCCCTAATTGGTTTGTTGACAAAAATTAGCATCCAATTAACAGAGTCGACAGACGGTGAAATGAACTTACGTTTTACATAATGAAACTAACAACAGACTCGAGTCACTTAATGGTCACTTTTAAAGATGGTAAAATAACAAAGTCGATTTCCATACCACTACAACTTTAGAATTGTATTTTAAGTTAACTTCGTGCGCAATAAAGTTATATTAGATGGAAAACGAGATGGTAAGTTCAAGGGCAAATCAAAAGCAGCAGAAATATTTGTTAGGTCTAATATCTGAGTGTGGTGATTTTACCTCAATGCTTTTGCACTGTCGGCACATCTGTAAAGCAAGAGCCGAAGAAAATTTGGCTTTAGTATGTCTCACTATAATAATGCAAGATAGAGAATGCGCGCGGAGTAGACGTGTGGCGTGCTCGCTCCTTAAATTTGTTATTGTTACGGGGAAAATAGTGATTGTATCAATCTAAAAACTGTGTACTGTGACTTTAGACTGCATTCAGTTAACCCACTAGTCAAAACTTAAGTGATCAAAGTGGATAATCTAGTGTTTTGAACGTTGTTAATGAAAATTGGCTGTATTTCGTTCAAGGACCAACCATGCCGACAACTCGTGGCACAGGTGCTGCGCAAAAGGATTCGGAGGAAATCGAAAAAGAAGACAAAACCTATGAGGCACTAAGAAAAATCTGTCAAGAGCAAACACAAGCTATTATCAACAATATGAATGCTAAATTTGATGACTTATCAAACAAGTATAATGAACTCAATGGATCATTAGCTCAATTCCAAATTAGTATCCAATCGGTCGAACAAAAAGTGCGGGAGGTCGACGCACGTATAGATAACTTAGAACAATACAGTCGAAGGAATAATATTCGCATTTTTGGGGTATCTCAAACAAGTGTTCAAGAGAACACAGATGATAAGGTTCTTAAACTTTTTAAAGAGAAGTTAAAGATAGATATAAATTTAGCAGATATCGACAGGATGCATCGAACCGGCCGTAAACAAGAACTGATTCCGCAAGCCATTATTGTTAAATTCGTTTCCTATCGCACTAAATATGATGTTATGAAACGTAAGTCTTTGTTGAAAAATACTGGTATTAGCATTGCGGAGGATCTAACAAGACACCGGGTTCAGCTGCTAAAGAAAGCAAAGCAGAAGTTAGGAAAAAACTCCGCGTGGTCTCATGATGGACGTATTCTTATTAAACACAACGATGCTATCAAAACGGTTAACTGTGCTAATGATATCGACAATTTATAGTCTCATAGTCGCTATTTTATGTATATAGCTTATTGTTACTACCTGAGAAACTGTTTATTTTGTTTATTTTGTTAAGTACACATAATCTTGGTATTAATTTGCAACACAAGCCCCAAGTTGCTTTGTTTAGATGAACATTTAATTTTAAGAATAATTGCAGATGTTTTTCTTTTTATGTGGTCTAATTGTTGAAATTGGTGCTAATTTATCTATTTTTTTTTCTTTGGGGAGACGAGTACCACACATGATACTTCTTGCTGTAATTTGTGTTCGTTTTTATTTTTGTCATTTTTTGTTGTTGATTGTAAATGACTAGAACCCTAGATTGCGCACATTTAAATGTTCGTTCACTAATGAATAATTTTGCAGGTTTCACAGATCATTTATTAGAAAATTCTTACGATATACTGGCTGTTACCGAAACCTGGCTATCTGATGACATTCCTGACAGTGCTGTATTGATAGAAGGCTACACGATAGTAAGAAATGATAGAACGACCCGGGCAGGTGGTGTTGCCTTTTATATAAAAACATTTCTTACTTATAGCATAATTAAAACAAATAAAGAAATTGAGCAGCTTTGGGTAAGTGTTCTTTTAAATAGCCGTAGGTATGCATTTGGAGTAGTTTACAACCCTTCAAGAAATAACTACATAAATTTTATTAATGCCTTAGAAATAAGCGTCTCTGAAATATTACCGATAACTGATGAATTTTTTTGTTTTGGGGACTTCAACATTGATTTTTTGAATACGGAAGGTTCTGCTACAGCCTATATCTCAGATTTTCTCGACACTTTCGGTCTCACGCAAGTAATAAAGGAGCCAACACGGGTTACGCGAACAACATCTAAGCTTATAGATTATATTATAACTTTAAATGAAAACGTTATTAGAAATTCTTCTGTTCTTTGGGTCCATGAGATGTTTGATCATTTGCTTGTGCGCTGTATTATAAATGTATTACTTTCAAAACCGCCACCCATGTTTCGCACTTACAGATGTTTCAAACATTTCAATTATCATCAATTTGATTCAGATTTAAGGTCTATACCTTGGAATAATATTTATGATTGTAATAATATAGACGATAAAGTTAATTTGTTCAACGACAATCTTTTAACGCTGTTAAATATACATGCACCTATGATTACGTCTAAAATAAGCAAACCGTATGCTCCATGGCTAACAGCTACTGTAAAAAATATGATGCGCACGCGTGATCAAGCCCTATGCCGTTATAAAAGAACAAAAAACCCTGATCATTTCACTTATTATAAACAATTAAGAAATCAAGTAGTAGCGGCAGTACGGCGTGAAAAAAAAAGTTATTATGAATCACAATTCAAATCAAATCCCAAATCGTTTTGGAAAAATCTCAGAAAGGTAAATATATCAAAAAAATCAGTCACTCCTGAATTGCCTTCTAATCTTCTAGATTGCAATAAGTTAAACAATTACTTTATAGATATGGCACCCAATTTAAATGTAAATAACGACAACTTAATTGAATTTTACAGAAACAATATCAAAGATACAGTCTCTAGCTATCTAAGCTTTGAAATGGTGGATGAAATAGAAATATTGAAAATTATTAGTGCTATAAAATCGAATGCTGTTGGTGTTGATGGCTTGAATGCACATATCATTAAATTGTGTGTTCCGTTTCTTCTGCCAATCATAACGCACCTCGTCAATTTCTGCCTAATCAACTCGGTTTTCCCGAAATACTGGAGACATGCCCTCGTTGTACCTTTACCAAAAATTAATAATCCAAAAGATGCTAAAGATCTAAGGCCAATAAGCATCTTACCTACGCTATCTAAGGTAATTGAAAGAGTCATGGAGAGGCAGTTGCGAGTGCATGTCACCAAAAATAGTGTAATACCAGTTACTCAGTCCGGCTTTAAAGAAGGCCACAGCTGCACCACTGCACTGTTAAACATAACAGACGATTTAATCATGGAAACTGATCGTGGGAACTTGTCAATACTTGTACTGTTAGATTATTCCAAAGCGTTTGATACGATCAATCGAGAAATCTTAATATCAATGTGTCATTATATAGGATTAAGTCCACCTGCAATAAATCTATTATCCAGTTACATGTCTGATCGATGTCAAGCTGTCATAGTAAATGGTATTACATCATCATTTCGAAAAACCGAAACAGGCGTTCCGCAGGGAGCCATTTTAGCACCGCTCTTATTCAATATTTACATAAGTACATTTCCTACAGTTTTGCATTCGTGTAAAAGCCATTTTTATGCGGACGATTCGCAAATTTATCTGTCTTTTGAGCCTGATCAGATATTGCTTGCGTGTGAGCTGATAAACAGGATTTGCAACGGCTATTCGACATTTCTAGGCAACACTCTCTTAAGCTTAATGCTAATAAATCCACGGTGATGTTATTTGGCAAACGGAAAGATGTTGGTAATGCCATAAATTTCATAAGATGTAAAAATAGAGGGTAATCGAGTACCTGTTGCCGATGTCTGCGAGAAATCTGGGACTTGTGCTTGACGGAGCTTTTCGCTTCAAGAAACATGTGTCACAGTGTTTGCAAAGTGCTTACAATAATCTAAGACTAATTTTTCATAATCGACATGTTCTGAGTCAAAAAATTAGAATAACACTTTGTAATAGTATGGTTCTATCTAAAGTAGATTTTTGCGATTCGGTATATGGTCCATGTTTAGACACACAAGATATTTACAGAATACAAAAGCTCCAGAATGCATGTCTGCGATTAATTTTTGGTATAAGAAAATATGAAAGAATTTCATACAAATTAAGGAAATCAAATGGTTAAACTATGTGTAACAGACGCTTTCTCCATGCTGCCTGTCTTTATCATAAAATTTTCCTTTTTAAAACACCTCCATATTTATATAACAAAATAACTTTTCGTACCGATGTTCACAACTTAAATTTGAGGTCTAGAGGTAATGTCACTATTCCTTTGCATAATTCTGAATTAGGTAAACGGAGTTTTTCATATCGAATTGCCAAATTATACAACGACTTGCCTTTAGACCTCAAACAACGCTCTTTTGCCACGGTTTCGGTACCAGTTAAATCGATGCTACT
Organism: Agriotes lineatus; assembly: GCA_940337035.1. Taxonomy (NCBI): domain Eukaryota; kingdom Metazoa; phylum Arthropoda; class Insecta; order Coleoptera; family Elateridae; genus Agriotes; species Agriotes lineatus. The sequence goes on along the minus strand of OW679198.1, from coordinate 122,378,590 downwards.
CGGAAAGCAAAATGGTCAGTAGGTACATATTTACTTGTTGGTGACTAGTCATTTATGTAGTTATGATTTATTGTTATTGTTATTGTTTTTTTTTACACTAGGGGTTAGGTGTCAGAGCAGTCCACAACTTTCGTTGTGTACTGAACCTCGCCCTATAAATATACAAACTTTGTTTTTCTAATTTATATATTTTTTTAACAAATAAAGGCAATTTATTATTATTATTATTATTAAATGGTATATTACTTTACAAGGGATGTAGTACACTACCGAGGAACGTTTGATGTCCGAGTGAGCGAAGCGAACGAGGATAGCAAAGTGCGAGGTTGTGTAAAATCTTCCTACATCCTGTGTAAAATACATAACTTTTTTTACTACCAATATTTCCTTATGTAAAATAAATGGTATAGCGTAAAGTTATTACATTTTCTAATTATAGTAGCCTATTCGGGAGCTTGGAGCGTTGCTATAGTGCTGTGACGTTTGTTTGACAGTTTAAACGCACTGTGAAAAATTCTTAGAAAAATGCGGGAATACGATTGAGAGTGTTGTTTTGTGATGGTATTCTGATTAAAAATGGTACGAGCGATAATGGTTTTCTTCATGTTAACCAAATGGCATACATGGCAACTTGTCAGTTACAATAAATGCAGGATGTAAATAAATTACTTCTCTAGGGAAGTAAGTACATTTTCACGGACACCATAAAATGTGTGTAAATGTTTTCTACATCCATCAATCTGACATTGTAAGGATCACACGCAAAGGTAGTGAAAAAAAGAATTTCAATATTTAGAAGATATTTGGGAAACAAGGATTGATTCTGGCATATATAACCGTAATAACATTTACAGTGTTTTCCAATTGCTTTTCACCATGTATCAATTGTGTTTCACCTTATCTCAAATGATTTTCCCTCTTGTCAACACTTGCCAATATTGACAAATGCGAATTACATTTGACAAATAGTGAAACACAATTGATACATGGTGAAAAGCAATCGGAAAACCTGTAAGAGTCATGCGAACGATGAAAGAGTAATGCCGTAAAAAATGAAACTTGTTCACCGACCTCCCCTTTATTATTGATGCCTCTATGATGTTTCTTCTGTAAACGATTAAAATAGCTTAATGTCTTAGCCACAATGATATGGCGTGAAAACAACAATAGTTATTTATTATCCAAGACGACACAGTGAAATGTTATCCACGAGTGAATCGTTTAACGCCGAGACGCAGTCGAGGCGTTAACGATTCAAGAATGGATAACGTTTGACTTTATCGTCTTGTGTATTAAACATTTTTATTCAATTCTTATAATATCATTAATCAAAAAATATCTAAAAAAACATCATTTTTGTATTGACAGTCGTGAAAAGTCATAGCGACAATGTGGAAAGTACCGACAGATCAAATAAATTTATAATTACAGTCGCCTGTGATTCGTTTTATATGTACGTTTGTCAGTACTGAAGTGTATTGTCAGTTATGTCAAATCCGAGGTTAATAAGTTAGGTTTTGGTTGTTATTTGACACAGATTCATGCAAAACTTAACCTGCAAATTTCGAATTTGACATAGCTTGACAGTGCTACCAACAATCCAGTAGTGAGTGACATAAATAGATAAAACCCTATTTTATGCCTCTGAAATGAATAGTTCAACTACAACTATAACCGTAAGAATTGAATAAAAATATGAATCTGGCCAAAAGACGTCATTATAATTAGTGACGTCATCGCCGTGAGAATAGACAGTGTGATACTAGACACAGCGTACATAAAATCAGCCTTTTCTATTGCCATATTCAGTGCTGCAATTCCCTTAAGACGTCTAGAAGTTTGGAACACTATTTTTTACACCCTGTATCTCTGTATCCGTAATCATAAATGCGACGCAACGGGCAGATTACGTTAGAGGCTTATTACAGTGTAGCGATCTAAAAGGAGTTTCAGGAAAAGCACCTACCTGATAGCTGCTTTTATTTTCCGCTTCGATGAATTTGCAGGCGTTGAGAGACAAATCTTGTCGTGGAAGTTGTTTGAGCAGGCGCTGGGTTCTGGCGACTTCTCCTTTGGTACCCAATCGAGGCACATCGACGGCTGGCACCAAAGAGAAGAACTGCTCGACCTGAAACAATAGATTTTTATAGTGTCACTATACAACTATGTTTAAAATTCAGAATTAACTGTACACTGTAACTATTTGAATTTATCCATTCTTCTACATTTGCTAGAAAATTTACCAAATTGAAAAACTATTACATTTTTGAATACGAAATAATACTTTTTTTATTTTTGCATGTTTGCATTGTTTAAGTATAGAGATGTAAACACCATAATTACTGGTTAACAGAATATTCTTCACATACAAGAGATAGACATTTTCAGCAGCCATTTTCTGTTGAATGTTCTGTATTATTTCTACGTGTATTTAAAATTTTTCAGAAGCTACGGTGGAGGTTGCTGTGGTCGTTTACAGTTTAATTCTTCACCAAAGTGCTATAACTGTCATTTTGGTGGGACATTGTTGATGCACAATTTGGCAATAAATACATAGAAACTGATATCCCTCTTCTATGATCATCAACATCTAACGATTTCTAAGCTGGCATTTCAATAATATTATCAAGACATAAAGATACCACAAAGTCGGACTTTTGTTTGGAGGGTTTCGGTTCACCATTAAGTGTTATTATTTCGAACACTGTTTGTGATAATAGTTTTTTTGATAATCAAAACTGCCATTTCGTTAAATTCAAAATAGTTAAACTTGCAATATCTTGATTATTTTATTTATTTATCGTATCTTGATTATTCTTTAACAATAAACTATATGTTTTCTGAACTAATAAAATACAAGTTTAAAATTGATATAATTTTCTGTTAAATCACAAATAGTATTAGTAATTGAACTTTACATTAACCTTTAAATGCCTGTAAGGGGTCTTCGCGGGACCCCAGCGCTATATTTTCTGCAATACCTGCGGAATAAAAAAAAGCTAGGAACAGTGCCTCAAGCTACGTGCTTGGTATAACCTGTAAAAACACGTGTTAGTTTGGTTTAATCCGCCGTTGTGAAAGTGTCGAGTTATAAGACAATTAGGTAAGTGGGGTCTCGCGACGACCCCGAATCGGCATTAAGAGGTACCAAATTTCATATTAAAATTTTTATATTTTTTACAGATTTTGGTTAATATGGACTCTTCAAAAAGGCGTAAACCACTAACACAATGAGAGCATGAAGCGCTAATAAATAATTTAAATTTAGGTAGTTCGGTCTAGGAACTGGAATTCGAAAATTTTACAGAATCAGATGAAGATGAACATGTGAAAGAAAGTGCTTCGGAAATTGAAGACAACGTAGAGATAGAAGGCGAAGAAGATTCAGATCAAGAACCAGAACCACAAAAAACTGTTCAAGATATCGAAACGCTAAAAGAAAAATTGCTCGCGCCGTCGTTTTTTTTTCTGTTACAATTAGGCGACGACCTTGCTAAAAACAATATAAAAAAAAGAGCTGAATATAAAAATCACAAGGTAAATGTTCGAAGAGCCTTACAAGATTGTGGAATTTTATCCGAGCTATCCAAGCAGAGATAAACTTCAACAAGAACTCGGGGCCAGAAAACATGCTAGATGTTACCAGTGTCCACGTAAATGTGACAAAAAAATCAACACGAGATGTGACATTTATAAAAAGTTTGTGTGTGCAATCCATAGAAAAAAAGAACAAAAATTGGTTTGCTCAATGTGCAGTTCAGACTAGGTAATACTTTTCGTTAAAATACATATTTAGGCTCATCTTACTTTTATTTTGTTTTTAACGTAAGATACTGTTTTTTTAGTGTTTATGAAGATTTAAATACATATTTTTTCATCAAAATCCATGATTGTGTTTTATCTTTAAAAATAACCTTTAAATGCATGCTCAGACATTTGTTTGTTATGGGGTCCTTTGGAGACCCCGATCCGGCATGTACGTTGATGGCATTAGCACCGGCATTTAAAGGTTAAAAATGTCAGCAAAACACGAAATTTCAATTTAATCTACTTTCACAGATGACAAATAAAAGTTACTAGTGTTGCACAAGTTAAGAAAAACAAGAGTTTATTCGTGTTTCCTGGAAAACAAAACAACTCACAACTGTTGTTAAAATCAGCATAAACAGCTGTGTTGTCTTCAAAAATTGTGGCACAATATTACAGTGCAACCTATTTTTTTAACCTCGTACTTAATTTTGTTAAAGACAGCACAGATGTAGCACCACGCTTTGGTTTCTATTATATTGCTATGGGTTCGTACAGAAAATCAAAGACGTCGCTGGAGAATTCTAAACGTAAAATGACACGCAGGACTACTACAAGTAAAAGTGTTTTATTTAGAGAGCAAATCCTAACATGTCATAACTGTGCACGGTATTATCAGACTTTTCTAGGAAATATTGATCGTCCAAAAATATATTTTAGAAAGCATTTATTCTTGGATAGGATAGCGTTAACCTTTTTTAGATGTCACTCTTTTGTTAATGGCTAGAGAAAAAGTTACAGTGATAGACCATCAATAATGTCGGAAACGTATCTGTATACAAGGGCGGAATAAAAACTAGACAATACATTTCGTTGTGTAGCAACGATAAACCCTAATACAGGCATAAGAGGGCGGGATGATAATTAGTTATCCTCCATATATTTTAAATACATAAATATAAATGTATATTCAAAAATATCAACTTGCATCTATCTATTGGCTATACTGAAAATATAAAGTCCATCTGTGAAATAGTTTGTTGTTAGCAGCTGTTTAAAAAAACGTGTGTTGTATTTGTTTAACAATGGAAAATACTGACCATTGTGCGGTGTTTTAATTGTTGCATATAAAAGTCTTAAAAGATGCAAACATTTTTGAATAGACGAAAACTGTGCTGCCTGAATGTGCTCCATCATATACGACCGAAAAAAATTGATGGTTAAATTTAATAGGGTTGCACCACCGTCTAAGGCGAGCACCGCTCTGAACGCCAAAGAAGTGTCACTACAACAAAAAGGGTTACCAAAATCCACGATATGGTGTTGAAAGCCACATGACTGAAATTGAGTGAAATAGCTAATGTAGTGAACATCTCAAAAGACCTGGTGTGCGATATTTTAACTCAAGAATTGGGCACGAAAAAGCTGTCCGGATGATGGGTGCCGCGTTTGCTTACATTTGATCAAAAACATGTTCGAAAGCAACTTTGACAAGAGTATCTGGACCGTTTTAAAAAGAATGCAACTGATTTTATGCATGATTTGCTACTACTGATCAAATTTATATCAGACAAACCAAATTTAAATTAAAGCAATGGGCAGAACCTAGTTTTTCGGCCCCAGAGAAAGCAATTACCCTAAAATCAGCTAGCATGGTGATGGCATTGGTTTTTTTGCGATGCAAAAGGGATTTTGATGATAGATTGCCTTCCACAGGAATAAACGATAAGTAGTGAATGCTCTATTAACGTTTTGGACTAATTGCATCAAAATATTCAACAAAAAGTGGCCAGGTGTAGCGCATAAAAAATCATTTTTACTTCCTTTTACTACTATAAAGGAAGTATTGGATTCACCCCAAAAATTCGAAATTGAGTTTTCAACAGATCTTCACGTTTTAGAGTCCCCTGAACCCAAAAAACATATTTTTGTTCATTGGTCTGTCTGTCTGTGTGTGTGTCTGTGAACAGAATATCTCAAAAACGAAAAGAGGTATGGCATTGAAACTTCATATATAAGTTTTGTGTACTATGTAGATGAGACAGCAAGCTTTTGAAGAAAATCGCATAACCGGAAGTAGGTGTTTATTCTTGTGATTTTTCAGTTTTTTTCGATTTTTTCAAAAACGGCTCTAACGATTTTTTTTAAACTTTACATTTTTCTTACATTTTTAATGTGTATTGATGTGAGATAGGTGATTTTCCAGTTGAATACTTCTAAAGTGGGTTTCTTTTGTTTTTTTTTTCTATTTTTTTTAAAACTCCTATTTTAAATAAAACACCCGGTATATTATTACATTTTTGAATTCACCTTAAAATTCTAGAGAAAATTTGTCTCTTCAACTAACACTCGATTTTGTACCGTTTTTGTAGAATTTGTAATTTTTGAAAATTTTTAACAAATGGTTAAAAATTAAAAATGAAATTTTTGACTAATTATAAGATCACTGTAAAAGGAAGTTGTGTGAGTGTATCACACCAGATTTTTACCAGGAAAATGCACGTTCTCACACTGGAGTTACTGCAATGGTAAAGTCATCAAATTAAAGCACAATTTGCTTCCGCATCCACCTTATTCACTCTATTTGGCTCCCTCGGACTTCTGATTATTACCTAAGCCCAAATATTCCTCGGTGGATAAAAATTTTCATCTGTTGAAAAGGCCAAGGCCACTGTTGACACCTATTTTGCAGACCTTGAGTAAAGCACCTTTTGTCATGGGATCAAAGCCTTAGAACATCGCTGGACAAAATGTATTGTGCGTCTAAAGGGCTTTGTTAAAAAAAACAATAATTTTGAAAACATAAAACCAGTCTTTCATTGTTAGGCTAACCAATTATCATCCCGCCCTAGTACATTATTATGCATATTCATCTACATTTCTTGTTTCGTGCAGATGTCCAAATAATGAAAATAAAAAACAAGTTGCACAAAGAAATGGGTGGTTCTAGTAATTCTCTAAACTGTTATAAGTATTTCTACTTTAAACGAAATGTTCGGTGCATACCGCTGATTTGTTAAGTGTGTTAATATATTTATGAACAGAAAACTTTGTAAAGACCACTGTTAGTAAATCTACTCCACATTTTATTCATGCTGCATTTCAAATAAATGATAAAAACTGACGCTCCCTTGAACTCTAAACGACGTACAAACTCTAAAGCAATACGCAAATATACAAAATAAATGTTTGGTAAGAAAATAAGGTGTAGTGGGCGCACACATCATCCACTGTGGCAATAAGTAACCCCGCAAAAAAGGCTGAAGGATGCAGCGCACAAATCCTGAAGGAGAAACTTCCGATGAATTTGGTGACCATTATATACCAGCTGGGAAATTGGCAAAGGGCGCGAGTGATTGACAAGCTCTGTAAGCACAGTGTGAAGAGGGTTGCGAATGATTGGCAACCTCCGCAGATGCAGTGACAGTACGCATGGCAATCAACGCAAGCACGACAAATTAACGCACCATGCAACATCTGACAACGCTGGGGCATCAAACACGTGCTGCAGGAATCCCCATCTCGCCAGATGGATATTTACCTAGAAAGAGTTCAGACCATATAACTCTCGAACACACAATAAACTTGATGGCGCAATCGGAAGAATGATGAAAAATCTCAATACCAGGTAGACGAGTCGGAGAGCCACAAATCCCTTCTCTGGCGCAAAACCCTTGGAGACACAATGACAGAGGAATTCGACCAAGCGAATCAAGATGATCCATTAATCATTCAGTGACTCAATCGAACAGAGGTAAATATAAACACGATCGTGGACAAGAAACGAGGCATTCTTACATGGTCGTCCACAGAGCTTTATCATGACACCTCAGATTTCACTGTTAGTACGTTATTAGTTAATCGCACACTATATATATTTGTATTTATTTGTGGATTGATTGGTGTATGTTTTAGATAAAAAGTGTTATTATCTACAACGTATTATTATTTCTATTTACGTGAGTGTAAACCGACAACCAAAAAGATAATAATGATTAAAGATTATTATCGCTAATTATCTCATTTGGCGATAGAATGTTAGATAAGATTCTGAAAACAGTTATTATTCTAGTTTTTTCTGGCAAACATATATGGGATTTCCAACTTCTTGACTTCGTGTCTTACAGGTAAAATCGACAGGTCTATAAACATGTAGAGCATTGACTTTTCTATAAAATACTGATTTTTTTGTACCATTTGAAAGCTAATTATGTCGGGGCTGGCACTGGTTTCATACCAGCTGAAGGCATATTTAGTGTTAAACGTTTGGCACGTTTGAAAAATCAGACGGCTACCAGCAAGTTAATAGGGTGCGATTCTCGACTTTCTTGTGGTATCTTCGGCATTTTAGCCAAATACAGTATACACGCTTCTCAGAAATAACACTATTTTGAAATTCTGTTGACATTTCGTTGTTGTATCGAGGAATTTGATTTTCGATTTTGGTTGGGATAGCGTTAAGCACTCCAATTCATTTCGTCCGCCACTGCTTCATTTCGGATCCATCTTGTACCGACGCCTTCTTCGTAGAAATGCCATCGTCATAGCGACGCCTACGCCGACGCAGTTTTGTAGCGCCGTCTTATAAACAACGCCACTCGCTGCTTGAGCTGCAACTACTGTCCCCTTTTTCCAAGTGGGCTCAAAATCCTTGCCATCCCTGGCGGGGTTGCCGTCAATTTTAAATTTACATTTCGAATACGATAATATTAATCTAGATGCGTTTGAAATATTTTACGAATCGGTCGCTTAAATGACCTAAATTTTAAGCGCATCCCCTTCTGGGTTGTGCGAATCGCTATTTGGAATCAGTGGCCGACTCGTCACCAGGCCATCAATCTTCATTAGTTTGTATTACGACGTGACGTCACTCTTCAGGTAACTGTTAAGGATAATTTGATACGGGTCCCTCCTCCGTAGCTGGCCTGACGAATATTGTATTTATCTTGGTGTGCCTAATATAACCGTATTAGATTTCACCCTGTTTGATTATTTGTGAAGCAAAATGCAGAACTGGTTTTCAAGGAAGTAAAATCAGATTATTTTCAGCGAAAATAGAAGCCCTTGACCATGCACATTTATCGACGCCTTCAAGAGGGTTTTCCACGGTGGACTCTTCTTATTACAATGCCGGCCAATTTTGTAAACATTCAGAGTTTAAGTGCCTCCGGGAACAGATTGCATTAGTATTATTATTATTATTATTATTATATATGTAATAAATTTTGACTGATTACGTATTTCAAGGTTACCCTGTATTTTAATATATGAAGCTTCTGGTTATTTGAAAATACTATTTCAAATGACAATTTTTCAAAATAAAAAACTGCTTTAACTGCTTTTACAATTCAAAAATTCTAACAGAAATGTTATGCATCGTGTAAGAACTTTGAACACAAAACTACTATAAGTTCGAAAAGTAGTTAAAGAATATTTTGCTGTGCTTTTGGTGGCAAAATATTTTATATTTGTAACTAAATTTAGTTTATCAGTTTTCAGCTAATACGTCCAATATCAACGTACGAATTACCTTGATACACTTGCAACGACTTGCATAAGTAATAGATACTTTCAATACGGGTCGAAAATGAGTTTCTACAATTTTTTCATAAACTCAAATGCATGGTTACATAATCTCTGAAACTTTTCGGTGGCGCTTGAATATTCACGCTGTTTTTTTTTTGTTATTCGCCACACCCCAAAATGAACAATATTAGAACGTGACCGTTTCATTTTGTAGTGTAGCAAAATGCCAAGAAAATATGAATGCTTACATAACACGGTGTAGTTATTAAAACTGGATTACATTACATCAACATTAAAATCATACTTAAACGATTATCGCTATTTAACTTACTAACCCAATAAACAGCAGCAAAAACGAGGAGATGAAAATTAAAATTTATGGCACCAACTTTAATACAAGTTTATCGCTTTATGGAGACATTTATTTCTAGGTTATTTGATTTTTTAATATGGATTTAGAACACTGAGGATAAGCCGATGACGTGTGAGAGAGCACAAATGTTCATCAAGCTGATTCAATTACAATTACAGTAAGTTGGTTCATATTCAAAACACTTCCAGAAGATATTTTATAGAACGAAGACTGCAAACGCTCTTAAATAAATCGGTTTTCCAAACTCAATTACGCTGGTCAAAATATAAATGCAACTGGCACATACTCAATGCAAAGTTGTTTCACATCTTCAGACAATCTAAAATATCGATTGCACTGCACACACTAGCAGGAAGTATTTAATATTTGTTTTGAAGGTTTTCGAATGTAATGCATATCTTCAACACATCCGCAATAATTACTTCTCAACTTTTTATATTAATTGGAAATGTCCTTAACAAGCTTTTTACATTACTTGGCATGTTTCTGTCACTAGTTTTTTAAATCGATATAAATTTTGCAGCAGGTCCTATCTATACATATTTTATGTTTGCATATTATCTATAAAATTACAGATATGTATTGTAAATTAAACAAAAAATATTCAAAAAATAACTTGTCAGTTCTATAGTTTTACCACACACATCGGTGATCTATGTTGTGTGAAGGTTAATTCCGTTCACGTGCTCTACGTGTTGCTAATTGTTTGCACCTTTTCATTTCTATCGATAAGTGTTAATGGCGACAAGATCAACAGTTTTCTAAATGCGTCTCATGAACGTTGCGAAGAAAACAATGTGCACCAGTAAATTTTATACATATTCGTTTGAACGAGCTCAATGTTGTTGGCGCTGTTCGAATAGTAACTTAGTTGAGAGCTTTCACATGAAGTAACAAAGAACGTAAATATGGCCATTGCCACTTCACTTTCCTTGCATCTTGTATCGTATTGCAAAACGTTAAAATTACACATCTGAGATGTTACACTCTCAACTCTTACAATGTAAATTTACGAATCTTCTCTTGAAAATTTTAAATAAATAAAATGTCAATCCAATGCAGCAAAAAGACATCACACATGGTTTACCAAAAGTAACCAACCATACGTGAAAGTGCAAGTATAGAGTCTATTATCTTTCATTTCAACGAAACATCCCCTCCTAATAGGGAACCATTGAAAACGACCTTGGGCATGCTTATAACACTCGAAACAATCATCAAATACTAGTGGTCACATAAAAATCATTTTTTCTTTTTCTTTTTGAAATTTACAATTTACAAAAATATATGTCCGACTAAAAATTATAACAATTTAGAAACGAATCTACAAAAAGCGATAGAGATTCACTTCTATACAATGAACAGCTTTACAGTAAAGCGAAGTTAAAGTTGTTTTTAGAAATGAACTACTTCTATTTAAAAAAATAGCTTTAAATAGCCGCCTTACCCTCCCAACTTTACTTTTACTTATAATTACGTCATCTTCTCCCTGTTAGTCAGTCGTTTACCTTTAACACGTTGAAAATGGCTTATCAGTAACAATGCTAGGGTGGAAGATATACATAAATACTGTGTATATAATAAAAGTTATAGGTACAAAGGTGGAGCACATTACTAAAATCGTTTTGATTATACAGCGTAGCTCAAAAAAGTGTAGCGAATCAAACTTACTTTTTTAATGGAATGCCCTATATTTAGGTAGCTTAAAAGTGTTGCATTGAAATACTAATCATTTTGATATCAAGTTGTATAGGTCTAAAGTCAATTCTTTTGGAGATATTAACGATTTCATGCAAAAAAATGCTGAACTTCAGACGGCTGCTGTAAGCAGCAGACAACAATTAAATGAAGGAAAACGTTACCAAAAAATAATGTTTTTCGTGAACTTCCTTACGAGTGGTAAAATGGTGCATCAGGATATTAATGCTATACAGGGTGTTCAACATTTCCAAATTTAATAATTTCGATTTGTTTTAAATAAACGCCCTGTATATTTTTGTATTTTTGAAAAGCCCTTTTAATGAGCTTTCTTTTTATAATAGGTGAGTTTTTTAAAATGTTACAAGGCAATATCTCGAAAACGGTTTCAAATATTTTCATTAAATTTTGATGACGTGGTAGGGAAATGGGGGGGACATATTTAAACGTGTGTTTTATAATTACCCCCCTTCTCTATTTTGAGGGGTACGGGGTAACTTTGGAATTTTAAATAGGATGATGTAGCTTTGTTGAGAAAATTCGAATATACGTAAAAAACTACCTGTTTGTAGTTTGTACTAAACATTTTTGGATTTGCTGTTCCGGTTACGGAATTATGATTAAGTAAATTTTGATTAAATTTAAAAAATTTGTAAATTTTACGAATAAATCAAGTTCACTTATTTTAGAATTATTATTCGTTTCCATGGAAATGAGTTTTTACTTAAGTCAGTTGAGAATTTTGACGTTTTAACGATGATTATTCTTTTTTATTTTATAACCTAATAAATCATAATTCCGTAATCGAAAGCAAATCAAAAAATTTTATGTACACATATGTAGTTTTTTATGATAATTTTATAAACAAAAGTACATCATCCTATTTAAGATTCCAAAGTTACCTCCCAGCATTCAAAATAGAGAGGAGGTAAATGTCAAAAATATGTTTAAATAATATGTCCCCCCATCTCCCTATTACCTCACCAAAATTTCATCAAAATATTTTATACCATTTTCTGAGATATTGTCTTGTAACACTAACCCTCGCCATTCCCAAATGTCAAGAAATTTAACACACGTGACTTGTCAATGGACAAACGTCATTTTTGACAATTCAACATTATAATATACAGATAGATCAATAAAAACACAATTAGGGCAGGCTGTGATATGTGTTATACGTTTGGCAGTACTGAAGTGTATTGTCAGTCTATGTCAAATTCGAGATTAGTAGGTTAGGTTTTACTTGTTGTTTGACAGACTGAGGTAAAACTTAACCTGCAGATCTCAAATTTGACATAAACTGACAATACATTTCAGTACTGCCAAACGTGTAACACATATCACAGCCTGCCCTAATTGGTGTTTTTATTGATCTGTCTGTATTATAGTAAAAATGAGTATTTTAGTTCTTCCAATCGTGCAAAAAATGAAATACGTATCTCGAGTAAGGTATCAGCCTCGGACAATATTAGAGACTTCGGCCGGAAAACAGTCCTTACTGCTCTTGATACTTAATACAATATTTTGCGCAACTGGGCGATTTTATTCGTTTTTTTCAGTCATGAAAGCCTTTCATTTAACAAAAAAACGTGAAGAAAGTACCACTTTTTTAACGTAAAATCGTGAAATAAGTACACTTTTTAAACTATTTTATTAAAATTGTGAATTGTCAATTTGATAGTTGTAAATTCCGAAGTCCTTTTCGACTAAATTTGGAGTTACAATAGAACACTATGCAAAAAAAATACGTGTACAACACGCTTTGAAAGTCCCCTTTTTCATTCAAACTGCAAATTCATAAAAAAAAGTATAACTTTCAAACTAGTTGTACAAATTACTACTGCCGCATGAATGTCCATGACAAATTGCATTTTACGAATCCTGAACGGTACGTTATTACTTATCGTTCACAAACGTCAATAAAATTGACACAAGTGACTTGTCAAAGAACAAATGTCATTTTTGACAATTCAATATTCTAATATATTATAGTAAAAATAAGTATTTAAGTTATCCTAATCGTGCAAAAAATACTATGAGCTTCGCGAACAGTAAGGTTTACTAATTAGTCTCAAATATATAAACTTTGTCTTCAGCTGGTAAAGCGTCCTTGCCATTCTTGATATTTAATATACAGAGTAGTTAAAAAAGAACTAGACTTAGTTGCATTGAAATGTTTGAACATTTTAAATTTTATGGACCGCTCGAACTAGCTAGAGCTTTCAATAATTACGCATACTTAAGCTCTAGTTAGTTCGAAAATAATACCGGGTGAACATAAATGGTTGTGTTTTTCTTACGTTGGCACTGCTTATGTTGGTGGCACTGTAAGCCTATGTCAAATTCGAGGTTGGCAGGTTAGGTTTTGCGTCAGTTTGTGTCATTTATGAAGCGATCGTCCAATCTACGGATAAAGCTCTTTTCAGCAAGAATATACAACGGCCGGATAATTTCGAAATAATTTTAGCTAATAGTAACCCGAAGTTGCGTTGCTTAGTAACTGCTCGATGCCGTCAGTAGAGGGCAGTTACTTAAAAGCAACGCACCTGAGGGTATATTGTTAAACAAAATTATAAGAGTTTACCACAACCCGAGGTAAATAATAGCTCTTAAATAAATTGAGACCAAATTATTATTTATTTTCATCATGGGATTCGTTACCACAACGTATTTTTTCACAAGTCATCTTGCAAGCTGTCTGTTTTATGAAGCTGACAATAATTAAATTTGACAGTTAAATATTTAATTCCATATGTTACTAAGTAGAAGCTCGATAAAACGTGAATATTCGAAGATATGAACATCTCGATCCTCTGAACATTCAATTTTCCCGTTACTACTCAGTAATGTCAACAGAGCTATACTCCATAACGCGAACAACAAACGAAAACATATTGTCATTGGCGTATTAACCATGGTTGCCACCAGAAACCCTGTTGAATTTTGTGTCCCTATTTTACTTGGTGTTTTATGAAAAGGCTGTAGTTGCAAATTCTGCTCAAAAACAAAAACAGGAGCAAAATAACTTATTTTTTTCATAGTGTTTTTCAAATTTCTTAAAAATATAGGATTATCTATGTAACCAAAAATAAGAAAAAGAACTAACATTTTGCGCCATAAAACTTCAATTATTTGAACCCCCTATAGTGTGAACACTTGCGCTAAGTTGAACATACTTGTGATTTTTGTGTACACGCTATCCAGCTGCTACTATATATTTTAAAATTTGATTAGTTATTATCGTTACCGTGGTAATTGATAACTAACTGGTATCTTTATACCCTAATTGTGTGCGAATTGGTCTAAATAACGCACGTAGTCAAAAATACAGCACGTTTATTGATTAAGCCTGCAGAAAGGTGCATGAAGAACAACCGTTATTTGTTATCGAATTTTCAAAATTCAAACACGAAATTAAATTATTTAAAGCCCGCTATAACCTGACGGTAAACAATATTTATTAATTTAAAATGCCACTGAGCAACTATAGTCAACTTTTTTTCCAAATAGCAACTATAATCTTTTAATCCTGTTTCGGACTTCTCAGTTTCTGAATGCAATGATGTAAGAATATAATATTAACATCGCGGTGGCATCAAATCATCAATGACATGCAATCAAGTAGGCTGAGTACAGCATGATGTTCACTGCCACTGCAATGTGTACAATTTTCCTAATTCTATTTTTTTTTCTTTGTAATCAACGCACTAAAATATGATTTATTATATCCTCATATCACTGTGTTCAGAAAATTCTGAGTCTAAAAACAAATTAAAGAATTACAAGTGCAATTTGAAAAAACGTTGATTGTCATTGCTCAGTCATTTCGTATTCAAATAATAATAATAATAATATGCTTTATTGATATGTAATCAAAGGGTGAGGGGTCAGGAAGACCCTGTTCTTCCCCCCGCACCGGAAAATTTACAAAAATATTTTATGTGTAAATAATTAAATTAGCTGCGATAATACAAGTAAAGATAAAAAATAGAAAACTAGTAGAGAGAACCATCTGAGACCAATCACATAAACCCTAACCGTCCATAATAACCTGTTTAAATTTTCTTTTAAATAATTCAGTTGTAACTGACATTAATTCAACATTTTAAATGCTATTCCAAAACTTTGCGAAATGATAACTAAAAGACCGTTTAAAAAACGTAGAGCTGAAGGAGGGGATAGACATCAAACCACGGTTTCGTAAATTTAGATGATGAACATCTCTGCGGAAACTGATTTTATTATATAGATATGGAGGTGTCCGTTTATACAGAATTTTGTGATAGACACACGCCCTATGCAACAGCCTTCTTCTACTCATATTCATCCAACCGGCCTCAAGTAACTTATGCGATATATGGTCGTATTTTCTAATGCCAAAAATTAAGCGAAGGCACGAGTTCTGTACTCTCTGGATCCTCGTGGCATCATATGAATCCAGACAAGGGCCATACACAGTATCACAATAATGAAATTGTGGCAGAACCATTGAGTCGCAGAGAAGTGTTTTTAATTTAGTACTTAAAAAATGACGGCTAGAGTATAAAATTTGTAATTGATAAAAAGCTCGACATATGAGGCTATCGACATGAGTTTTAAATCGCAACTTGGCGTCTATGTGAAGACCAAGATTTTTTACACAGCAGAATATTATTACCAAGTTTAATAACTGTATTTTCTTGAGCTGTCTTTCTTAAATTATCTTTGCAAAAAATTATAACTGTCGACTTAACGGGGTTAATTTTAAGCGAATGTTTAAAGGATATATCTATTAGGCTATTTAAATCATTATTAATATGAGTTACTGCAGTATCTATTTGACTAAGGGGCGGTTCTACAATGCAAGTATATACCTGGAATAAGCTATCCGAGGTATAATTGTCATAGTTTTATTTGTTACAATAATCGTTTCTAGGGTATTTATTCCCTGGATAACTTTATTCTTGATTTGTAGAATCGGGCCTAAGTGAGAAAGAATAATAAATTTGAGCATCGTCCGTCCGCATGAAAGTGATAATTGCAATTTTTTATGGCTGTGAAAAAGTTACATGTATATATAGTATACAAAAGCGGTCCTAGAATAGATCCCTGTGGAACACCCCTACCAAGAGTTAAGGCATCAGACACAGCGCCCTCCAAAACAACCCTTTGGCTTCTGTTATTGAAGAAATTAGATATAAGGTCAATAGCACCAGCTTCAAAACCTATGAAACAGAGTAAGGCCTTAAGTGTATCATGGTTAAGCATATCAAAGGCATAGGAGTAATCAAGTAAAACTAGAACAGTGATATTATTTCGATCAGTAGCAGTATTGTCTACTACTAGGCTATAGCGGGTTTTGAACCATTTAATTTGATGAATGGATTTTGAAAATCGGATGATAAATAATGATCCTGCAGCCCTGGCAGTTTTTCATGCACCTCTATGTATATGTAAGAACTTATCATAGGGACATAATTTAACATTTTAAGCGCGTGGTTCTAAAGTTAGGAAGCTACACTTTTTTCTTAAAAATCTGTCATTTCCAAAATAAGAATGCGACGAACAAATGGATATTAATGATTTCAATTTCTTGTTGCCGCATGATAGATTACGAAGTCTGTCTGCCTGTTCGCGGTATAACTCAAAAACTGTTTGTTAGAGAATTTCAGTGAAGTATATACACAGTGAGCACTTAAAAAAAAAATACATTTTTGCTCTAATTCGAGAACAATTAGTTAAATAAAAGTACGCAATATTTTATACATAGCTCCGGTTTTTACCCCTGACAAAAAGGGCATATTATGAACGCAAAATATACAGAGCGAACACATTAAAAATTAAGTTCTTTCCTCTGTTAGTTTAAAAATTTTAGTTTCAAGTTTTCACTTGCGAGGGAAGTTCCGTGTAAAGCTCTTCGCATGTTTTTAAATTGAGATAGTGAATTAATTCTAATTAAATCATAGTAAGAACTAGCAAAATGAGTAAAATAAAAGATTAAATACGTATTCCCTCTTTTTTTTAAATTATAGATTTGTGATTATTTGCCCGTTACCGCCTTTACATTCTGCATTTAAAAAAAAGATGGCATATACACATACCTATCTCTAAAATTTTATTTAGTTATTTTAATTTCAGTCAATAATTTGGCAAACATTTTTGGAAAAATCCAAATATACACAGTGGGCCAAAAACTGCGGTACAGATTTTATAGCCTCGTATATTCGTAAGTCATTAATATTTTCAAATGACTATTATATCATCGAAAATCTCAATGTTTATATAGATGGAAGTGAAGCACTTTTACTACAAAGTGGCATTGCAATTCAAAATTGTGCGTGGTTAAACAAAATTATACAAAAAATACTGTTTTTTTGAAACGTTTATTATTTCAAACTTACGACAATTCAATAATAATAACAAAAAATATTTAAATAGTTATTAAATAGGGTATTTAAAAATATGGTTCCATACTTCCACCATTTTATCAACAATCATTTGTAATCGTCTTCGGCAGTGCCAAATCACAACAGCGATTTGCGCGTTTAGTTAAGCGTGCCATTTTCTTCAGAACTTCGATTAAAGCAACAATTAAAACTAATATGACAGATGCAAACTGACATTGACCAAATAAATAAAACAAACGTCATTGTCTACTATTTTACATTAAAGCGACGAGACTCTATTAAAAACTCCAGTTTTTGCAGGACTTCTAGTAAAGTAAAATAAAATCGATTTAAATCGTTGTATTATTGCAAGTAAGATATATTTTTATTCTCCAAAGTGTAAGCCTACTGTGTATATAAATGTTTTGAACTAAGAACATATTTTTTATATTGAAAGTAACAGTAGTGTTAATAATTGCCATCTAATAGGCTATATTTGAAGCTATTGGTAGGTTAGGTAGGTAACTGTACAGAAAACCAACTCGGTGGTGCAGTGGGTAGAGTGCCAACACTTGCAATAAGCAAGTCCTCTGACGAATCCGTGGACAGGCGGGAAATCATACTTTTCAAGTTTCAAGTGGTGATTTTTAATTTTTGATTTGGCAACACTGGTACAACATTTAAAACCAACAGTAACGTTCGTTGAACATCACAATATTTTAAACAGTCAATATTAAGAGCATTTGCTTACCTGTCGAGCAGTGGTAAGACCAGGTGGTACGAAGGAGTAGCCCAAAGTTCTGGGTTCCAAGGAATCGGTAATGGCAGCAAAACCCAGTCTTGCACGCGCCCCATGTTCAACTACAACTTCGTGAGATTCTCTGGAACACTTGCAGTTGTTGCAGTTTTTCCTGCAAAAGGGAAATCTATCTCAGTATGTGTTACTTAACATTATATCTTATATGTCTATACTAATCCAAAAGCAACTCTATTTGTAGTCGAGTATAAAATCAAGAAATTGTGTTGAAATGCGCAGCAAATTTGATAAACCACCCCCAGTCATCCCTGATTAGTCGTGACGTTCAAATTAAGCTTCTCCAATTTATCACTTTTAAACAAGGAAAATGACTTTCGGCGGCGTTGGAGGACCCTAAGCAAATTTTACAACTCGCAATTCTAATTTATGTGCATCCTAATAAACACCGACATGTACGTTTCTGTAAATGTAAAAATATTTTCAAGTTTCCGCATTTCACACGCCACCAAGAAATTGTCGAGATAAAAGTAGCCTTCAGCCAACCTTGCTGCATCGTTGTGAGAGCTGAGACTGTCAGATGCAATATCCAACGTTTTCGAAATCTCGAGAGATCCACTCACGTTCAGGCCACTTCATAAGGGATTATTCCGAATTACACTCGATGCGATGAAGCCCCTAATGTCGGCCATTAAGACAATCCCAATCTCGGCGGCGCTAATTCAATTGGCAACTTACTACAAAAACATCACGCAAGAACTAGTCGAATTTAGAGCGAACATGTAGGGTTGTAAGATAAATCGCGGAGAGCTCCTTATTAAATTTAATTGGGGTTTGTCGCGACTTCGGATGCACCTCGTTTGCGAATCGATACGTGAGAAAAAAGTAAGCATTTCAACATTTTATTGCCCCGGTGGTAAAGTAAATTTATGGATTCCCGATAACAGACTGCCTCGACCTTTTCAAGGAATAAATAACATGGCACGATAACAAATAAGATTAGGGTAATATTTTCTGGAACCATTTGCTATCGCCGCCACTGATGTGGGTACGCTGAAACCGTTTTCTTCATATTAAATGTCTACGCATTACAACACACGGTGTAGATTTACGGAACTCAAACCAGTGGAGTATGCAACCACCATTACATGGCAGCATTGTATATGCATAACATCTCCACTACTTCCACAACCTGGGAATAGGGCATGTCCCTGGGTTAGGCTACCCACTGAACTCATACAGCTTGCATGAATAAACATACAGCAATTGAGTGTTTCTAGGAAGCTTTTAAATGTGAACTAGATTCATTACCATCATTATTTAAGAAGTGCATTTTAATTAAATACTCATTTTTCTTAATGCATTCTTACTTTCTTATGTTACTTTGGGAATTGCCACTTTTTATATTTATTTATTATTTATATCACACTAATTAAAGGAAGCACCAGATGGTAAATGTAGAATTAGACCATAATAAATAAAGATTTAAGTCCATTTTAAATGTTTTGTTCTAGGATCGAAACAGTTGCTGCGTAGAATAAAGTAAAGATGAAGTTCATTTTAAAGGAACGTACCTCCATTAGAAAAAGCAAAGAATCCACCATAGAAATTGGCCCCAAAATCATCAGCACTGTATTTAACAATGAGGTGTTAGTTAACCATAATTCTGCTTTTACTATTAATAATAATTTAGGAAATAATGTCAGTAAATAAATAACGCCAAGGCACATCCATCTCCGTTGTGATCAACACAGCGAACTGTATCAAAGCATTACAGAATAAAATGCGGTCTAGCGTAATACATCATTCGATTTTCCAAAACGAACATGTTCCTTGTGATCAAGCAAAAATGGTTAGGTTAATGCTGGTTTTCACGAATGGTTTGGCCAGCACAATGTTCTAACCTGAGTCAATTAGAAAATGTATGGCAATGCATATGCAACCTTGTTTTAGAAGAAGACCGTCTACTAAACAAGAGTAATTGATGATCACATGGTATTATTGTATTTCAATAAATATTACGCAGATTGATATACTCTCCATGCTAGGTATAAAGCTTACACTGGTTGATTACGTATTAAAATCAAGATTCTTTCATTAAATATCCATGTATACTGTATACTACAAAATTATAAAGATTTATAAGCGAATATCTCTCATTACCAATGCAATAAGGAAATGAATACATACATTTTATAAAAGCTTAGCACGTTTCTGAAGTATTCAGTATCATTTTAAAAATTAGACTATACTCTAAAATTCGTTTTAAGAGAAAGTGAGAGCTAATTTTTATGTCTAAATATTTTAGTTCATAAAAACACAACACAAACCGTTTTTAAACATTGCATAATATATGGAAAACCTTTTTGAAAATTACCATGTATCATTTTTGGAAACACTATACAGTTAAAGATTTGTATGTAAAATGCAAATCACCGCAACCGTCCTGTGCGTTCGTCAGTCTGACTTTTGAGCAATTATATTTATTTCCTGAAGGTGAAGAACTTAATAGAATTTTTCTTACTTTTGAGGAACTGAATGTTCATTCAGTACTTGACGCGAGTGGACTTAAATTCTCTACCATGGGAAAAGGCGTGAAATGAAAAATATATTGCTATTAAAACAATTTAAGCCTCTATGATTGTGATGGCAATTAGTAGCATTTTAGGCATATCGAATATTATTTTATAAAATGTCCGAGAAATATGCTAGTTTAATTTTTGTAAATAGTATAAAATAGCATTGGTCTTTATAATAATTTGTAAAACGGTATTAAAAATAGTGTTAGCCTTGATTTGTACAAAATGTAATCAGAGTAGGCTTGGAAACAATGTACATATCTGAAACAATGTAAGATCGAAGACAAACCATTGGGGAAAGAAAGCCAAGCTGAAAAGTGTTGTTAATTTGGCTTCCCCAATAAATAATTGTTAAATTGTGAATAAATACTCTTTTCCAAATTCAGTGAGTTTTTAAAATTGATTATATGTCCTGTAGGCATGCTGTAGTGTAGTTCATTGATTCGTAGCACCTCTGCAAAAGTTTGAAAAAGTGTTTGATCTGTGCATCCAGTCTTGGCTAGTATTTTGGTGGCTATTTTTGGAGTTTCGAGCAGCGCAATTGGAGCCTTGTGAGCTGGAGGTAGGCAGTGACCTTTATAGAAAGTAGCGGAGCCCTAGGTGTGGGCAACAGCGTGAGTTGGAAGCAGTTTTTGGTGCCGCAGCGGTTGAGCTACAGGAGCCGTTCTGCAGCGGCTTGGATCGGCAGGCCAACGGAGAAAGACGGGGCCAAGCATCGTGTGGAACTTGCTAGGAACTCGAGTTAAGCCCTAATTTCTATTCCAAAAGCAACAGAAGGGTCAGAAAATTTCACCCTAGAAGATTGAATTTAGTGAATTTCTTGGTGGCGTCAGTTTTGTAAGCACTTCCGGTACAAGCGTCCTTTGAGCGTTTTTTTGTTTTTTGAACGTGTATTTACTTACGGCAATTGTTATCACCTAGGCAACACTTTAACTAGGTAATCGCAGATAATTGTCGTTTAATAGCGGACTTGTTTTGCGAACTGTGCGGTTGGAACGCCATGTCTGAGTTAATTTTCCCTTCAATTAAATAATATCATATATGATAGCTATCCCATTAGTTAAATCACCATTACACAAAGTGTTTACTTTTAAATTATTAAAAATAATACCACCATAATTGATTTGATAGCAAATGTATCTCTTATAATTTATACAACTCAAAACAATAGCTGCGTTCGGAAAGGTACCTCTGACAGCTCTGTTTCCTCGAAATCATTCGCAGAAAGAGATCGACAATAGCCATCGGTGCGGGTGGAAGTGAGATGAATGAACGATTTCGAGGAAACGGAGCTGTCAGAGGTAACTTTCCGAACGCAGTAAATACTTGCTAGGATGTAGAGACCCGACCCATCTATACCATAAAATCAATGGTCTCTTTCTTTGTATGTATCTTTGTTCGCCATCTCCTCCGAGGATACTGGGCCAATTAAATTGTATGATAGCTTAAAATTTTGCTAATTTTTAGACTTAGATCGTAGGCCGATTTTCATTTTCAAAAAAAGTACGAAAAAGTAAAGTAAAATTAAATGATATTTAATTTAAATAAACCGTGTAATTAGCGAAGCAAAGCGTAGTTCGGGTGATTCACTAGTATGAGATAAGAGCCGATTTTATATTTTTAAACACATTTATTTAAAATAACAATATACAAGAATAAAGCAGTAATATTGAACAAATGTGACCGTGGTTCAAGACGACAATGTCATGAAGAACAATGCATCTTCCTTGCAGCCCCCCTGTACACAGCAATCTAGATGCGATGTAGACGGTCTTGACGCATAATTGCAGGTTCCTTACAACAAGTATTTCTGATAATTCAGTAATTTCCACCATACATACTCTACTACAAATAGAATTTGCTAAACTGTGCATCAGTTACACGTTTCTATTCAATTACTTATACATTGCTGTGTAATAATATACTCACATATTATCTTCAGTTTCTACTTTGAATTAATATTTTGCTTTTAAAGAATGGAATTCCAGTGCATGATGTAAAATGTTTGCGATGTTCTTCTTGAAAGTCTATAATTTAAAGACAAGGGCACCTTGCTCTTTGCTATATCCACAAGAACTGCTCGGCTTGAACTAACAGTTTAAACTTACGCAGTTTACCAGCCAGATAGAAGGCACCTTACCAGCCAGCTACATGGTCTAAGACTTACTACAACTTTATAAAAAATAAAGTATTTAACTCTTAACAAGCGATCTTTGCACGGCATATCTGTAGCAATTTAGATCGGAATCGAAATCCCGACTTATTAGTTGTACTTTATTCACCTACTGAAAGCTGTTTGGTTTTGAACGTTCTAAGTTAGTAGTACTAATCATTATTTGACATTAATTTCAAAATAAGTGACATAACCAAAAGGAAACAATAGACTATGTAAATAGTGATTAGTAAAGACATAAAACACAATTTTCAATTATTTTCACATTTCAATATAAAGTTAAGCTACAATCAACGTAATCCCTAGAACCAGCTCGTTTTTCGCCACGTAATATCCAAACAACTTTAGAAAATGCATTTCCTGAAAGCAAGAGATGAAATTAGTCTTTTAATTTAATAGTCATGGGCTTTAAATGACGTGTTATTTTAGGAAAGTGTTATCTAAATATAATTTCCAGTGACGTAAAGATCAACCCCACAACCTTGCTTTTTTGGTAGACACTACGATTGAGAAACTTCGGTAACTTGGATCAGTTTTTTAATTCCGCATTGACAATTCTGTATACTGTTCTTATGGTCTTGCTGCAAATGACTGACTTGAAAAAACATACATTTGGAACTGTACATAGTCTTGTAAACTCAGCAAACACATGAGTAATATCTACAATAGCAATGAAATCCTGATAAGGTTTATTCTTACGCTAACATTTAAAAGATACGCAAATGCAATACATATGACAAGATAGATAAAAATAACGATTTCCTGTAATGATTATATATAATTTAAGCCTTCTTCCATATCGAAAAGCACCGGTAAATTAATTAAAGCTTTCGCGAAAGACAATCTGCCCGCACCACAAGCTGTTACGAAGTTCTAATTGAAATGTTGATAATGCGGAATATAATATGATCATATCCCCCATATATTAAGATGTTTAGAGACATGCTTCCCAGTCTTGTGGAATTTTAATCAGGGAACTTCCTCCTGCAAAACTCATGAACTTTCCCATTATCTCTGTTGCAGCCGTGCGATTAGTCGCCTCCACTTGATGGTGATATCATAGCTACTTACGACTTTCCGAAAACTCGCACGGAAATGACTCCGCTCTGGAATGGATTTCGCGTCTTCAAAAGAATGTAAAACAACAATTTGCCTTATTGGTTTATATAAAACGCGTGGTTGCACAAATATCCGGGTTTCCGATGTTACATGTTACGACCTTTCAAACTTAAAAAAAGTCAGGTTCTACTACCCCTCATAAAAGTATATTACGAAATGTTCCATTAGATAACTATCCCCTTTGATTTATAAAACTGGCAATTGTTTGATGGAATAAATTAATTATGTTAGAGAAGTGAGACACTGTTTTAAAGTTTAATTGCAATTAGTACTGTGAATATATAGTAAATTAATAAGTATTGTACGGTTTATCTACAGCAAACAGTTTCGCCGGATAATGAAAACACGAGTATACGCTGGTGATATATCCCTTCATTTTCCTCATTCCCGTCATTCTACCCCATTTGCGTCAGCTCATGAGGATCTGTAGTCTTTTGTTATTTTATATTAAAGGGTAAACTTGAACAAATAGATTTGAGTCCTGGGGCTAAATTCATATTATACTTATCACACATGTACTACAAAGTGACGCTGTATATTAAAGGTGGAGAGAGATGTCTAGGTCAAAAGGAAGCAATGCAATTCGAAATTAATGCTAAAAATCTGCATTGGCAGGCGCGTAACATACGAAATCAGATATTGACTTCCCTAATTATTCTACAGTAAAATTCAATTTCCTTATTTAAAGGACACTACAAGATGATCCAATTGGCACAATTGGAGCATTTTTTGTTGGTTCAGTTCGAAAATACATATTGAAATTTTAAATAGAAATATCAGTTGAACCTTGATAGAGCGAAAAAAGAAAACATATCGCACACATTCTGAAAGCAGTTTCCTACGTAATACATACAATCTTATTTAAAATATTTTCTGCCGTGGTATGTAATTCACATTCATTTCGCATTCATAAATGCTTTAATGCCTAATTCATAAAATTACTGTAAAAAGTTTGACAATAAATAGCTCAGGTCGCTTTGATGTTTTTATTTCAAATTAAAAAATCTTATCGAAACGTTAAATATGTATTAATTTTAAGTGTATGATAGAACAATAACAAATGCTGAAATTCTCTCATCATGTAGTGCCCCTTAAAAACCCTAAATAGAATTTGCTGTAAAATCATTAGAGAAGACAACACTTGAATAATTTTAAATTAGTATGGAATTTGTAGAAAATACATACACACATGTTGCGGAAACAACTACATAACGCACTAATTTGAACATTTAACTACATATTGCCCAAATCTAAAATTAGCATTTTTAAAGCACCTTAAGAGTACTGAATCAATTAGGGGGAAAATATAGACGTTTTGATTTACCGCCTTCCATTAGAGAAATTACAGATATTTTAGAAATTGGCACTGAGTCAGAACACACACCCATCTATCACAGAAAACCATAATTTCATCAGTGTGCGTATTTTCGTGTACAATTAAAATGAATAAAAGCCTTTCGCGCTCGGTTAATTCAATGTAGTTAATGTTGTTTATTTATGATACTACCGAAGCGCCTATAACGTGCAGTAATTTTAATAGGTTTTTATTTTAAATTCACATTTATAAAACCATTAATACCATTAATTCCCAATTTTCATATTTCTATAAACGCTGTAAACCTGTACTGTATTCTATTTATATTCAAGAATTTACTGCAGGAATACATATTTTCATATCACTTGGACACAATAAATTACCATTTTTCAGACATCACTTGCGATGTCTCACTTATTTTGTTAATGGAAATAATAATTCATGTCTTCAACGTAATATTTTGCAAAATTTCTTCCATTTTTCAAGGAACACAGATTCATTTTGCTTTGTTTTTGTTCGTTAATTACACCATTTGTCAGGACATTTTTATATTGTACGAACGGCTAATTAGAGTATTTCCTAAATTACGATCCCACTTGTATATGGATTTTTAGTGTGATTTCGCCTGAAGTTAAGCATATCGAGTTTTATGCGAGCATTTAGTGGCTTTATAGCGTACGCAGCTGTGTCATCAGT
Source organism: Agriotes lineatus (assembly GCA_940337035.1). Classification (NCBI taxonomy): domain Eukaryota; kingdom Metazoa; phylum Arthropoda; class Insecta; order Coleoptera; family Elateridae; genus Agriotes; species Agriotes lineatus. Next base: position 122,352,242 of record OW679198.1, on the reverse strand, counting down.
TTGCCGCCGTCGAATCTGAAAAGCTCTCATTTTGTATCTTTGTTTATATTCGTTGGCACGCTAGGTTACAAATATAAACGGCCGTGGGTGCGAGAGAGAGTTATCATGTACAACTCGGCTGCCCAGTTTCTTTATCGATCACGCGCCGTCTGGCGCTGCATTTCGAGTTCAGTTGGCATCCGGCATCTACACGCAACAGTTGGTTTGTGAAGTGGGTCTCTCGCGGTGCGCCCTTCTGGGCTGCACTTGCGAAGGTGTTTAACGCCTTGTGCTGTTCTGTCTGTGTGCGATGTCATAATTTAGAGTGTTATTAGGACTCCTGTCCTTTCAAGGCATTTGGCCCTGCGTTACGCATTTTTCTGTGTGGGGGCGTGAATTACAGTTTGGGGCTGTCGATTATCGTAAGTCTTTTGGGTCTCCGATTTGCCGAGGAGCCGCAGACACCTATATTTCGTCTATTAGACGGATTCTCTTGTTGGGGGACTCATTAGCAGTGTTGTGTTGGCGAAGCTATCGTTTTACCGTTCTGCTTCCGTGCGAACTTTACATTACGTTTCGTATGGATACATTCCCCCTGTGTCCAGCTCCCGCAGCCCGTTGTGATGTTCGCAGTATGACTTCCGTTTCGTTCCCTGCAGTATCTGGGAACGGTGGCCGTTGCAGCAGCTTAGGACATCTAATTACCGCACAACCAAGCTCCTTACAGGTATCGTTTGTATTGATTACTAACGTCTAATGTGCAGTTTAACATATATACAGTGTGTTGCGTCGAATTATCGAACAGTTGTTATAATGTTTCAGTTATTTAGCTTTCATTGTGTACCTTTTTGTAATTGTCAAACCGTTACAGTCGTGCATCTGTCATTTACCATTCATTTACCGTCAGTTAATATAGTATAATGTCGCCCTTTATCACCGCTATTTGTCTAGAGTGTACTATTCATATCGTTTTACAGAATTATCATCAATTTACCGAATTTGTGTCGATAGTTTTAAGACGTTGCGCAATTTACCGAACTGCCGTATATACATTTTATATTTATATATGCCTTTTTCTACTTATTCACATATTCTGGTCAATACATGTCATGTTAATTTAACTGTGGTTTTCTTTGGTATTGTGCATGCGATTTGTGTGTTTATATTTTCAGTTGTAGGAAGAGTTTGGCCAGTTGCTCAAGTGGATTTTAAAAAGGTAGGTCCGTTGATGCTGAACTGGCTCGCTGTCCAGATTACTGCCAAGTTTAAAATTGAAAAGGTGGATTCACTTACTTCCCTGTTTCTCAGTGAGTTTACCTGTGCATTCTCGTTTATCATGATGGAGTTGTGGTGGCGCTCAATCAATTTAGATCTGTTTACCGTTCATTAGGCCGTTGCCCTTGTATAACCTCGTGTTGGACCACCCCTCGCTCCACTGCAGCATAGTCGGCACCTCTTGTTATGGACTGGGCAGCGGTCCTATGTGAGTTATATTTCCGATTTTGTGAGATATCGTACGCGCTAGTCGTCTAGCTTTTTTGTGGCTTTTCGTAAATACGGTTATGAGCTGGCGCGTTGTCGTAAATGTCGTTTTAACCCGTAATACATTTAACTCAACAATTATTACTGAAAAGAAGACAACTAAACTGGCTTGGACACTTGATACGGATGCAAGGTGGTATAGTATAGCAAAAACTATTTGGCAAATGGGAACGGATGGAAAGAGAACTAGAGGATGACCGAGGAAAAGATAAAACAACGTGATAGGGAAGCTACTACAAAAAAGAGGAAACCGTTTTAGTCAAGCCAAGACAGAAATGAGTGGAAGAAATTATGTGGAGGTAAATCGTCCAACCCTCGACACTGAAAGGTAGAACAAGGAAGCGGATAAGTTAAAGTAAGTATAAGTAAACCATGCATATTCGAATAGTTAGATGTTTTCACTTTTATAAACGACAGCATAACAAACATTTATGAAAATTGTAGAACTTCTACGAATAGTATAGCCCTGCCATGGTGGTAACTGAACATTTGTAGTAACTTACTGCAACTAAACAAATGCAGAGAAGTCTCGGTAGCGCAGCGGCAAAGGCTCTAAGTCTGAACAAGCGAGTTCTCGATCCGAATCCCGGAATAGGCCAAACTTTTCTGCAGCCGATTAGATCGGTACTAAGGCCAAAAAATACAATTAACTCTCCTCGAAAGACTGGTCTATGAGGTAGAGTAATAAGACTGCACACAATGAGTGATTCTCGACACTGAAAAATAAGAGGTTAATGACATAAAGATGCACATATTCAAAAGATTATTATCACTGGATGTGATTAGAGCGTTAAATATTCCGAAACCTTTGGTCCGATGGAAAAATGTTTTTTCAGGGGAAAAATATATACCAATTAGTAACTACTTTTTTAACAAATTATTACTCTATTTGATTTATTGGTGTTGTTTGGAGTCTTGCATTCTTTGAACCCAGAACAATGTTAAAATTTGAAACGGATTACTTACTCTAAAGTCAATTGATTCAGTTTTAATGTACCTACTAACAGCTACAGCAAACGGAAAATAATTTATTATACACAAATATCATATCGCCCCCCCCCCCCAAATTGTAAAGCTTAGAATTCTCATTAGGACACCGGGTTTAAAACATCCAAAAACTAAAACTCCGGAATTTAATATTTTTAAATAATGCTTTTGTCTCCAATCAATGGGCTAGTTATGTAAGTTATACTCGTATTACCGGCCATTAAACTGTCAGCTTTCAAAATTACATGTCAATTGCTACAGCAACTATAATCAACTGTGTGTACGCGAATATTTTCTATACTATTTATAAATATTTTCCAAGACATGTCATGCTAGTCTACTGAAATTATTTGCAAATTTTACTAATTTAGTTGTCGTCTATAGTCATTTTTTATATGCTACTAGTTGTTTAAGGGGTACATTAGAAAGATGGAAATACTATATCCACTATTCGAAGATAAAAGACAACAAGAAACAATAGAAGAAACTACAGAACGAGGCACTGGCCCATATATAACAGAAGAAGAGGTAATACATGCAGTAAAGTTGACAAAATGCAATAAAGATCTTGGTCCTGATGAAGTTCCCGCTGGTATAATAAAATTAATCACGGATAAACAAATAGGCGTATTGGTGGATTTATATAACACAGTAATAATTCTTACAGAATGGCTTAAATCGACATTCATCACTTTACCCAAAAAAACCAACGCAAGAAAATGCAATGAGCACAGAACAATTAATTTAATGAGTCACACTCTCAAAATATTGCTGAAAATATTGCATCAAAGAATTTTCCGGAAGTTAGAACAAGACTTTAGTGACACCCAATTTGGTTTCAGGAAAGCAATGGGCACAAAAGAGGCCCTGTTCGCATTGAATGTGTTAACTTAGAGATGTATGGATATCAATCAACCAATATATGTTTGCTTCCTCGACTACAACAAAGCATTTGACAATGTCCGCCATAACTTAAGGTAGTTCGACTACTTAAAGATAAAAACACAAATATGAAACAAATTAGAATAATAACTCAGTTATATTTTAACCAAACAGCTAATGTGAAAGTGGATAATGAGTTAACCGAAGAAATACAGATACAAAGAGGAGTAAGACAAGAATTACATATACTTTCGCCTTTACTGTTTAATCTATATTCAGAAGAAATAATCAAGAAAGCACTGGAAGAAATATCAATTGGGATTAAAGTTAATGGGAAATGTATAAATAATATCAGATATGCAGATGACACTATACTTATTGCATTAGAGTAATTAGAAGATGTACAGAGAATATTAGACCAAGTAGTCGAAAGTAGTGAAGAAAAGGGTCCGACACTAAATATCAAAAAGACTAAATTTACGACAATCACAAAATCGCAACAACGACAAGAAAATATATGGATCGGAGGTGAACAAGTGAAGAAGGTATAAAAATACAAATACCTGGCACAAATTGTCAACGAAAACAATAAATACACAAAGGAAATTAGATCAAGAATTGGCCATGCTAGGCTCGTATTTAATAAAATTAAAAATGTACCATGCAACAGAATGTTAAGATGCTATGTACCTATTTTCAGTAGCATTTTATGGAACGGAGGCTTGGACGATAAAGAAAAGCATCAGTGATCCACTAGAAGCATTTGAGATATGGACCTATCGAAGAATGTAGAAAATCAGCTGGGTGGACAGAGTATCGAATGATGAAGTACTCAGAAGAATACGGAAAGAAAAAGAAGTATTAAACACAATTAAGACAAGGAAACTGCAGTATCTAGGTCATGTGATGCGAGGAGAGAGATATGAAATGCTACAAAATACCATGCAAGAGAAAATACACGGTAGTGTCCTCAAGTAGAGAAAGAAGACGCATTTCCTGGTTGAGTAACCCAATGGTATAATTCCAGTTCTATTGAATTGTTCAGAGCAGCAACGTCAAGAATACAAACAGCCATAATGATAGCCAATATTCTAAGAGGAATCGGCACTTAAGAAGAAGAAGTTATTTCAGTTCTCCACCCCTTTGTATTTTGAGCCTTTCTTCTGACATGAAATTGTATTTAAGGATTCTCATCAGATTTTGATGAGTTTGTGTCTTCTATTTGAGTTATTCTACAAAGTATTTACTACCACTACAACAATTTCAGTAAGCTTGTAAGCCTTTATTTCGTTTATCTTCAATCAATTGTCGTTATTTTAAACAAAAATACATTTGCAAAATTTTACAGAATTTACAAATTTCGAAATCGTTTTAAGTATAGCTTGGATATCATCCGTTTTAACTTTTATTTCTTTTCATTTACACAACAAGAATGCAAAAATTATATTTACAGTTATTCTTATACGAGAGGCGGACATACCGATTTATATGTGCTTCAAACCACTATAAGACCTTATAGATATAGGTACCTGGAACAAAGCCACTAACCCCTTTTGCATATAGTGAGTCGGGACACATTTACCGATGTTGCTCCGTCGGAGAATTGAACCCCAGAATCCGAGTTCAGTAGCCAACTGAAGTGGGATTTTTCATTAGGGTAGTTACAGCAAACTATATTTAATCTATAAAGAACAAGTTTCCACTGAATGCAATGGGAAAGGGATCGACTATAGGTATAGCAGATATATAGGATGCAGCTAATGGCTCTGTTTATAGAACAGCGTGTAATACAACTATAAGACTGTAACAAGACAAATTGAATGTTAAACGACACTCGAGTTTCCCAAGACAGTCACTACAACTGAAAATCCGTCTATCTTCCCTTATCAGAGGGGATGTTTACATGAGGATTACAGCTGAAAAGCATGCCTATGTATTGTACTTGGGCGTAATTTAAATTTAAAGCAAGTAAGTAGTAACAATGTGATGTGTTCACAACTAAACTTCCGCTAGGACATCAACACAGTGTAGAAGTAACTTTTCTAATACAATATTTGTCACTTATCAAGCGAAAGTTTTAAAGCAAAAAATATGTCAATAACAAAGACAAAAAAAGTAGGACCACGAGCTATATAGTACAGTATTTACACGGGGTATCCCGTGTCCAGACGAATACATCTCTCTACTTTTATAAATCTCCCACTGCATAATTGCATACATTTTAGTTTTTTAACGATTTTTCTTCCAATAATTATTGTCATTTGAGTGTCAGGACTGTTTGTTCAAATGGGATCCAATCACTTATTGTTTTATTTTTATACAATATTTTAATCAATTGAACGAATTTATGCTGTCTCCATTTGCAATAATCGTTATTTTTTACAATATATTGAGCAAATATGCCCTAAAACAAAAAGAGTTAAATACCGTTTCTAACATCTGCCAGACGCATTAAAATCCTGTATAACGTTTATACGAAAAAATAAAACTAAGATGGTTCCTTGAAAGCAAACTGAGGTCTTTACGTTGCAGAAATACAATCACACTGTGCATAAAAGGTGCCCCACGAGAGCTTTTATTGATATTTAAAATGGCCACTAAAACGAACATTTCGATGTTATTTCAGGATGCTTGAAGAACTGCATCATCCACGGCCGGTTCTTTTCAGTCCTACAATTTGCTCCAATTTACCTGACTTAGCGCTTCTATGATCACCAAGATCCGAGTAATCAGTAGGTATCTCATTTGCAGTCACTTGTATTCAAATATGCCATCTTTTCAAATATACCGCCAACCTTTGACATGTACATTGTGAGAATTATTGAATTTCTTGCTATTTGTTCTCTGAATTTAGGGTTGGTTATTCTAACTCCATTCGTACTAGAAAGAATAGCTACTGTAATAATTTTAAGTGACAGAAGACAGAATAAAAAATGGATGCGTTTTATGGAGATCGAACTCAAACTGCCCTCACATAACGCGTATGTCTATAACCTATGCCATTCACTAGTTGTTAAATTTGTGGTTCATTATAAGCGTAATTTTAGTATTTTTAAACAGCTTCCGAATGCAATCTGTACAGTTTGAAAATTAAATAATATAAGTTTTACATTTTCTCATTAAGCAACCAATGTAGACGACAAGTATATTTTTAACCTGTCTGATTGATGAGTCAATACGTCGTAGGATTTCTTCTGGTTAATACTCGTATTTACGTATGTTAGGGGATTTTAACGAGGTTGGCAACTTATTTCGTTACCATACTAAAATAAGAGAGATGCGAATTGAAAAACTAACGAAGGTAAACATTCCTGTACAAAAACACTGTTTAGCAAATTTTGTTAAGAGCTGAGGCCCCATTTTGTTGCGTGTTATGTACACAGAGCCGTTCGAGATTCTACTGTGCGGCATTCACGATAATTCCTAACTAACAAATATTAAGCACAAATCTCATGTTGAGGGGTAAAATAATTTATACAGATTCTATTTAAAACTCTGCAGCATATGTCTCTCTACGGATTTTTAAAGCAGTCGAATACTTTAATATAATACATGAAGTATTTCTTTGTAAGCAATTTGGTGTGATTAGAATACGTTGGTGTTCTGCTCGATTGCTCGTTGCTGAAAGTTTCTTCAAGCGCAGATTTATTGCTAGTTCCAGAACAGTGACGGAAGTTCAGACGAATTGAAAAAAGCCAGTGTGTTCAGGTTAGGTACTAGTGATATAGTAAGTTTTGAATAATTACGGTTGAGAAATATTTTGACAGTTGAACATAAAAAGTTGAAATTTAGAATTTATAATAAATATAACTTTGTGAACAAATTTAAACCTATTCCCCATTGATTCCATTTGTGATTCTGAACAATTGGTAATAAAAATTAACCAAAGTCAAAGCAAAGTTCGACAGTTCATGGGTTTTCTATAAGCGAAGTACTTTTCACAAGTTATCAAGTGTCAATGTCACGTTGGCATTAGTTTTATACTATTTCTTATAACTGGTTGATGATCTCAAAAGGGGGTTGGTGGTTTATAACGCAGCCATTTAATGAAACAAAATATATTTTTACGTATATTTCAACTGGCCTTAGTAGAAGTTTTTTCTGTATAATTTGAAATTTATACTTTTACATATTCCGTATTTTAATTAGCGACTATTTACTAAGGTTTAAGAGGTGGTGGAATTAAACACACCATTTCAACTATATTTGCATAGTTTTTTTATTATTGAAAAGTTGTTTATACATTATTATGACGAAAATTTTACTTTAACGAATCATTGTCAATTTCTAGCTGTCATTTAATGTGTTTAATTCCACCACATTTTAAACCATTGTAAATACGCTAATACAGGATATGTAAATGTATGCGTTCCAAATTACACTAAAGACGACCCCTACTAAGAGTTATGTATAAAAAAATTGTTTTATTAAATGGCTGCCTTATAAACCACCAATCACTTCTTTAAGTAACTTTTGTAACTAAATATTTGCTACACTAGTAACAATATTCATATTCACGGCCTGCTCAGAACCACATTGAATAGCTTATAATGGCCTCAAAATTGGCTAAAAGTTTATTATATCAGAACCAAATTTCGACTTTTTTGAGATGCTTTAATTTTTTTCAAACCTTACAACAATGCTTTCGGCAAGGCGATGGTGCAAGTGAAATTCTTCATCAATTAAACAAAATAGGAATTGTTTTAAACTTGTTTTTAAGAAAAAATCGTTCAATGGAAAATTACGGATTTCTTGTAAAGTATTCTATTTTTGTATCTTTTTTGTTGTTCGAACTTTTAAAAATGTATTATCGTGCAACTTACGATTTAATTTTGTTTTAAACTTAAAAACCTACTTCTAAAAGTTGGACAATGGGTTATAATGGACTAATATTGATTGTTCCCGGAAGTACATTAGAAGCGATGTCTATACTGTATATAGAGCATTACCTGAAGCTTAATAAGCAAACATACCCAATGGCGTAGCTATCGTGCGCGAAGGTGTGCAGCAAAGCGCTGGGGCCTAGGACTTGAGAAGGGCCGGGGGTCCACGGGACCTACTTAGACCACCTTAGAAAATATCGTTATATTTTCACTGCACAACAGCCTCTGTTAGATCTTGCTTTGCTAGAAATGCAATGGAATGCATTTTTAAAATTAAATTGTAAATTAAAATTTAAAAAAAAGTTTCTAAACTCTTTGATACGGAAAACGCTCGGTATGAAAAGCAACTTTTGCTAGATCGAATAACAGTTGAAGAGCATTGAAAATTATGTAAAAAACATAGAAAAATATCTTAACGTTTCTACTCGTAGTAATACTGAAACAGTAAAAAGCAACATTTAATAATGCAAATTACATTAGCTCGTAACGAAAAAACATTGTAGCAGGTGGAATTCGAAACTGCGCGGAACGGAATTCGATTGCTAGCTAGGCGCTTTACGAGCTCGGCTAAATTAGTCTGCCTGACGCACTTGCTCATCTTTGCATTACAAAGGACACGGTAACAATAGGACCTAGGGCGGACGAACTGCGTCCGATCGTTGACGATGAAAAAGTGACAGACGCAGATGCACGCGTTTATATAGTGTACGTTTATATTAGTTATATCGTTATATTCCCAAATGTAAAAAATATTCCAAAAATTTCGAAAGAAGACATTTTCCTCAAACTAATTTCCCCGATTTTTCCCTACTTTCAGTGGCACAGTGTGAATAAATGGCTAGTACACTTTTCCCATTGACTTCACCATATATGAAGTATGTTAACTGATTACTTACATTTTACGTAAGTTTGTTAAGCTAAGCAATAACAATGTTCCCCACATATTTTGAGAAAGTTTTTCATGGTTACAATCAAGAAACTAAAAAAAAATCTAATATTTATATATGTTTACCCTGGCTGTCTCATTATTACGTTCAAGGTTTAAAGAAGTATGTAATAAGTAATTATGTTTTATTGATGTTTCACTTTTGTACAAGACTGTCTCATATTTTCCCCAAAATGACCGCATGAGACCTAGTTTTTATTAGTGGTCAGTAAGCCAATTACAAGAATATTAAAAAACAAAAGTTTCAAAACTGAAGAAGCCCAGTAGCGCAGTTGGTAGAGCGTTAGGCTTGCATTAACACGTTGAACCCTGACTACCACTATAGTGGTATCTTTGGTATACAATAATGTACTGACTACCACTTGACTGGCAAGAACTTCTATCTAGTTTAATTCTCATATTTTTTGTCAGTCCTGAAGCAAACACGACAATTGCTCACCGGATATGTCCAAATCCGTAAAAACACGTGGTCTGCCAGTATAGTGGTAGTCAGGTTAAAGAAGGAGTATTTCTGGGTTGTATTCCCTAAACTCATTTTTCGGAAAGATGCTTATGTCCGTTTCTGGGGAGAGGTTGGCACTACCATCTCAGGGTTCAAGGTGTTAAGTAAGTCCTCGGTTGGAATACCACGATGGGCGTAATTCTTCCGCAGCCTTGGCGATCGCCATCGAGTTCGGTGAGACCATTCATAGTTGGGAACTACATTAACTGTGCTCTACTTGAAACCACAGACCTAAGAGATAAAGTACGAAGGTCAACACATTACCAACACATACACATAACACCATGGTTGCTACGCAAGTTCAAAAGGCGCGCTCCAACTGTGTATCCCGAAACCGGGGAAAGTTGAGCACTGCATCGCCAGATGTTAGCGTACAAATCACCAGCCTCTACACCGGTAGGTTAAAAATGTTACAGCTAATACATATAAGATTCAAAAATGTCTAATCATTACTCCAGTAGACTATGGATGTTTTTTAATGTTTTCATTGTGATAATACGAGTACAATATCACATATCACAATGTTGTTGACTAAAATGTCAGTTGTTGTCATTATGTTTAAGGATCTCTCTCGTTTGTCGTTTTACACAAAAATAAAAATATATTTCTTTGCATTTCTGCTTGTTGTTTTTGTTTCCAATAAAAAATTTGTTTGGCATTTGGAATGGAGGGGAATAGGTTACAAATGTACTGGTCATATATGAGGGGGGCCATAACAAAGAGTTCGCGTTCGGGCCCATTGTGCCCTCGCTGCGTTACTGAACATACCAAAACATTCTAACCGAAAGGGTTTTGAATGACCATTGGAAAGTAGGAGTATAAAACTCGTTCCACATGGTGTCGATGTTTCGTGTAATTTGCAAGCTAGCTCCCTATTATAATTAGAAGGAACTTTGTCACCACGTTTCAATCATATTTTTGAGTATAGTTTTTATCATAAGATGCTATTTTCCGAATTCGTATGCAATTTGGATCGCGGCCCACTCGTTACCAAATGCCAACGTGTACATTTTCCATTTTAAAGTTTAAAGCTCTCCGTTGAAAGTGATTGGTACTTCAGTTTATCACTGATAATACATTACTGTGAAACAACTCTTAACCAAATATCCCTGTTTCGTCACGGGTAAATTCATATTGATACTCGTACTATAATGGTATGTATGTGATCTGTATAATATACGAAAAAGTTTAAGACATACAAAACTTGAACAACACGTGTTCAGAGATGCAACTTATGATTTTCCATTGTTTATTATCAGTTTTACACATAACGTGCTATATCGATGTAATTGATCCTAGAACGAATACTTTTATTCTTATCACTTAGCAGTTTGATGTTTCTAATATGTGTCTAGTTTAAATTTTCAAATTTATATATTAACAAGATACCTTGTCAATGATGTCGTTGCTTCTGATGATACATCGCTTTAGAACATCGAGCGTAATTGGAAATTCTACACGATTACTTCAAATTTTCGCCAGAAGCTGGATTACGCTTTTGGTGTCAAAAACAGCCTGTTTTCGATGCATGAAAAATGCGTATCAAATCCACAAGTGTTTCATTTACTATTGCAATCGATCATCCTGGAGTGGATGACGCCTGTCCGCAATGGACCGTCAAATTCGAAACGGATTTTCGCTGGAGATATAACCAAAAAGAACCGAAACATTTTCCGCTTCCAAAATAAACTCGCAACGAAAACAAACTGTTGCCGATAATTAGCCCGCAATAAACCAGTGCAGTTCGTTCAACCGGGCAACCACCAGATTAAGGGAAAGTGACGACAACCGGGCCGATTCGGATTTATGCGTGGAAACGTGCCAGGATTTACAACTGCGGCCTTTGACAGGCCGATTTTTCACGTGGGCTTCCTGCGTTTGGCGGCGCATTGTTTACGTAGAAACCGCGTCAGTCAAACGGTAATGCACGGATTGAAGCGTTTATTATGCTAACAGTGCCTGGATATTTATTAAACAAGCAATTAACACTGAAGAATGTACAAATTCGCGATGACGCGACATGGCTATTTAGGCATATCTACGTTTACGGACCATGCTTACCTGGAGGAGAACAATGACAGTTCTTGCCTCCTACCATGATGTTCGAATTCGCTATACTTTTCACTGTGGATTTTCCAGTGAGGTTCCAGGTTTTAAAGTTTTCATTAACCACGTACATAAATCAGTTAACACAATTATAATCAGTTTACGCATCGACACAAACTTAATAACGTCTTTATCGGTTTATCGCTCATCTCCTCGGGGAAAATTAATTTAGCCTCAGGATCCGAGCGAAAACAACCTGTTATCTACACTTGTCAGCTCTACTAACCTCGCTGATTTGAAAAGCTCAGGGTGCTCGAACACCTTGCAATAGAGCTGAAGCACCCTCACGCAGGCCAAGTTGAGTCCTAACCAAGGATAATCCTCCTGCCTCTTGGTCTCGGACAGCATGGCAAGGCTCGGAAAAATTCTGGACACGTCCACAGCGACGAGGGGCCCTCGAAGTAAGCACCAGCACTACTCCAGAAGGAACACACACGCAAGCAAGTCGAAATATCACAAACCAACGGAAGCTGATAACCACCACAAACATAAACCCACTAAACAAAGTCCATGGTATCACACGACGCTCCGAATGCAGCTTTCGCAAAGAAATACCCTCAGGCGTGGAAGGCGCATCGCCCTGCTGTCTGATAAACAAACTTCAAAATTGGCGCCAGTGCAAATTAGCGCTGCGAGCGACACAAGTGCCGCGCGAGGAGTGATGGAGTTAAATCTGTTAATAAGAAGACGTCGAAGAGCGTGCGCGACGCTCCTCGAAGAGACGCTGCAAACGACGGAAGACGTCAAGACGGCAGGAAGGCGTAAAATAGTGATACGTCGCTGCAAATCAAATGCATTACGATAATTAGGCTGCCAAACCAATCGCCAGGAAGGGCCCCGAAATACCCGCTTTAATGCGAAACCGACGCCTGTTATCACCGGAAGCCCAATTTTCTAGCTTTTGGGCTTTTGGGCTCGCGACGCGATTTTCTAGGAACGTCGCAAATGCGCAAAAATAAGGTGTGACTGCCTCTACTATTTATATAATAAATCCCTCAGCTTCACCTTGAGCCGTATATTGGATAATAACGCGGCAGGACAAGCTATTCTTTAATACTGCTCGACGAAGTCGCGAATGGAAGGGTCCGGTGCCTTATCAGAGACATCCTAGATAAAAGTCAAATACGCACTCAGTGACTCATCAGAAGTGCCTACTAATTAGGATCTGGACGATCGCTAATGGCTCATGCAGAAAACCCTTAACAAGCACTAATTGGCTTTGGCTAGCATTTGCCAATTGAGGTAATTACGAATTCGTTTAAAATTTGAAGAATACTAAATTCAAATAATCTGTGGTTTTTCCAGGTTTTACATACTGTTACTGCGTAATTATCTAAATTAAGGTTTATTCCCCAACGTGCGTGTAATTAAAATTTACATCACTGAACAAGATCACTCCCGCCTGCTTTTAAACAATAAATGCTAATGTTGATCATTGCTAGGACACACAGTCGAAAGCAAAAAGCACAATGATAAGGCAATGACTGCATATTTATCAATAACAGATAAGAATCTTCAGCGATGGTACTGATAATGGGGAGCATCATTGGGCACTTCGACTTGATTTGAATTCACACTTTAAAATCTTTAATGGTTCCGAAGCACTTGAGAGATAATTTGTTGATTACACTGCTTGCATTTAGTTAATTAAAATGATTATAACAGAATTTTAAAAGCATTTGGGGGGACACAACGTACAATCCTCATATCCTAACATGTACAGCGACGCCTATAATTGGCCTAACGGCTGTTGGCTGAGTACAAAATAAAATAAAATAAAATAAAATCCCCTCCAAATTCATACAGCAAAGAAATTATAACAGTTCTGTATAAAGTAATGAATGAAAAATATTTTTTTATAAAACAAAACAAAAAGCTACACCAATGCCATTAAATCTGCAATACGACTAAATGTAACTGTGCAAGTTGGATTAAACAGCATAAATACATTGTTCGACTAGTAATCAACCTGCACGAACAGTCCTGTCACTTTAACAGACTTATTATTCAAGAAAAGCGTCGGTCATCGTCAGCAGATAATTATAGAACACATTCATTTATTATTATTGTATCTATCTGTCATATATGAAACGGATGAACATAGCTATGTGCGTTTCTACTCCGCAACTTCCCGTGCAAATTACGTTGGAAAATCCTATTGTCAATAGTAATTTTGTTCGCGCAAAGCCAGTTGATATATAACATGAATGCACGAAGGTGTCGGTAACGATTATTTGTTACAGTTTATACTAAAACTGCCACGTACAATATTTTACAAGATGTAACAAGATTATATAAATTTATCTTTATTGCGACAATTAAGAGCACAACACAACATTAGGGATCCCTTCCAAATTGATGTCAAAATGGCAGAGAACGACAGCGCCTCTTGCGGAAAGTTGGATCGTTCGTAGTGCCTTTTGTTAAACATTCATGACAGTACATATAATACGTGATATATTTGAATACCTTACTTAAAGTATAAAACGAAAATAATATTGTTTTACCTAATTAATCTATGGATTACCTAGTTGTTCTATACAATAACTATCTGAAGTAGGTAGTTAATATATGAAATAAGAATTATCACCGTTGTTTGGAGAACTATATTGCTTTGAGAAAATAAAGATATAGTAAATGAAAAACCAAAATAGAGGATCCCCGAAATATGTGGATCTGGCTTAACCACAAGTTCTTAAACATAAAATAATACTTTATTCTGTTAAAAAATCATAATTTTGATGATAACAATAGGTTTATATCGATTTAAATGATATTCGTTATAACACTTTATAGGGCTATCAGTCACCTTTTGAGCTCATTCTGGTGATTATTCGTGCACTACTAGCGGATGAAACACGAATATCACAACACATCAGACACACTTTAATGACACAGCCGAGAGCTCTGATATTTTTCCATGGAGCAATATTCATTAGTAATTTTTTTGTCTTATTAATTTTTGATATCTGCTACGATTTGGATAGAAAAAAGTAAACTGGGCCATACTTTTTGGAAACAGGTGAAATACATACACAGGGTGTCCTGAAAATACGTGTACAACGGAAGACCACAAGTTCCTTCGCCCCAAAATATGATGATTTAACTCAACTTATCTGTATACAAAGTTGCTTAGTTTAGCCGCTAGAGGTCTTCAAAAATGATTAGCTTTTTTTAATTTTTTCAAGTAAGTTGAAAAATCTTTGATAGATTTTATTCATGTTTTGGCCATGCGTTTCGACCACTAAACTTCAGCTTTTTGTGGAATAAACCCTAATTTCGAAAATAACAGGGTGCATAAAAACGTTGTCACAATAAATTATCCATCCATATTTTTTTAACCCCCTGTAGGCTATAATCACTACCAATGTTTTTTTGTAAAAAGCTACTTTCATTTAAAAGCTATTTCCTCTGTTACAAAATTTGAGTTGGGTAAACGGTTTAACCACAAAAAATATTTTCTAAATTTCTACAAGCCTGAATCGGCAATTGTAACTTAACACTAGGCTTGTAGGGATTTAGAAAATATTTTTTGTGGCTAAACTGTTTACCCACTTAAAATTTTGTAAAAGAGAAAATAGCTTTTAAATTAAAGTAACTATTCAGAAAAAAAATTGGTAGTGATTTTACAGGGGGTTAAATTTTTTTTTAAAGTTAATCATTTTTAAAGCCCTCTAGCGGCTAAACTAAGCAACTTTGTATATAACTAAGTTGAGTTAAATTATCATATTTTGGGCCAAGGAACTTGTAGTCTTCCGCTGTACACGTATTTTCCAGACACCCTATGTATGTGCTCAGCAATCCGAAAAACCCATTACTAATAACTAACTTTTAATTGCACCGGTAACTCCTACCCAATTATAAAACTATTGTAGAGTGTAGTAATATTTTGTTATAAATCAACCTTTGCATACAGAAAAATATTGTCATGAATATGAATTGATTGTAAATTTATTGATGTAAATAATAATACATACACTAAAAAATATGGGGCTGTCATCCTGGCTTTATTTTTTTCTGTCGCAACCTCGCAACATATATCAAAAATGTTAAAAATTAAAAAAAAAATTCTAAACAACATATCTTTCTGCAAAAAGGCCCTCATTAAAGAGTTACTTTCTGATTTGTATCATGATCTATGTTTCAGGCACTAGTAGTACTACATGGATAGCAAATAACCACTGCCAACTCACAAGATCACTTAACCCGCATGCAGTGTCATACCGAATATCATTAAAGTCTATCCAAGCATTCTATTGTTATCAGCAGAATTATTATTTTAAAGAACTTTGAAACAGAATACTGTTGCGTTAAATCGTATCGTTTCTAGCTATGTCCACATATTTCGAGGACACCCTCTATATCTCAAAATATAACATGTTAAAACGTGCTCACGCAGATCGATTCATTTGTTACAGTAAGGATTACTGTTCTTTCACGATGCACACTTCTTTGAACCGAATTTAACCTTACACAAAATCTATACAATATCTAGCTAGAGTGTAGAATAATGTCTTATTATGTACATTAACTAAACGAATCAGTAGCGTCGGCTAAATATATTTCTCGGTATTTATAAAGTTTTCTACCTGGATCGCAAAATGCGGACAAACATTGGCTGTTTACTGTTCTCAGTTTTGTTTGTGAGCTTTGTTCGATTAAGCGTGGCGCGTGTATTTTATTCTGTAGTTTTTGTAAATTTTCTGAATTGCGATGTTGTGACCCCTTTTAAAAAACAAATAAACGCTGGCAATGACTGAAGGTTAATGATAGCCGTCGGCGCATGTGACGTGACTTACTGGTGTCTTCTCATCTCAATTCTGCTCTAGATTGTAACTGTAACATATGCATGAAGGCACCAGTAACGGCGCTATCTGTGCTAAATTGGTGTTACAGTTTATATTAAAAGATAGTAATAACACTAATAACTATATACAGCACCGTTATGATGACTAATCATAGCACCACGGCACCGCATGACGAATTCCTGTGTTTGGAAAATTCAAATATAAAATTTATGTGAAAAGACCGGTGGTAATGCGACCAATAACAACATCTCTGGCGGCAGTTTTATCGATAGTGTTGGCTTCTGTTAAACATAATCTCTAACCTCTAAGTGACTGCGAAACGACCAACCTACAATAATTCAAGCTTGAAACACCTTCTGTCAAATTAGCGTTTGTTTGACTTATTGCCTTGACTCGATTTAACAGAACAATAATAAAAACAAAGAACTCCTCTGTAACTAGATAACGGTTGGAAATGAGACATTGGTTTATTAACATGTTTTGCTTCTTGTAGCATCCCACATCACACCCTTAAGTTTGAACCATACCTTTTAGATCACCCTACATAGCCCGTTTGTGTTTGTATCCTCTTTCATTGCTAATTAGGTTTAATTCATGTAATCTATTATAACGAAAAATGCGTAAGTACGTTTTAGTATGTGAGCGCTAGATTTAGTATGTGCACCGAAAATTCAACGGTGGTCGCGGGGATTTTAGGCCTAGGCAGTCGCCGGCGGGCTAAGCCTGAGGTTGCATGTTTGTAAGAGCCTGATAGTGTAAAATCGCCTGCGGCGAGCTAAGTGTAAGGGCTTGGGAGCCCCGCAGTAAATAGAATTGGCTGCCTATAGTGTTTGTGTGTAGCAAGTCGTGTTTACACTTCCAGTAAACGCCATTTTTACAGTGTGCAGAGTAAGTACGCAATAGGGTACGTGCAATGGTTATCAGTTTTCAAGGAAGCATGTTTAATCAAAGCAAAATTTGATACATTTCACGTTAAAACAAAAAATACGATTTCATTTGGACCCAAAATAAAAGAATGATATAAATAAATCAGTAAGTAAATGTGGTGATGTTACTGGTTACCACTGAGGAGCGGCGAACTAGCGGACTGTGGGTTTTATTTACTCTCATTAGAGACATTGTCTCACAATCTGTTTTGTACAAAAGTATGAATTTAGATTAACTGCAGTTTAAGATTTGTGTGTACTTAGCACAAACATGCCTGTGTAATGTAATGATAGTTTGTATGACCATAAAAATTCTCTATTGCACAAGTTAACTTCACGTAAGAGTAGCTGCAGTTGAAGTTCTTTCGCAGATCGAGTCCGGTTTTGCTGATTTGGTTGTGCTCTGCGTTAAATTAAAAGTGATTGCGTTTATCCTTCAGACATTTTTAACCTGTGGAGCAGTCATATATCTAATACTTACTATATTGCTAGCGTCTATGAGTGGGAAACTTGCCAATGAAGTGAGACACACAACCAACTCCTTAATGTATACGGTGAGCTGTGCGCAAGCGCGGCGGCGCCGTCCGCCCAATGGTGAAGTGGTCAAGTTTAAAATTCGCTTTTAAAGGCGGAGTTCGATTTCTCACGCATGCGCACGAGACGCGTTATACTATAAGTGAGACTATGTCGGCGCCGTAATGTTTTCTGAAGTTTCCAGGCCCTACCAGCAATATATGTGTATTATATATATGGGAGCAGTCGTCACAAAATCACATATAACGTTGTTTGCAGTAGAGTTCCTAACGCACATATGCTTGTTTACTGCTTTGTGACGTCACGGAGCGGCCATGTCATGCTGAGGCGTTTTTGCGCGAGTTTTACCAAGTTTCAATTAAATTTGCAATAATATCTAGTATAGCTCTTAAAGAACGCATTTAAGCTGGTTTTGTTAACAGTGCAAGAATCCTATTGTGAATCCGCCAAGGAGTTTCGTGGCGTCCCGATTTCCCCGTGACATCAGCCACCGGAGAGGTGATATCCAGAAGCTAAGAGGCGACAGCCACAAGCTAGGTGATTCCTCGCCAAATTCGAAGAAAAAGTTTCACACAACGAGTTGGCCAACTCAAGTCACTGCGTTGCGATTTCTAGGGCTGAAGCTTAAGGTAACCTGATACAGGAAATTGTGCATTGTGAGCTTAAGCGTTCGCTTCATACTGTGTTGTGAAGATTTCGCGATCGTAAAGGAATGCGCTTCATAGCCAAATAAATACGTACGCGAATCGTGAAGCCGGGTTTCTATGTTCGCGTATAAAAAACAATTACTTCGGTGTCTTCATAAGGTTGTTTATATGTGAATGTATTTCAGATGCAGTTATTCTGATAGTATTTGCTTTGTAAATACGAGTAGCCACGATTTACTGCGTAGGGATATTAATCCATTCTTAGTGAACACTGTTGTGTTTAGCATAGGCCATTCGTTCTAGGATTTGATCCCATTTTCTTTATTGTTTTATCTGTGCTTTAAAGGTTTATTTGTGTAAAGAAATTGGTTTCCTTGTGAGTATTGCTGAAGTCAGCAGCGAATTGCTGATGGGCTTCCTGGTTTTTGGCAGTACAAAAGCGTAATTTAACGTCCCAACGGCGAAGCCAAATAACAACTGATTTCCAGATATGTAAAATGAATTCGTATATCAATGCGTTCTAAACTTTTAGAAGGCATCGCTGCATATACGTTGCGAAACAAACTAATATTTACAAGAGAAAATTACAACGTCTAAAATGTACTAATCATTGCGAAAAACCGTTGAAACAAATTAACTGTTGTAGAAGTTGGCATCTGCTCTAATAATTATATTAGATTTTAGCGCCAGACTTTTAGTTTACTATATCCATCATACATGACACCTGTAAAAATGTAAATAATGTACAACTACATATATCACTCGAGAAAACTGAACCAATGCCAAGAGATTTCGTTTTCAATAAACCACGCGCGTTGGGTTCGTTTCTCGTCTTGCCATTTCACATTTTCTAGGTACAACTTGCGACCAATTTAACTCAAATTTGGATCTGTGACGCTTACAAACTGCCTACCTAGTTTCAAAAATAATCGGTGAAATAAAGGAAACTAATAAAAGGCACTGTGCCACAGAATAGACAAGCAAACAATTCAGTAACTTTTGCGTCAGCAAACAGACATTTACATGTTTCTAATTTTACGCGATCGTTGACAAAATGAAATTTCGATTTTACTTTCTCAAACCAACTCAGATTAATTAAGGCATGATTATCTAGAATGGTAAACATAAAATCATAGCTGAGCTTAAATTAAAAACGATACAAATTGAAAAATATACAAAAACGGAACGGAACCACCGCACCGGTTTGAAAAAGTTTCTGCTCGGGGTGGCTTGCGTGGCAAAGCTACCACTAAATCAGCAAGTGGATAATCTGAGCGGTTTATTTCACTCAATTCAACTTCTAATCTACTAAGAATTAAGGGGGAGATTAATACGTTTAGATAAGCAACACTTCTATAAAACTAGCTTTCCTTAAAATGCAATAACAAAACAATGAATCGAAAATAATAACACATCCAACTTCTTATCCTAATCGGAAATTTCAAATCACATACCGGAGCATGTCATGTTGGAAAAGCAGTTCGTGTGTGAAAATTTGATGTGTCGCGTGTCATCTGTGACGTCGAGTTTTTTATGTATTTTGAGTAATCATAACGCCGTGCAAGGCTTACCATTATCATAATATACCATATGCGCAGATTAGCTAGATAACTAATTAGTATGTACATCAAAAACAAATGCACAGAAAAATCCCCAATCCTATATTTGTATACAATTCTTTCTATGTGTAACAGCAATCGTAACACCTGAATGACCTTCTGTAGCCACTTCCGTTGGCTTTCAAAAAATCATCTTTATACTCTTCTAAAAAAGAAACCTTTTGTTTACTTATGTAATTATGCTGCAAATATTGTCAATAATGGTTGATTCAGGAGGCAAGTGATTGATTGCCACAATTTAACGACGAAGCTTGGGGTAAGGGCATTTTGCAACCTACAACTACCTCGTCAACTCAGTAACGAGGCATGTTAATTTATGTGTACAAGCAAACGGGATCCAACTGTAACATGTGCTGCAAAATTAGTTACTTTGTAGATCTATGAAATTCCTAATCTAAATTAAGAGCGTGTTTTTAGGTTCGCATCCTAAGTATTCTGAGATAATCTCAAAGTCTATGCGACTGACCTGTATGCATAGCCTAATTCAAAATTATTGTGGTTTTTATGATTGTCATACATCAATACAAAAATGATTAATATTATCTAATGTACGACCACAAAAAAGTACAATAACGATTCAATTGGAAAACGGTTTTAAAAACGTTGTTGATCTAAAATGAGTGATCTATCTATAAACTTAAAATTATATTAACCAACCGCACTACGTTCTTTTAGATTCCCCAACCACTGTGTATTTTAAATAGCAAAATTCATATTAAATTGGAAATTCCAAACCAAATCCTTGCATGTTTCGCAGCTCTTAAAATTCGCAATGTTTCCTGAGCGGCAAGAAGTAGGTTAAAAGATAAGGATGTATTAAGATTTTATGAGAGCCATCACAGCAAAGGCCTCAGCCTGATCTGACCCCTGCAATAACGCCCACGTGACGAGTTTCTGATGGCAATTTTGGCAGGGAAGCTCACTTCGTGGAGTTTAGGTGATGAAAAGCCACGCCACGCCGCGCCGGCGGAGCATATGAAGGCGGCCGTGTGTACCATTCCGACAGAAGATACGTTAGACGTAGGGATTTTCGCAAAATAATGATGGTATAATCTATTGTATTACAGATATAATATTCAAATAATATTTATTATTGGCTTGTAGTTTGGTAAATAATTGTTTCGCGGATGCCAACTTTTGCTAGTTCATTTGAAATATTTAAATCTCGGGATATCGGAATCTGTCTTTGGCTGTGAGGTGGAAATTATATTTTGCGTTCGGCGGTTGACTCTAACAATAAATATTCTCCACGAGCCGCCACTGCTTCGAGACATGATTTACTAGTAATATTTAGCAAACATTTTGTAGTATACTGCAAACATGGTATGATTTTAAAAAACGCATTAGAACGATGGTTACTCAAAGAACGCATTTTCTGCTATCAATAAAAGCGTATTGCGATTTAAAAACTGTTTTTGCACTTCCGGGACTAAAGTTGATACTTTAGTCCCCGTAAACAGCGACTAAAGTAGCTCATTTAATCCCTAGGGACTAAAGTAAAAATGATACCGTAACTATGGTAAATTTATGTACACGCGAGGTTAGTAGGTTGGTTTTGTTTGTCATTTAACACACACTGACGCAAAACTTAACCTGCAAATCTCGAATTTGACATATACTCACAATACATTTCAGTACTGCCAACTGATTCAGGCTACCTAGGGCCTGCTGCAATTCAGTTTTTAAAAAATTGTAATTGTCTGTTTCCAAATTGACAGATTCCAAATTTTGGAAATGTTTGATGATAATGTTCCCAAAAGTGCAAAAAATAGCGTATATACTTCGGGACTAAAGTGCCTAAATCCCTTGAGTGGTTGTTGCCCTCGGGCTTCGCCCTCGAGGCAACAAACTCCACTCGCGGGATTGAATGGTGCACTTTAGTCCCTCATGATATAATACACTATTTACAAGAATATATTGATCAATTATTCGCCTAAGATGGAAAGGAATGCACAGTGAGCAAATAAAATATTAATTGTTCAATATACTTTCTTTTTGACTCTATGCATTTAAAAAATAAGGAATATTTAAATGCTGGGGGATTATGATGATGATGATGATGATGAGGTGGCGTATACAGTGTGGTCCATTAAGTGTGCAACAAATGGGAAATTTTTTTATTAGTTGTACAATCGAAATTTAAATACGGCCAAAAGTTAGTGCATGTTCTATAACCATATCAGATGCCCTTAGAATGGCTTCAAGTCAAACAATATACAGAGCAGGACAAAAAATATGAAATTCGTTCAAGAATAAAGTACCCTTATTTCAAAAAATGTAGCAAAATTTTATTGAGAAAAGTTGTTTAGAATCAAAAGTTATGCTCAAATACAAAGTCATGGCCTCCTATTCGAATTTTTATTTTTTTTTTTTTAATTTTGTATTACCCCCGTATGATACATATTTTTATTATTCTGATTTTATATGTATATAAAGTAGCCACAACCACATCACTTTTAAATAACTTTTAGCAACTTGAAGCGTATTTGTAAAATTTACTTGGATTTATATTTTTTTAGGTAAGCGTCCACTTCATGTTTGTTGCAACGATATTTAACAGAACTTTAGAATTTAGCAAATTTTTAACAAGGCAAATGCTTTACTAATAATAATTTACATATGAAAAAACTCTGTCCCATTTGTTGCACACTTAATGGACCACACTGTATTTTAATACTTCTAAAAATATGCTTAGTGGTCTGGAAACTTTGCCTTTGCCATCAGCTCATAATTTTATCTAAATATTTCTCATTTGAGATTTTTAAAATTTAGAAATAAACAATCATAAAGTGTTTTCTGTGACTATTTTGCCTTTTACTGTTTATAGTTCTTCCTAGTTGTTTATGTTTCAAACACATGCTGAATCATGATGCATTGTAGCTATAACTTCTTTTGTGATTCTTACGTTCAAAATGTTTTCTATTATAAAAATCCCAGAACTTCCAATTTCATCGTCTACAACTTGATTAATGTCTAATTATCATATTCTGAACAGAGTGAACTTTTTTAGTCGTGGTCATCAAATTAATTGAGTTGAGTAGTTGAGAAACAACTTTTTGACTGACACTTAACCAACCAGTTTTATGGACATGTTCTGCTTAAGTTGCCGATGGTTGAATTGACCATTGGATATACGAAAACTGTTGAGCGTCAAATCAAAATCCAGTCCCTTTTCATCTTTCACGTTTATTCTTGCTCTTTTCAAGTCCACAAGACATTTCTGTAATCGTTAGCGATGTCCAAAGATCCAGCAAGCACCGTAAAGTGATATCTATTTGATCGTGCACGTAGCTATTATATTTATTTGTAATCTTGTAAAAAGTGCACCCATTTCTCAAGTTGAATTCTTCAGATCGTCCTGGAGTTTACCTTTGCTTCATTTATTGCTGAGCCAAGTGCCAGCGTCTTCGATTAAAGTCTTTAAAGAGTTCCTCGAACGTCACATTTGTAGTCTGTTTTGCCTTAGTAGGTTGCATTTTGCGTGGTGTCGTTGCACTGATAGGCCAATGCCTTCGATGAGCACCCTTGAGACCTCGTAGAAGCTTTACTTACTATGCTATTTATTGTAACTATACATTTATCTGTTTTATATGATTGTGATTCTGCTGGCTGCTTTGAGCTGGAGAATCTGTGCTAGTAGTAACAATAGTTAACTTTTAGATGTACCCAGCTTAATGAACGTTTTAATGTTGTTCAATCTAACTGTTTTTTATTGTTACGTTATTAACAATTAGATATTTTACTATGGAAATGTGTGTTTTAGTTATTGCAAATGATTTATGACCTGGTTAATATTGATATTGCATTTCAAATTATTCTGATTTTGGCTAAGCGTTGAGTCTATGAGTTCCTGTTTTTATCTGGGCACATTTGTTGTATTGAAGACCCGTTGGCGCCCCTTTTGTACTCATTAACGAAGTTAAGCTTTTGTAACGAGCCCACGTCGTCTTCACTGTTAGCTGGTCGGCCTTCAAATTTGCCCATGTAGTCAAGGTGATTTGAATTGCAAAAAAATGGCATCAATGCAATTAAGTAACAAACAAATTAAAATAAATACAGTTGCATACATAGTCCGATTCTATTGTACTTTAAGTTATTAAAAATAATATTGTGGGAACTAAAACCAACGACACGATACTTGCATCTTCAATAAACCAGTAGACAAAGAAAATAAAATTGCAACACGGAAAATTAATTGAAAAGACACGGCCTCTAATTATTTACGCCAATTATAAAAGCAAAAACTTATTGAGATCGCAATTGGAAAACTTTTTGCGAACATTAGCATTACCGAAACTGCCGACCCAAAGCGAACTAAATTAATTAAGTCGCTAAATCCGCACGCGAATCAATTCAACCTGGCGAGAGCGGACTCGGGAAAAAATAGCATTCCAGCTGATCAATATTGCCTCGTTAAAAGTGATAAAAGCCGTGCCCGTTGGAATCTGTGCAATATTGGCCGGCTATATTTATTTTATAGAGCAGACTTTGTTATCGGGGTCTTCCTTGCGAGTTGCGGTAACGAAGCGAATCAGCTGATGGAATAACCTACTAAATGAATCCACTCAAACGAGAAAATTGCAGCAGCGCAAGCAGGAGTAGTTCGTTATTAAGGGCAGCAATGTCTGCTCTTTATGTGGCCAGATTTACGAGGCAAATTCGAGTGGGCTTGGGTTGTATTAAGTGCTTGGGGCACTATATCTGAATGGGGAACATGTTTGCTGCCAAGCAAAAAAGTAGCAGAACAGAGAATGGGAATTTGATTGACACATTATCGCACTTGTCTGTCTAATATTCTTCTAAAAGTATTTCCATTAACAGAATTCCAATGGAAGAATGAAACGAAAAGCAATTTCGGTGACAGTACAGTGTTTCTCCGTGAAAGGTGTAAAATTAATGAATCCCGTTTCTAGAAAACTTAATGCAATTTGTTTTTGATGTCCAGTCTGCCACATCCCAATGCACACACTTTCGTCTACACGATCGTTTTCAATTGCCCTTCCTGGTCCACATGCTTAAACTTTGCCTTGGTGTCTTCCGCTTCCTTCTTTGGCCTGGCTTCCAAATTTGTCAAATTTGTTGTGGTAATCCATTTTCAACAATCTTTCTCATTTATCAATACCATTTTTTAGTTGCTTCTAGGATAAGTTCTGCTTACACAAGCTCACATTTTCAGTATTGGCATAATCCAGTAGTTACTCTACATCTGTCATACATAATTTCTGTAGTTGATGTTGTTTCGGACATATGCCTAGTTTTTGACATTTTCGCTCCATAAATAACACAATTGTCAATGTATTCACTTTTTTGTCATATTTTTAAGTTCTAATTTGTTATATTCTTCTATGGGCTTTCTTAACATGCATTTTGTGATATTTTCAACATCTATCAGTAGTGTTGGTCGTTAGCAAATAGAAAAATGTAAATATTTCCATCTTTATTTTGTAGTTTAAAAAGTGTTGGGGAAAAACGTTTCCTTAAACCACCCCTATTTACTGTAAATTCGTCTGAATAGTTTGATTTATTGAACAATTATAGTCTTCTGTGTGCCTTTTTTAATCTAAAATCCCATCGAGTTTTACTTCACACGCAAAAATTCCGTTAAAAACCAAATAGCCATTTCATCCGCTACAATGTTATAATGGGAGACCTGAAGCTAATGAAATGGAAAACTACAGTAAACAAGACAATTGGGAATCGTGAAGAGTAAATGGGGAACTTTTAGTAATTCTGAATTAGCACGTGCGCACAGTTCTACTTCGGAAAATGTCTAGCCCTAATTAATTTTATACTACCCACTTGAGGAAGTCAATGTTTAATATTAACAGCATGATCCTTATAACCAATTTGTTACAAGATATAGTCATCGAGTTTATAAAAATCGCTCGAAAAGAAAGTAAATCTCCGAATAGCGTTGAAAGCACAAGAAAGCGCTACCCGATAAATATCGATAATTTTTAACGTCCTGAATATTGCTTTTCCAAAAAAATATTCATAGAAATCAGGCATACTACTTGAACATGTGCAATAAAAATTTACAGTAACGCCATCGACAAGTCTTTTCAATAAAAAAAATATTTTTCACATTTTCAAACAAAACCTTCCGAATACAGAAGGGGCAACCGAGCTATCGAGCGTTTGATCAGACAATCGGCAGGTAGTGAGTTCAAACCTCACACCCAGACGCGTATTTCACATATGTAATGCGAATTCGCAACTATGGGTGAAGTTAAAACGCATCGTCCAATAAAAAATTATAATTATATCTTCTGAGAATCGCGCATACAAAAAAACCATGGTATTTTATGAATATTGTTATAACACCTTTAGTATACATAATTGTAATTGTCGTAGCTGACACACATCCCTGATACAAGGGAATAATTGAAAACACAGCAGTGCATGCACGTTTTTTTTCAAGTGCGTAACTACGCCATTTTCAATTGTAATCCAGAAAGTGTAATTGTAATTCAGATTAATAAATTGTAATTCAGATTAATAAATTGTAATTCAGAAAGCGTAACTTGTAATTCAGATAAGTAAATTGTAATTCAGAAAGTGTAAATTGTAATGCAGATTAGTAAATTGTAATTCACAAAATGTAACTTGTAATTCAGATTATTAAATTGTAATTCGGATAGTGTAACTTGTAATTCAGATTAGTAAATTGCAATTCAGAAAGTGTAAACTGTAATTAAGATTAGTAAATTGTAATACAGATTAGTAAATTGTAATACGGAAAATGTAACTTGTAATTCACATTAGTAAATTGTAATTCAGAAAGTATAACTTGTGTTTCAGAATATGTAAATTGTAATTCGGAAAGCGTTAATTGATAATTCAGAAAGTATAATTTGTAATTCAGAAACCATTGGACGACATTTATGAAGAATTACTATGTAGTAGCAGGGAATGGGACGTTTCTACACCGCCGTTTCTACGCCGGCCGGTTCTCCAACGGCCGATATATTATTATTATTATGTACCATAAACTTTTCGTAAAATATTTTTGGTGATTAGGTACCACGTTAATAGAAAAAGTGAAGCCCTCATTATTACTTAATAATCCTACTGTCTGTCTTAGTAGTCTACTACAACGTTTTACAATAAGTACGATGAGCGTATTAGAAGAATTGTGTTTAGATTATGACAACGTTCCCTACCTTTGGACTATTTACGTGCCTAGCACACAATTGTGAAATGATTTAATTATTGTTTCTGTTTAATTGTAGGAAATGATATTTTTACAAACTGTTGTGTGGTTTTAATGTAAATATAGCAATAAACTTTTAATAGTAGTTTTATTAGAAGTTATTATTTCGTTAATATAGATAATGTAATAATAATAAATTGAAATCATGTTTTTCAGTCAATGTGTTGATCATTCATCAACGCTTGTTTCTACTTTTAAATTTATGCACTGGCGTAGAAACGGCGGCGATGAACTGGCGGCGAAGAACCGGCGGCGCAGAAACGTCCTAGAACCGTAGTAGCATATATACAGTAGTGTGTAAAGTTTGCAATACATTAGTATTTATTGTTACAAAATCGTTGGAGATAAAAGGTTCTTAGTAATAAGCTTTTAACAATGACGTGAATTATATGATGAATAATTTTAAACTAAATTTATTTTCCACCAAAAGATGACAAACAAAAATTAAGATAGACAGGCAATAAATATTGACTTTCTTGCAAACTTGACAACTTTACAGTATCTACATAGTAATTCTACATAAAAGCAACAATTTGATGCTTTCTGAATTACAATTTACAATTTCTGAATTACAATTTAATAAACTGAATTACATGTTATACTTCTTTAAATGCTTCTGACACTTTCTGAATTACAAATGAAGAATGTGTAGACTTGCATTTAAAATAAATACCAGCAATTTACTAATAGCCAATCTTCGACTACCAAGCATAGTCTAGCAATCAAGTTTTTAGGCCTAGCCTTCAATTAGTAGAAAGCAGTGATTTGCGAGATTTACTTTGTAATTCAACATCCTAGAGAACCGACTGTTAATGCATTAATTAATATTTATTAATTCATTTATCATCTATAACCTCTTACATTTCAGTGTTTAGGACCACCAATATACTTTGCAACTCAACATCGTAGAAAGCCATTCATGGTCCCTGAGGAAACCGACACAGTTTTACCACGTGTTCTAGGGACCACTCTGTACGAAAACGTTCAGATATTCCATGGTTTAATAAATTCTTATCTGTTTTCAAGTTATATCCTCCTAAAGAAGGGGGTTAAAATTAGGTTTTTGTAATTTACTGAAAACTGGAAAAACGGTATTAAAATGAACATTGGCCGATCTTTTCTACCAGTAGAACGCTTATGTATGAAAGATTTTTTTTAAGTATGGCTTTAAGGCGATTAAATTAGTGACCCTCTTTAGGAAGACTTAGATAGGCGAATGGGATTTAAAAGAAAACGTTTGTATGCACAATTTTTATGTTTAAACGTCCTCAATAACGCCCTTAAATCACCAATTTATTGCATATATCAACCTAATGCAATAACTTCTGTCTTTGCAATAAACGTAAAGCTAAAGTTTAAGGCTTGATCCACACTATCGGGCTGCTCTCGGTTCGATCTCGCTCCGCTCAAATATTTATACATGGTTAGCAATGGGCACATTCACACTATCGGTAACGCTCAAGCTCAGGTCGTGCCCATAGCTAACAATGTATAAAAAATTGAGCGGAGCGAGATCGAACCGAAAGTAGCCCGATAGTGTGGATCGGGCCTAAGTTGTTATTGAAAATTTAATTATTAAATTTGAAAACTCAGACATTCAGAGTAATTTTCATATATTGTGTGTGTGTCTGTCTGTGTTTGCGTGGGCGCGCGCGCTCTATCGGTAAACTCTTTTTACCTACCGGTGTAGAGGCTGGTGCTTTGTACGCTTGCGTCTGGCGTCCCGGTTTCCGAGTTACAAAATTGGAACGCGCTTTTTGTGCTTGCATATCAACCATTGTCAGGTGTGTGTAGATCTTTTTACTCTATCTCTTAAGTCTGTGGTTCTGAGTAGAGCACTGTTAATTTGGTGCCCAACTGTGAATGGTCTCACCGGACTCGATATCGATCGCCAAAGCTGCGGAAAAAATCCCCCCACAGTGGGATTCGAACCGAGGCCTTGCTTAATGCAAGTCTAACGCTCTACTAACTGTGCTATCAGTTTTTTTAAATTTTCTATATTACGCACGTAAAATGTTGGGTTAGTAAAATATACTTTCTACTTTAACTTTAGCAGTTCGTCACAACCTACAAATTGCTAATAAACGAACATTATTATTATGTAATTATTTATATAAAAATAAAATTACACATCTCAAACTCTTCAAGAACTATTTTTCCGGTAAATATGAATTAATGTGAAACCTCGCGTTATAACGAAAACATAATTAGTATGAATTCCACAAAATTCTATATTTTGCAATGTAAAAATATAGAATATAGAGTAAACGTTTGAAATAATTTAGAGAAAATATTAATTACTTTACGGAAAATATTTTATTTTCGTGTATACGGTGTAAATACATTCTGGTAGATCCCAAATATATTGCAATAGTCACCCCTCTATCCTTAATGATGTTATTAAAGCCTTACGTTACGGCGTTTAATAATACACTGATTGACTATACTCCAATGAGTTGGATATGTAATTATGTTACATTCCGACAATTATTTGATGTTCTCTTTATGTGTCACTTTTGACTGTACGAATTCTATTTTAGTTTTAAATAAATTCTCAATTAAGATGAATTCAAGTACTTATTATGTCCATTATTTATGAATCGTTAATATTTAGTTATTAAATTTTGCTAGCTCAGTAGAAGATTATTCTCCCAAAACAAGTCGGTTCACGCAATATCAAGACTGTTTACTATTTCTTAAATATCATTTGTTTAATGAAAACTTCTGTAAAATTTTTCTGACAACCCCAATGAACGTCAGTGTCACTTCAAATCATGTACATGGAATATTGATTGCAAATACCCCCTTTATACAATACCTGTCATTCAATAAACTTAAAATAGTTAGTAGTCCTTTTACTAATTACCATATTTCACACATTTACTGTTGATTTTAATTTGCTCAATAAATACCTATGACTACAGTTCGTCCAATGAACTTAATTCGCCTTTTAAGAGATCCAAATGTACACCAACTAGTGAGTAACCCCAATACAAGCTCAGCCTACTATCAAGAACTGCAAACAGCTTCGGAAATGCCTCCTTCCAACTCTCAATCAGCATACAATTCAGCAACACGAACCTCGACAAAATCCTTCAGTAGTGAAGACACTATCCCTTCCAAACAATATGTTGACAATCCAAATCATAGCCACAGGACTTCACGTCAACTAGTGCCAATCTCAAATTGTCACTCTGTGCAGCCAAGTTCAACTCACCACATGAAAAACCACTTCCAATTCCCAAGATTCTTACTAAAAAAAAATCCTGCTGTCCTTTTTTCCAGTAAATACAGCTGACTCTATCCAATTCACAAGATGTAATTATTCGACAATAAAGTAAGTTCAACATCCAATTCCAGAAATTATTTCAATAGCCTGTAGTATTTTAAATTATGTTCTTCCTACCATACACGTCTTCTCCATATCTTCACTACGTTCTTCAAGTTTTAAAATTTTCACTTATTCTCTTCTCGCCAATTTTATTATAAGTAAACCCTTTCTCACACCACAATAGATCATGAAATCACATTAGAAAAAGGGTTTATTTTCAAAATTTCAGTTTTTACAAAAATTATTACATGTTTTTCTCTCAAAAATTTCTATTGTGTACATAATAATTCATATCTCCTTAGTGATCGATTTTGCATATTTTTTATAGTACAACACTATATTTTATTATCACATTTAGTGACATCCGCTATATTGAATAACATTTCTCAAATAAGTATTTGCTTTTAATCTTCCACTATATTTCAGGTAACTTTAAAATCATTTTAGAACCTTCTGTTTCGTATTTTTCGTTGTTCAACTCAATTAAAATTATTCCGTCATTTTACAAAATACATGTTAATAATTCTGATATCCTTTTATCATACCCAAATTCATCTTTGTAAATCTAATAATGAAATATTTTAATCAATTTCTTTAATATATCAGATTCCTGTCTTGCATTAATAAATTAACTTAATCTTCTTATACAGTGTGACCAGTAAAGTCCGCATCATATGAAATTTGACTTTGGCATCAATTTGTGCTTCGATCGAGATGAAAATTAACCAAAAAAATAGTAGTCACGTCATTCATATTATCTGTCAAATTTAATTTTTTTTTTAAATTCAAAAGTGGGGTTATTTCTCAAAATATCGAAAAAAGTTATTAGATAAAGTTTTTCTAAATGCAATTTTTAGCCCATATGCAAAATTTCAGCTGTATAAGATAATTTACATTTTTTGCCCTTTTTTTTTTAAATTGCACCACTGTTGCAAAGTAAGACTCAACACAACCTACATAAAACTTCTTAGTTTTGACAATGCTTTATTTCACACACATTTTCTTTAAAGTAGTGCCATATTAAATGTGTGTTTTTCTACAAAATCCAAATAAGGCTATTAAAATTTGGTCACATGTGATGCAAAGTTTATTTGTTTTTGACCCTGTATAATGTAACTCCATAAAATAACTATTTTTGAAAACGCAGTTTGTGTCTAAAAGTAATACACGTTATTTTATGAAGTTACATTATACAGGGGCAAAAACAAATAAACTTTGCATCACATGTGACCAAATTTTAATAGCCCTATTTGGATTTTGTAGAAAAACACACATTTAATATGGCACTACTTTAAAAAAAATGTGTGTGAAATAAAGCATTGTCAAAACTAAGAAGTTTTATGTAGGTTGCGTTGAGTCTTACTTTGCAACAATGGTGCAATTTAAAAAAAAAGGCAAAAAATCTAAATTATCTTATACAGCTGAAATTTTGCATATGGGCTAAAAATTGCATTTAGAAAAACTTTTTCTAATAACTTTTTTCGATATTTTAAAAAATAACCCCACTTTTGAATTTTTTTTGAAAAAAAAATTAAATTTGACAGATAATGCGAATGACGTGACTACTATTTTTTTGGTTAGTTTTCATCTCGATCGAAGCACAAATTGATGCCAAAGTCAAATTTCGAAAAAAGCTGTTAATAAAAAAAAATCCCATATGATGCGGACTTTACTGGTCACACTGTATGTAATCCATTACAATATTTTGTATTTATACATCTACCTTTATGAAATTTGGTAGTATTTTCCGATAACAAAATACAAAACTATATCGTCAAAATTTGATATTCGATTTAACCGAAAATCGCCGTACCTTTTTTATTTCAAGTGGAATACGCTGTATATTTTTACATAATTTGATTCGCCTGTAAATCCTGAATTTAATGATGTACCATAAATGAGCTTTTGGTTGTCGGATTATTTGAACATCCTGTTTTGTATTTGTCCTTGGTACATAGCATACGGAATTTCATAAAGGTAGATGTATAAATGCAAAATATCTCTGGAGTCTACCAGAATTCATTTACATCCGGAATAATTTCGATAACCGAGATACATACAAAAAAGATTTCCTCGAGTTTTAGGGCTTTTGAGTTAACTTCTCTTAAGGTTTCATAATAAAATAACCAACACTTAAAAAACTGTAGAGATTTGGCACTTTATTTACTACTTAATGACAGGTCTACAATTACAATTTCACAAGCAATGGGAAAATGTTTAAGCAAAAAGATTGTTAAATTTCTTATCGAATTTATTTCGTTCTATATGATGACAATATCGCAGTAGTAGAAGGTACAAGAAAAGTGTAGTATTTTAGCACCAGTAGACACCGTCTTTGTCCTTTACTTAATTCCTTTTGCTCCACATAAACGACAAAAAGCTACTGCTCCCTTAAGGCCTGAAACAAGTAAGCGTTTCGAGATAAAAATAAACCCGAAGTTGGTCACTGGAGACACTAAGCAAACATTTCCGCCACACTATCATAAAGTGTTATCATCACCACAGTAAATGCAATTACGAGCCAACACCTGGCTTGTTAATCGCGGAATAATTACACACAGCGCCGTTTACTGTAGTTAATGAGTATCCACTCTAATGAACAAATAGCGCGGGCTGATTTGTTGCCCCATAAAAATACGTATGTGAAGCGGACGCGCTGCTCTAAACGATAACAAAATCCCTAGAATATTACGAAAAAATAACTCAGATTTGCGGGTTCGTCTTTCTAAACCAATAAACCCTGTCTGCGGTGGGGCAAATACATTGAATAACGGGGCGAAAATCTTCTGCGGGGATGGGAAATGCATGCGCCCTGAGATGACACGAATTTCCGTGAAAAGGACGCCATAAAACTGAACAAAGGCGTCATCAATTAGCAGCAGACCAAAGGTTTTAATTGGACTTCCAGTTAGGAAAACGGCAAATAAATGAAATAAATGCGCGACATTCAATTAATTGTCAGAACCTACAATTAATTAGCGGCTTTTCTAAATTAATGGCAATAAATCTAAAGTGAAGCAACGCCTTGAAAAAAGGATAACTTGAAAGCAAAGGGGTGAACTGCACAAAAACGGTACCTCCAAAGTCTAGATAGAAGCTTCTAAACGACTATCTGAATGTATAGCGTTCAGAACAGTATCCCCAAAGTTATTAATGAAAGCTCTTTTAATTTAATTCGCATTTAACCCTCATCAATGTCAACGAAAACCACCCCCGAACTTTGAGTTATGTAGGGTGGATCGAGCAAGTTAAACAAATGGTTAATTAATTTTGGTGTAATGTTTATTACAAAACTTCAATCAATTCTCTTACTATTTGGAACAAATAGAAAATGCATAATTATGTAGAAATAACCCAAATTATATTTTCTTGGTATTAAAAACAAATTAAAAATATATTCTTAAACAGCTCTTGAAAAGGTAACTCGTGACTGTATAAAATTAGTGTATTACAAAAAGTTTTAAAGATGCATTCAAGTAGAATCGTCATGTTATATTAACTAAACTGACATTCTACTGGTAAGTAATATAAAAATCAAGCATTCCGAGTATGTAATAGTTATTTATGTATTGTTCAAACTTTTGTTTGACCATGAATTTAACATAAAAAGTTTAAAACTAACTGAAATTGTGTAAACACAAAAGTGCACGCACTTAGGCTACAAGAACTGCGCAACGCGTGCTAGCTAGGATATTTGTAAACAAGACTCCGCAGTTTGCGTCGAGTATCTGTGTCATATTACAAATTACTACAGCGAGCATTCGACGAATTCGGCATTATGCGATGTGTATTAGATCGAATTGTGAATTACGCTGTACTAAATACATACTCTCGTGTTTTTTAATAGTAGGTTAAAAAACACGACACACATTTAATGTATATAACCTCTGTAATATTAATTTAAAATCAATATACTTTTAGCAATGAGAGTGTATTCATTGATAACGATTGACGAAGGCTACACTTGTCTGTAAAGGGTTGGATCCAAATTTTGGGCTATTTGGGCAACTGGACCGGACTTTGGAGGAAGAAGAATAATTGAAGGAAACGTCTGATTTTATATGAGTTGCGCACTACTCTAACATTAATTGTGTTATCAATATCAAGAACTATTACGGTAAGGTATTAAAATGAATTCGTCTTTGTTATTTGTAAAGTTTTCAGTTAATGTAGTCTCCTTTCCTGATTTGAATAAAATGATGGCAATTATTTTGATTTATTTATTATTACTGCTTTCTTCAAACGCAGTGGTCCAGTTTCTTACTGCAATAAATTCTCTTGAACGTGAAACTATAAATTCTGATCAAACAGAAGTTTGCCTTCCTCAAGTTTTAAAAAATTGTGTAGTGATCGCAGAATATCTGTTTTTTCTAACATTTTGTAACACTACGATAATTATCTACACATCCACATACGGTCGCAAATTTTTTATATTTTAGACCCAAATCTAGAGTCTAGCTGGTCACTCACCCTCTATACAGTCCAGATCTTGCCCTCAACGTCTCCAAAGATTAAACGCGGTAACAAATTAACTGGTGCAATTGCGACAGTTGCTGAATTTTAGCTCATGTCAAGATCATTTAAAAATTTAAGGTTTCGCGCCCAAGAAAAGGGATTTTAGCGTTTCGTTCCATTCTGCTGTGGCGCCTCTTTAACGCACAAGAAGCACAGGTCTTCAGTCTTGTACTCGCCTTTAAGCAGAGAGGTTGCTGGTAAAGTGGGTATTTTTAAGTTTGTTTCACACCCGTTGGCGTGGGTCTGCTAGTTAGTCTTACAGTTGACCAGTAGCTATTAACTAATGTTTGCGTGTAATATATGAATTGTTCCCGAAAATAGAGATTTTTTGAAGTTCCAAAATGCCACACAGGAAAATTACAACAAATTATCGGATCTAAGTGGCATCACAAAACGCAGGCTATTACTTTTGGGAATTTTCGAATACCGTTTTGTCTGTCGCTATAGTGAGATTTCATGTCGACCTTCCGGTAGCACTTATTCAAGCATACCGATGCGCCCTGGAATTCGTTATCGAAGACCGACCTCCCGCCCTATGTTCATTTTTCGAGGCCCAGCTTCTCGACAAGCGATGCACCCAGTCCGACCAACTTTCTGTCTGCACAGACCCCGTGCTGAGATTGTCAACCTCAGCCGGCGCCCACCTATTAAACTGCAACCTAGCTATTTGTTATATTTTATTTATTATTTAACGTTGTATGTTTTTTACCGTCAATTTTTAATGTGCTATGATGTGGTAGAATTTCGCATGTAGATTACCGCTCACATTTGAATGTGCATTTAGCAAGTAGATTCCCGCTGTGAAGTAAGAAGTAAACATATCCCGTTCGCAGCGAATCGACGCCAAGTGCACCAAAATTGTTTTCCTTGCGAAATTCGTTGTACAAACAGCGGATGTTTAATTGCGCGTGATATCACTGCGACCAGGAATAAAACCTTGCGGCCTTTCGGCTCGTGCCGATCATATGTACTGTTATAAATGTTATCTGAATTAGGTTTTGAATTACTGTTTGCTTTTCATTTGTAAAGCGCATTTTAGCGCGCATATTTTGAAGTTAAACATTTCAGAACTACAAAAATAGGGTGAAGTAGAAACATAAGGTAAGTACTAAGTCCAGAGCCGGACACAGCACCATTTCCATCATACATTTCGACGCTATAGACGAATTATAGCGTTCTGGTTGGCTAGAAGATTGAAACTGAACGCCGAGATCAGGATCGAATTTAAATAGGAAGTGCTGACACAGGAAACATAATTAAAGCATGTGTGCATATTTTAAAATGTCAGTAGGTGCCTATATGTGTATGAGATACGAGCCTCATAACATATATTTTTGCGTGACGCATTTTATTACAAAAAATAACGAAACAAGAATTCTATTTTTTAAGATAATAAACAAAATGTGTTATTGCATTTGACACTTCTTACTCCTCAGCCTTGGTCGCTCCACTGCTGAACGTAGGCCTCCCCTACATTTCTTTAAGTTACTTTGTCTTGTGCAATTTGATGCCATCGTCTTCCTGCAAATGCCTTTATGTCGTCGGTCCATCTTTTGTGGTCTTCCAACGCCTATTTTGTATTTCATTTGGCACATTATTTATAAAATTAGTTGACAAATTTACAGGTTAATTGGGTGTTTTTCTTCGTACAGAATATAGATCAATTTACCAAAAAAACATTTCTCTTTTGTCTACAATTTATTGTCGTCGGTTGTGCTTCAATCGTAGCTCTAGATGAGAGTACTCTCGGTAAATTTTTCCCTTCAGTAGCTAAGCACGAATGCCCAGCTGTGAGTGTAGATTTTGTTTTTAAATATTGTAAGCACTACTTCATTATACTGGGAAAAGTACCATATGCGCCATTATTATCAAGCAATAAGCTTATGTATTCGTTGAAATAACTTCACCAAAATCGTTGGTTTCTCCTATAACTGTCATTCCAATTGTTAGATTTAAATCTATCCACAGCTATTTCAAAAAAGCATTCGCATCAACAAATGTAGATGTGAATGCCGATATGATTGCTGTGGATGTTGATG
The DNA here is from genome assembly GCA_940337035.1 of Agriotes lineatus. NCBI lineage: Eukaryota > Metazoa > Arthropoda > Insecta > Coleoptera > Elateridae > Agriotes > Agriotes lineatus. Next base: position 122,314,783 of record OW679198.1, on the reverse strand, counting down.
TTTCGTAGTATGAAACTAGCATGACACTTTCTTCACCAAAGTAAATATTCTGCAGTTACTGCTGGCAAAGTCGAAAATTTTCTAGATAGTACTACACACTCCTCATTGAAATCTGATGCTGATCTTGTTGCTCAATTCCACGTCTTTCAAACAATCTGAACGCTGCAATTGGTCTATACTGCCGAACTGTATGACGAAATTAAAACATGCCTGCCATCAAGTAATCGACTCGGTGGCTTCTAAGCAATAATAAACACGTGTACATCTTTATCGATTCGACTTTTATACCTAAACACCTATGCTTTCCGAGTAAAACTCCGCCCGTGTCCCACTGAAGCTAGCCTTGTATAGCTTTTATGTACACAGATGTAAACGAGTTTCCAAGTATAAAAATGTTCGACGAACTTCCAAAAATTAAGTTCTCTACCTGTTTCGAGAAGTGTTCAAAGAATAGACAAATGTAATTATGTATAAGAAGGAATATTTTGAAAAACAATATATGTACTTACTTCCTTTAGAAATCCCAGTATTTTCTACAACTAACAATCAACAGAACATCCCTCGTATATTAGTAGTGTAAAATTACAAACACTTAATTAATTCTGTTAAACTTAACAAACACTTTTTAATGTTTAATAATTTATTGTGAAAATGATTTCTAATTAGTTTTAGACAAATCATAACAAATGTAACAAAACTTAAGTTATCTTTTTAACACCCTATATCGCAGATGCTTATGGTCCATAATTAGTAATCCAGGTTAAAGACAATTTCCAAACATGTACAGATGTTAATCACAAATACTGCTTTACCGAGTTTACATAAAAACGAAATGTAACTATAAAAATGTATGCATGTGAAGTAAACTTCCTTCAGTTCAATCATTTTTTGCAATAAGTATTTGAGTTTGAAGGATTACCTAGCACGTGCAAATAGCGTTTCAAGGTTTTTGCCTTGCGTCTTCCTTTGAGAGACGCCCAGACTAGATCAGCGAGATCCACAACTCCTTGATGTGTTCTTTTAGTGACAGAAGTTGGCTGCACCCTTATTTTTCTCCCACTCGATTTCCTTTGTTTCGTCAGCGATGAACAAAAGTCACAAAATGCCAAAGAAGTAACCCAGTTATCGAGTTCTTTTTTATTAAATATCCTTAACGTTTTTGCTACATGTCTGTTGTCTGCGTTCAGCAACTTAATGATGCTCTAAATAAGTTAAGGACACAGATGCATTAGCTTCTGTAAAAGTGTGTCTTTTGTAAACACTTGATTTCAGCATCCCCCTGCGAACAATACACAGGAAGATATGGAAACATGCATCCTGGAGAAACAATTTTACGGTAATTAGCAAACACCTAAACTATGAAATATAAAATTCTAAGAAAATTGATTGACCGTCTTGCTGTAGTCAATATGTACGCATTCATCCACTGACTGATATATGTACAGACATTTTTAAATAAATAGTGTGCTATTTCACAAAAATTGATAAACGGTAAAATATATCCACGAATTATATGAAAGACTAGCTGTTACCCGCGACGTCGTTCGCGCGAGGTTCGTTATTTGTGTATTAAATAATGACTAATTATTTTTATGTCATCCCATCCCATCCTATCCCCGTTCCCGTCCCCGCCCCTTTCTCCGTCCCCGTCTCCGTACCGTCGCATCCCGTCCGCGTACCGTCGCTTCCCGTCCCGTCCCGTCCCCTCCCCTTCCATGCCAACCCTTCCCTTTCCGTCCCGTCCCGTTCCGCCCCGTCCCGTCCCGTACCGTACCGTCCAGTCCAGTCCAGTCCAGTCCAGTCCCGTCCCGTCCCGTCCCGTCCCGTCCCCTCCCCTCCCCTTCCACCCCACCCCTTTCCTTTCCGTCCCGTTCCGTCCCGTCCCGTCCCGTACCGTACCGTCCAGTCCAGTCCCGTCCCGTCCCGTTCAGTCCCGTCCCGTTCAGTCCCGTCCCGTCCAGTCCCATCCCGTCCCGTCCCTTCTCTTATGTCATGTCCACCGTCTTGGACTTAAAAATAAATGCCATTTTCGCAATCAACGTCCCAAAAAACCTCAATAACGACACCCATATCGTATTTTAGGCTTATTTACCCCATTTCACCCCCTAAGGGGTTGATTTGCGGAAAATCACGAAATACGTATTTGCTTATTTGTTTTTAGGAGTACTCCTACGAAGTTTCAAGTCCAAATGTCTATTTAATATTATTTCTCCATACAAAATTGGAACCCCCATTTTACCCCTTTAGGGATTGAATTTCGAAATATCCTTCCTTATTCCTTGTATACATCATAAAGGGAACCTCTGTGCAGCTTTCTACGTCCAAGGGTTTGGGCTGGGCGTTGATGAGTGAGTGAATGAGTGAGTGAGTGAGTGAGTCAGGACTTTCAGTTTTATATACATAGATAGATAGATAGACTACTAAAAGTCGACAAAAGATTCATGACTCGAGAAAAAATGTGCGTTCATGGATTTGTTAAAAAAATCGCTGAAATATTTTTTTCTTCAAACGGCAGTAAAATATGGCATTATACTGCTGGATTGATGATGCTAAACTGTCACTTTATTGCCAAGCGGCAGATAATATTATCTGCCGCTCGTCAGCGGCAGATAAAGTTATTATCAGCCGCTCGTCAGCGGCAGATAAAGTTACTATCTGCCGCTGACAACTTTATCTGCCGCTCGTCAGCGGCAGATAATTGCCGCTGACGAGATCAAGTAATTATCTTCGAATTTTGTTCACAAAGTTGTAAATAATTTGTTATAAAAACGTTTGAAGAAAAAATGCTATATGTTATTCGGAGCAAAAGTATCTTTATGTGGCTCGGCTGTACTTATTCGCAAGCTCGGCAGATAACCCGTCCAGCCTCGCCACATAAAATATAACTTTTGCTCCTAATAACATAATATACTATTGTAAAAGGGTAACATATTAATTTCTTTTGCAATGTGACAGTGGACGTTGTATATAAAATATTAGGTCAAATATGTACAAATAACCAATTTTACGTACAACCAAATAAGGCAGCTGTTTAAATATAGCTTTTACTTAGTTATTTTTTTACCTAGAATGAGAGATGCTACTTTTCCGTTCGAAAATGAGAGATTTTTTGGCAAACCAAAATAGTTATTGATGTATCAAAGGCGTAAAGCAGGCATTTTTGGCCGGCAGCGTGAAAATTATAGCACGAGCGCGTACCACCGACCGCGACAAAGGCTAAAAACGCTGGTTACGCCTGAGGTGCATACAAATCTATGTTCGATCGAAATTTAATTTTAAAAAGGAAACCAGATTCTTTAATACCGTTGTCAATAAAAACACATCAATTCTTACGTCAGCGGGCGATAAAATTCTAATGTACGACCGGGCGGAATTTTCCACATTATACCCTATCTTTGAGGGCGTAATGTGTCCTTACGGCCCACTAAGCGACACTAAGCGGGCCGTAAATTGCTTTACGGCCCACTCGATGTCTTGTTTGCCAGCTCGACAAGCAATGACCTTGTAGGTTGCCAAAATTGATAAAAAATTATATACCTTGTTTTAATTGTGAATATTCCGGTCTGTCCATAAAATATTGTAGAAACTTCGGCCCCAGTCGGGTTAAATATCAGGGGTACGCCTTGGGCTATAATTTTCGTGCAGCGGGTCCTTGGTACATAAATAACTATTTCGCACGTTGGTGTCATTTTAACCGGCAAAAAAGAATTTTATTGGCCCAGGGCGAAAACGACTTGCTTTACGGTTGAAAATAAGGTCTTAAAACACCTATTATTGGAGATACAAACATTTTTTTTCGAAAACTACTAAGTAAAATTTAAGTAAAAATTGTAGAACTGTCAACATGAGTTTGTTTGACAGTTTATGAATAAGTAATTATAAAATTTGTCATTGTGACATCAGAACTCTTAAATTACATATTGCAAGAAACTAATTAATTAATTATCCCTAGTATAATATGGTTAAAATTGAATGTTAAGTTAAAATAAGAAATTGGTAAATAAGTTAATTCTTTCCTTTTACCAGGATATAAAGCTTAAAAAAATAATCAGTTTTTTCATTTACCACTTTTGGGAAATATGAAAACTAATGGAGGTACAGGGTGTTAAAGTTTCAAAGTAAACACTAAACTTTGGCGCAAAGGCGGCTGGACAATTTTATTTTTGTTTATCTCTGTTGACAAGCAATGTCCTGTCAACTAGTTTTCCATTGTAACTTTATTAATGTTATTGCTACAATAATGGCTCATGTTTATGAAAATCGTGAAAAAGTGAATATGCTTATTAATATTATTGTCGTCAAAATGCCGCTGCCGCATCGCTTTTGTAGAACGTATGTGTAGAAGCGAATGGTGATCATTTTGAACATATCATTTAGGTTAGATTAAGTTTAGTCTAATTCTTGTTAAGTAATTTTAGTTCTTAATTTGAAACTTTAACACCCTGTACCTCCGTTAGTTTTCATATTTCCCAAAAGTGGTAAATGAAAAAAAAATCTTATTTTGTTAAGCTTTATATCCTGGTAAAAGGAAAGAATCAACTTAAAAATCACCCTGTATATTGATTCATTTTATTCAATAAATAAATTCAAGAGTCTCTGAACGCGAAGTACTATTTTGTATTACCTACCGTGCTGAAAAATTTATTTTGCGGACGTAATTACGTTTGCAAAATTCGTTTTCGCGGCCGCAAACTTATCGACACGGTTGCATAAAAAATTAATAATTTGTTTTTGATTACAATATGCATTGCGATTGCACAAAAAAATGTGTATGCCACGTTCGCGAAGACTTGGTCTCACAGGCCAAACATTTCTCACTACGCCAAACAGTCATTTCGCGGCCTAGGTATACAAACAACTATTACGTTTAGAACGTAAAAGTTTTTCGCGTTCTGTTTGCGAAAATGGATGACTTCGCCCAATGAAAACAGAATGGAAATGTCAATATTTTTTGATAATTTTCGAAAAATTTTATTTTAGATTTTTTGTTTAAGACGAATTTTATTTAGTTACTAGTACGGCTTCTAGTTCCGGGATCCGGTCCCGGGACCTTCACGGGATTCTACAAAAAAAAATCTGGTGTGATACACGTACACAACTTCCTTTTACAGTGGTCTTATAATTAGCCAAAAATTTGATTTTAAATTTTTAAGCATTTGTCAAAAATTTTCAAAAATTACAAATTCTACAAAAACGGTACAAAATAGGTGGATACAAATTTTCTCTAGAATTTTAAGCTGAATTCAAAAATGTAATAATATACCGGGTGATCTATTTAAAATAGGAGTTAATAAAGAAAATAGAAAAAAAAACAAAACAAACCCATTTTAGAAATATTGACCTGGAAAATCACCTATCTTTCTTCAATACACATTAAAAATCTGAAGTTTGAAAAAATCGTTCGAGCCGTTTTTGAAAAAATCTAAAACTGCTAATCACAAGAGTAAACATCTACTTCCAGTTATGCGATTTTCTTCAAAAGCTTACTGTCGCATCTACATAGTACACAAAACTTATATAGGAAGTTTCAACGCCATACCTCTTTTCGTTTTTGAGATATTCTGTTCACAGACAGACAGACAGACAGACAGACAGACACACAGACAGACACACACAGACAGACACACACACACAGACCAATGAAAAAAAATGTTTTTTGAGATCAGGGGACTCTGAAACGTGAAGAGCTGTTGAAAACTCAATTTCGAATTTTTGGGGTGAATCCAATACTTCCTTTATTGTAAAAGGAAGTAAAGAACCGAGTCTTGGGACCACAGCCAGCACAGGCGAAGTCCCGGGACCATTCGTGCGTATACTCGATATCAGAGAATTAGGACGGGTATTCACCGGCGTCCGGCGTATTACTCATGCCTCTTGTACATTCAGCGTTATTTGCGTTTTGAGTAGGCAGAAGAGGTATTATTTTCGTTCGGTTAGAATTAAGCATGTGTGTTGTTTCAGGCATAGTTACACGTGTTCGTTTATTTAATTTTTTTGTTTCTTTTGTTGGATTTAGATATATTTTACGCGTAGTCGTGTGCATACTTAGTAACGGCAGGGTAACTAAATTTGTAGACTTTTAAAATTATGTACGAAGAAGCTGAATAATTTACATTTTTAGGTTTTAAAGGTGTTTGTTATTTTCTGCTAAAGCGTTAGAATTAGAACGAACACCGATTCCCAACCTATAGTCATTCTACATAAAAAAATAATGATTTGAAGTCGATATAGCAACACTTTTATATATCGGAAGATAACCAATTCACGAAATATAAAGTTTGTCCCAATAAAATTATCATGACCAGAGGCGGCTCGGCGAAAAGATTACTCAAGCATTTTGCAGTTCACGCAAAAGCAAAAGATGAAGAGGGACAGACATTTTTAGTGCCAGAAGAAAGTAATGAAGTTATAGACGAGCCCCAACGCAGCTCATTATCAGCACAGAAATACTTTATTTAATTTAGAACACTTGTTTGCCTTTGGAATTCGCATTCGAAAATTTCACTTGAACACTATTTCCCTTTCGGGACCATTTTCGGGATCTTCGGGACTTGAAATTTAGCTCGTAGATCCCGAAAACATTTGGTTCCGGGACTTGGAAACCCTAGTTACTAGTGAATCACTCGAGCTACGCTTCGCTTTGCTAATCAGACCATAAATATCTCGACTTCAGGGCCACCTACTGGGTTTATTTTTTTGTAAAAATATTTATTTCCGCGTAACTAACATATATTCTGAATATGAGCCAAATAGGACGATAAATACAATTTATCGAAATATCTCGATCCCGGTTCATAAAAACCGGCCTACGATCTAAGTCTAAAAATTAGCAAAATTTTAAGCTATCACATAATTTATTCGGTCCAGTATCTCCACAGGAGATAGCGAACAAAGATACAAAGAGACCTCCGATTTTATTGTATAGAATTTATAAAGCCTATGGAGGATGATCCAACACCCATATCACACCCCATAAGTATGCCACTGTATCGTGGTATCTCGAAAGTGAAGGCTGCATACGGTGTCATACGAATTTCACTGCAACGGTCTGCACTCATGGCGTGTGCTTGAAGGTTATGTACAGACATGTACTGTGCAGCGAGTGCTAATACCTAATTTAAACGAGTTAAGCTGCCACGATTAACCCGATCAAAATTATTACAGGTGGATCACACATTCAGCGTACGAAGATGTCAATTTTGAGCAAAACTGTTCCAATAGAAAGTAGATCACAAATTTCTGACACAGTCTATGGACTGATGAATTCTCTTTATTCCAATGTAGCAACCCTTAGCTACGTATTATCTTTGTTTCTGGCCAAAGCACGCGAATAACAGTTAAACGCTGCGGAGCTTAGATTTGGCTGCTTGAGCGATGGTATAAATTGCCAAATAGTTTACAACTTCCCGTATTAACCAAAATTCCGGTAGCAACAAATCATCGGGGTGTAGCTCATAATCCTAAAATTCTAAAATTAGCCGGAGTTAAACTTTCATAAACCTACGTAACACCGCGGTATGTTGTTAAATTAGCGTAAAATATTTGGAATTTCGCCAAACAGTGATGTGGCAGCTCCTTGAAATATTGACCACAACAAACCGTAGGCAAAATGCACTCGTTTTGATTTAGTGCTGCGATGACTAAAGTGCAAAAGTGTCGAAGTTTTCCTGATTTATTTTCGCGAATTCGCCTGGTCGTACGCGAATTTCAAATCCCAGAAGCACAGTGGAGCATGAGGCATTAAACACAGCCTATTAAGCACGGAGAGAACAAAATGTCGCAATGTAACCTTTCTTTGACAGGGAATTTACATAATGGACAGTCAATGCAGGAAACGACCCGGACATAAAGGGTGTGATAAGGCATATTATCACCTGACATTCAAGCTCTATTAACCTCGTCGCCTCTGCATGTCGGAAGCTTTTTACGAAAAAAAAATTGCACGGAAAAAAGTAAAAGCTTCCGACGCGGCTGACGTTTATCAAAATTCGCTTCAGACGCAAGCAGCCTTTGATCTCGGTAGCCTCTAAAACTTAGTATTTACTCAAAATCTACAGGTCCGTGTCTTCAGGAAAAATCAAAAGATAGCAATAACAAAGTCGCCCACGAGGAGGTGGGTCGTTTTTGATATTTAAATAGCAACATCTGGCCCAGAGTGCCGGCCAAAAAATGTTTTTGAAACGACAAGCAAGCTGGACCATAAAGCTATTGCTGATTGCATTCAAGCGTAAGCGCAAAGAAAATTCGAGGAAGCATAAATATCAATTTACAACCTATTTGTTAATTAAAAGCATGCCAACATGAAGTCCGATTTGAACGGATTTATGGGGGAAATTTCAGCAAAGCGAGTTGTGCATCAGAAATATAAACAGAACGCGAACTGCAGTCGCCTCTGGTTCGTGGGTGCATTATTTTCCTTCGCTCGCAATTAGGCGCCCGCGGTGTTCCTTGCCGACTTTGTTGATTACCTCATCGGTTTGTGACGTATCTAATTTTCTGGGAGGGTTGATGTATACCTTTTAGCTACTTTCAGCTAATTTCCGCAACGGATGCTCGCCGCGCCCGTCTGTGCCCCTGCAGAAAACCACTTCATAGTTCAAACAGAATTATCAAGCTGGCATAGACCGGATCGGGGCATTACGTTCGCCGCAAATAGCAAGGATTAAACTACTGAACTTCCTTCCTAGTGACCCATTTTCGCATCAATAAACTGTCGGAAGTTTGGTAGGATCAGTGGCCATTAGAGGTCTACAGCTATATTCAACATTAAAAAAGAAGCAATTGATAATGCATACAATGAGTTACCACCACCACATCGTTAGTTCTTTTGAAAATCTAAAATAAACAAACAACTAAGTTTCCCTTGAAGAAACAGAACATCATATTTTATATCAAATATGGTGCAAAACATGTGTGAAAAAATTAAGAACGCCATAAACTCAATAAAAACATTTATTATTCCAATCGCTCCAATAGCCTCGGCTTACAGTTCCTTAAAATCTAAACATTTTATATGTATCAGTTAACACGAAACCACTGACCATTTGGCACATCTGGGCCAAATTCAACCAAAACCCCAACAATCTGCACTTGAGGCTAACGGCTGAGTTGTTTACAGGCCTCTACTACTGTACGCAATAAAGGTAAGAAATGCAAAGGTAGGAATGTTAGACGGGAGTTTATGTGTGTTATATTAAAATTCAATTTTCCTTACTTTTGAAATGTGTCAAGGTGGAGGATGCAACTCACCCATGGCCACAAAGCGGCAACGGGGTGCAAACAGTGCAGGTTCGACCATTCCTTGGCCCAGTGGCGGAGGCAGGCAGTTAAATGTAAAAGAATATAAACTTACTGATCTGTAAATTTCATCGACAACAATGGTTGTACTCACCGGGGGTGGCCTCCCCCTGGCCCCTCCGTACTTTTGGCAGTGGCATCACAATGCTGGGCCTTACATCCGACAGCCTCCACCCTTTGGCACCTCATCGCCGCCTTCATTGGCTGGGTTAGCTATCGGTACCTTTCGCTAGTACTGCCCAATAGTAATCCACTAGATTAACTATTGTTACAACCCGTACAGAGTCGGTAATAACTACCGTAGTATACTGATCTTTCACAGTACAGCAATTACCGTAAATCTTGCTAAGCTCTATTGGGGCTTATAATTTGGAACTCCATGCTCCAGGATTCAACTCTTTGACTATCACATAGTCGACTAGCAAAGCAAGAACCTCTGACGTATGCCGGACGCTGTAATTGCCAAAAAGTCTACCAAATGCCATTCAGCTAACTACGATAGTACGTACATTCTACTCTAGTTAAATTAATCCTCTACCTAATTACGCCTAGCTACGCTCGCCGCTTCGCCTCGCATTATGCAACTTATCACCTTATAATTAATTATTGGTTCGCATATAATCGCTTACGCCAAGAAATAATTACGCAAAACAGACCACTTTCACTCACACGTCGCGCCGCTGTCGCACCCCGAAACGTTCTGTTTATTTTTTGAATTTCATTTCTACCCGAACCCCATTGATACGGTTCATTGGTTGCGTCTGGGTCCCCGAAAAACTGACCGCGAACCAATGCCTAATACATCCGTCAAGATTATATTACATTCCAGGGCTCAAAACACTCCAGGCGTGGCAAACGTAGTAATTAAAACTTAAAAATAATGCACCCCAAAACCATCAAATATTTCATCCCTAACAGGAAGAACAAATAGATGGCTTACAACTAGATAACTCACACAAAACTTCCAAATTCTGGGAGTCAAAAGTTGAAAGTGTTGGTTAGGGTTAAACTACTTGATAGTTTCAAGGTGCATTATTTTTAAGTTTAAATTGCTAAGTGTACCATTTCTGAAATATTTTGAACCCTAAGATGTAATATAATCTTGACAAATATATTAGGCGTTAAATCATGGATCCTTGTTTTTGGGGAAATCAGCAACCGATGTAGCGTGTAGGGATAGAATTCGAATCGAGGATAGGAACCTTTCGGGCTGGCAGTGGCGGCGAGTCATAAGTCGCAATTGGGTGTGCAAGCTGGCTGTTTTGCGTATTTGTTGGCGTATGCGACTATGCGATAATGTGAACCAATAATTAATTATAAGTAATTGGGTAAATTGCAACAATGCGAGCGCTACTATGTGTATCCTTAGTGAGTTTAGTAGTAGCTGCTGCTGTTGGTAGATTTTTGGCAATTCCAGCAGATAATAAAACGTCAGAGGTTCTCGCTCGCTAAATGTTAATCGGGGGGGGGGGGGGGGGGTATCCGTAGTGATCCCACGGATGCATGTTGTTCCGCAGCACCCGGGCGAGATTTGCAGTAATTGCTGTAATGTAAAAGACCAGTAGCCACCGGGCTCTTACTGACTCTGTACGAGTTGTAATAATACTTGATCTAGACGTCAGAGGTTCTCGGTCGTGCTAAACGATTATATGATAATCAGGGAGCAAATCTGTAGTGACCCCATGGAGGTTTGTCGCGGGATTCGAACCGAGGACTTGCTTAATGCAAGCCTGGCGCTTACCCAACTGCGCCACGCGGCTTCTTGCTAGCACTACAATAACAAATTATATTTTTCAGAACAATATGTCGACACAAGAACGCATTTTTTTACTTACGCTAAGTTGATTTTTGAGTATAGGTCACATGACCAACAATTAAGAAAAAAAATAAAACTGCAAATTACTAAATTTAGTTGCAATGATAATTTCAAAAACAACTAAATTAAATGTTAAAATTGGGCACCGTTGTCTGTCTGACAGTAGCCAACACGACCGACATGTTTTTTATTTATTGCTGTTATTGATAAAAACGTAAAAACATACTTCCTAAAATTAAATATAGTATTTTGCAATTTGAGAAGCCGGGTAGCGCAGTTCTGAAAACGCTAGACTTGCATTAAGCAAGTCCTTGGTTCGAATCCCGCGGGGGCCGGAATTTTTCCGCAGCCTTGGCGATTGGAATCGGGCTCGGTGAGACCATTCACAGTTGGGCACCAAATTAACTGTGCTCTACTCAAAACGACAGGCCTAAGAGATAGAGTAACAAGGTCAACACATCACCAAGACACACACCTAACACACAATGGTGGCTACGCAAGCATAAAAGGCGCGCTCCAACTTTGTATCTCGCAAATCGGGGCAAGTTGAGCACTATACCGCCAGATGATAGCGTACAGATCACCAGCCTCTACACCGCTAAGGTAGTAAGAAGTGAACGATCATACATACATACATTTTGCAATTTTTGATTTTAAAGAACTGTGCAACACTATGGGAAGCAACTTTATACTAAAAGAAACAAATAAAAATCTGGTGTGATACACACACACAACTTCCTTTTACAGTGATCTTATAATTAGCTACAAATTTAATTTTTAGTTTCTAAGCATTTGTCAAAAATTTTCAAAAATTGTAGCAAATTCTACAAAAAAAAATACAAAATAGAGAGTTAGTTGATTAGACAAATTTTAAGCTGAATTCAAAAATGTAATAATATACAGGGTGTTGTATTTAAAGTAGGAGTTAATAAAAAAATTTAAAAAAAAAACAAAAGAAACCCATTTTAGAAGTATTCAACTGAAAAATCACCTATGTCACAACAATACACATTAGAAATTTTATAAAAATATAAAGTTTGAAAAAAATCGTTAGTGCCGTTTTTGAAAAAATCGAAAAAACTATAAAATCACACGAGTAAACACCTACTTCCGGTTATGCGATTTTCTTCAAAAGCTTGATGTCTCATCTACATAGTACACAAAACTTATATATGAAGTTTCAACGCCATACCTCTTTTCGTTTTTGAGATATTCTGTTCACAGACAGACACACAGACAGACACACACACAGACAGACAGACAGACAGACCAATGAAAAAAAATATGTTTTTTGAGATCAGGGGACTCTAAAACGTGAAGATCTGTTGAAAACTCAATTTCGATTTTTTGGGGTGAATCCAATACTTCCTTTATCTAAAAGGAAGTAAAAAAGTTCCATAATCCATAATCGGTTATCAGTTAAGAAAAGCTTTTCGTACACTGAACTATTTCATTAATCATTACACACAATTTTGAGATTATGATTTTGTGTTTGCTTGGTAGTTTGCATTTTATTGGTTCTTTTGATATGGCAAGGCACTTCATTCTTTCCACATTAACACTCATGTTGTATTTTTCTATTTTTATGCACTGCTGTTATAAAGTAAAGTTCCAGCACTTCATTCCATGTAGGAACATGGCCTGAGACAAGGCGAGCCAGAGTCGCCGAAATATCTCTTACCGAAACCTAGTCAATCTGGCACACCGTTAACGGCGTACTGGGTGATATGGTTAGCAACACGCCTTCGACGTCTGTCTTACTTTCCCTACTTCCACAGCTGTGGTTTCGGTACCCAATTTTTAAAGCGACTGGGTGGGCCGCCCACCAGTTGCCAGATCTGGGGATTGAACCCTGTACCGTGGCACCGCAGCTTGAGCGCCCTAGCCGCTGGGCCACGCTGGCGTCACACTGCTGTTATAAATTGTCTTCCTGTTCTGGTAGTGGCACTATATTCATACCAAATTTGTCTACCAACTGTTACTCCTATTTTATTAGCTGTTTCTTTGTTGACTTTCAACTTTCTACTATGAGTAAAAAACAAATACAGGCAGACCTCGCCGTTCGCGGGGGTTACGTTCCAGAAGAATTCCCCGAAGCGCAAAACCGCGATAAGCAAGTAAACACATAAATGATAAAAACGGGGTTAGGTTCCATTAACTAGATTTATTTATACAATGTAACCTCAAAAAACCAAAACTTTTCTGCGTTTTTTGTCTGGCAAATCTGAAGCAGAAACTTTACGCTTTGACGACATGGTTTTCCGTGTTTTAAAAATTAAACTCAATTGAATTTTCGGCAGAAACGGTCGAGAAGACATTAAAGCCTGAATTAAAATTCCATACGTAACATAAGTCTGCCACTTAATCCTAAAGCTCGAATGTCCATTTGTTTATTCAAGATATAATTTTACAATTTATTTCACGTCCAATTTGGTAATAAGAGATTCAGAGGAATAGGCTCGATAAGTGAGTTTAAAAGTTCGTGATAAATAATGTTATTTAGGTGTTCATGACATAAGCCGCATACGTCTGTTTTATTTACTTACGACCGGTCTTATAAAGGTCACTAGTCTGACGTTAACTTTAAATCGCGGTTAAAATAAACAAAAGCTCATCAAAACGTTGGCGCTTAGTCATATTATTCATTAGTAAACACATTTTTATGCGCTTTTGTTTATTTTAACAGCGAATTAAAGTTAACGTCAGATTAGTGGCCTTTATAAGACCGGTCGTTAGTGTGTGAACGTTGAAACAGTTGGCAATTCCATCCGCGAACGGCAAAGAAAAGGGAGCACAAAGGTGCCCCGCGTAAATTCAAATCAGCGAACCGCAAAGCCGCGAACGGCGAGGTCTGCCTTACATCAAAGGTGCATTTGGAATTTTGATGTCATGTGTATTATAACAGCAGAAAACATCAAACTGTCACTTGAAATTTGTTGTTATTGACAATTTACTTTTGTGTGTCAATCAACTCATTTCTAGACAATTTATAAACGTTACAAGAATTTTGTAATAGTAATGTGATTGACAAAATTTCTTCCTTACTATCTTACTATATGTATTCTTTGGTTTCTTGTGTATTTTTGGCTAGGTATGTCTAAGATTACAGTTAGTCTGATTTTGTAAAATGCTTTAGTCGTGTCCGTAAAACTGATCCTAACTGAGTTATACCTCTACAAAGTGATGCATCTTTCTTATCCCCTTTCTTATGTATTCGTATAGTTCTATCACTTATTCCCCATTGGCATTGTTTATTTCTCCCTATTAATCTCCTGCTATTAATATTTCATTAGGTATTCAATATTCCTGTAGTATTACTGTCAAGTTGATCAAGTTTTTCAAATCACACTTTTTTAGTCTATTTTTCCAAATTTCCAATTTTCTTATATTCATTATTGATTTTTTTTCTTCCCCTTAGCATCTTCCAGTCTTTCGTCTGTGCCCCATATACAGACGCTTTCGATGTATTTTGTGAGTTTCTACCTATAGTCCTTTTACATTTTTTGATTCTTGCGCAACTCTTTTCGTATTTCTATAATTATACAGTCTCGTATCTTGTTTGTGGCGTTAAGATTATTTTTATATTGGAGATAAGCGTGTGGTTTCTCTTATGGCAAGGTTTTAACTTCTTCGGCAAACCCAAGTTTTATTTCTAATTTAAATATTTAGATATTTCACTTTTAATTTAAACCAAGCTTGCTCAAAAGATATTGATTTCTAGTATCGGAGTAAGTATATTGTTTGCAGCAAATATCCTCTATAAGTAGTTGGTTATGAGCACAAAATTCAATTAATTAATCGCAGTTATCAGCGATGTCAGTTATCTGGTGTACTAGCTCCATTGTTAATAAACTAAATAATAAACCAAAGGCAATAACAATAACACCAAAACTGATGCAGCTCAAACAATTAATTTTAACTAGTTTAATTTGTGTTAATTCATACTTCAAAAATTGCACATGCTTGAAAGGTTTAACTTCATCAATTGTCTAAAACATTTTAAATCGAATGTTAATATTATACACAATTACAATAATAAATAAACATAATTAATATACTAGATTAGAAAGTAGAAACTCATAAAATCGACACCAAAGAACAACGCAACTGATTGCACTGTCCTTCGAATGTAACATAGAAATACGAATAATTGCTTACGGTTAGTCTTGTAACAGTCGAGCGATAACCTGTAATATGCTAATAATATCCAGCTTTACGTGAAGTGCCAATAATTCTGATTTATTACGTATAATAAATAATTTACGTGGCAATTAAATATTTCAATTCCTACTCCTTTACAGAATCAATAAAAGTAATCCACACAAGCGACATAGACTGTATCAAAATGATAGTAGCAACACAAATATAGATTATTAACTTATAGTTAAGGTTCAAGAGTAAAGATGGCGTGGCTGTACGGTTTATGGGCATTTTATTATAATATTAACAATTTCACTGGAGCTAGAAATCGCACTCATAACCGTTTCAAAATCAGATATTTTCACACCTACACAATATAGCTGATTCCAACATATAACCTAAACGAAAAAAATTTTTAACCAATATATTATTAAATTTAGGAACTCCCTAGTTTATTGTATAGCTCAGAGTACTTGTTCAATAAAATCGCCACGAAGTGCATACTACGTTTTTTCGCAATTAAATTGTTTATATTTTAGATAATACAATAAAGGTAATTGTTAATTGTTTTCTTATCTCACAATATTAAAGGCGTTCACTTCACATAGGAAGACAGCATTATGTTAAATAACACTTTTAAACGCGGTCAATCCTTTTAAATTTTAAAACATCTTTTGCAGATCTACAAATTAATTATTTACACTATACATATACAGGGTGAGTCAATAGTGAGAGATCGGAACTCTGCTTTTCAACCGTTCAAGATAAGAAAAAAATGTAATCGCCTCCCCACATAGTTTTTCGCTCTGCATCACTCAAAAATATTTTCTGTTGTACAGGATGAGCCATAACTAAGGTACGTATGTTAACTTTTTTTTTTCAAATGGAACACCCTATATTTTATTACATATTCTTATTGGCGTTTGAAATAGGTTTATGGCAGTATAAAATGTTTGACGTTTTGGTGCAACGTTGCCATTTTAAAAATTATTTATTAAAAATTTCTTCGAATACATGTGTTTTCTTTAAAAAATCCCAGGAGCTTAGTTTTGAAGTTATAAGGTTAAAATTTTGGATCCATAAGGAGAAAGGCCAGTTCTATCCACCTGGTACAATAAGGTTTGGCTTTACTGTACAGGAGGGTCACAAATTAATTTTAAATTTCGCGTAATTCGGAAGGTCATAACTTTATTTTTTCAAATGGCACCCCCTGTATTTTTTTACACAACTGGATTCGTCTGTGATCTGGCTACATTTTTTATTAAGTATAACCTATACTGAAAATGCATAGTTTTAGAGATATTGGACATTTTTCGTTGCTCTGACTGCTAAAAGATGCCAACTTCATGTAAAACAGAGTGCTATGGAAAAAAAGTAACATTCTACTTAGAGTGCTATGTCAGCAGGTGTCATTTTTAGTTTTACTATTGTCACTGTTAGGGCATGTTTCAATAATTGCAATTTCTCTAAATGGATTTAAGATTACAAGAGCAAATCGACATGATTTATTGTTTGGGGGAAGGCGAGAGAAATGCTCTCCTTGCGGCAAGAATTTACGCGCAGATATATCCCGAAAGGCGGCATCCGAGGCGAGTTGATTTTGAAAAACTAAGAGAAAGATTCGAGAGAACTGGGCACGTAGAATTTGAAAAAACTGAACGAAGAAGAAACATTTCCAACGAGGAGAATGAATTGTTGGTGTTGGGTACTATTGTGGAGAACCCACATATTAGCACTAGGAAAATAAGCCGTGAGTTAGAGTTCAGTCAAACGTCTGTATCTAGAATAATTAGAAAAGCCAAATTTCATCCATACCACATACAACCTGTACAAGAGCTTAATCAAGACGATTTTGACAATCGTCTAGCATTTGCAAATTGGGCTTTGAGAAGAAAGGATAAACAAGACGACTTTTTCGATTTGATTTTATTCACCGACGAAGCGACATTCCACAAAAATGGATTTGTCAATCGCCACAACTTCCTCTATTATGACAACAATAACCCGCATTTCATTAGACCAGTGGATCATCAACATAGGTGGTCATTGAATGTGTGGGGTGGTATCGTCGGAGATTATGTTCTTGGACCATATTTCTTTGATGGAAATGTAAACGCTGAGCGCTATTTGCAATTTTTAACAAATGAATTTCAAGATTTTATAGACGACTTGCCAATTGCGATTGTCCAGAAGATGTGGTTTCAGCAGGAGGGAGCCCCACCCCACTACAGCCATATTGTCAGGGCATATTTGAATGCCGAATTTCAAGACAGATGGATAGGGAGGGGAGGTCCAGTGAATTGGCCAGCAAGATCCCCTTATCTCACCAAGGTCGACTTTTCTCTATGGGGGTTCGTGAAGGAAATTGCGTACACAGAAGCTCCAACAACAATCGAGAATATGAAAGATCGAATACTTAATGCTTTTCAAACAATAAATCAACAAATGTTGCGAAATGTTGGCAGTTCGTTTGCTAAGAGAATGCAAGTTTGTAGACAAGAACACGGTCGCCATATTGAACATATCATTTGAGTTAGTTAGGTTAGGTGTTAGGTGTATGTACCCACTGGCCATGTTGTGAAAATGTTTGTTCCACATTATTATTATTATGTATTAAAATTATTATTTCTTTTATTTTGTTTTATTCTCGTGAGAACCTTGAATTGTTATTGCGCTGCAATAATAAGAGAAGAACTAAAAATGTCACTTTTTTCCATAGCACTCTGTTTTACTTGAAGTTGGCTTCTTTTAGCAGTCAGAGCAACAAAAAATGTTCAATATCTCTGAAACTATGCATTTTCAGTATAGGTTATACTTAATAAAAAATGTAGCCAGATCACAGACGAATCCAATTGTGTAAAAAAATACAGGGGTGCCATTTAAAAAAATGAAGTTATGACCTTCCGAAGTACGCGAAATTTAAAATTAATTTGTGACCCTCTTGTACAGTAAAGCCAAACCTTATTGTACCAGGTGGATAGAACTGGCCTTTCTCCTTATGGATCCAAAATTTTAACGTTATAACTTCAAAACTAAGCTCCTGGGATTTTTTAAAGGAAACACATGTATTCAAAGAAATTTTTAATAAATAATTTTTAAAATGGCAACGTTGCACCAAAACGTCAAACATTTTATACTGCCATAAACCTATTTCAAACGCCAATAAGAATATGTAATAAAATATAGGGTGTTCCATTTGAAAAAAAAAAGTTAACATACGTACCTTAGTTATGGCTCATCCTGTACAACAGAAAATATTTTTGAGTGATTCAGAGCAAAAAACTATGTGGGGAGGCGTTTACATTTTTTTCTTATCTTGAACGGTTGAAAAGCAGAGCTCCGATCCCTCACTATTGACTCACCCTGTATGTACTGTAAGCTGTAAACTTAATTTCACCATGAAAACTATCTGTTTAGTTTCAGTGTTATTCAATAGTTACGACTATAATCTGAATGTTGTCTCAAAGGATCCTCCTAGACTTTTCCAAGGATGCGCCAGGTATAATACCGGAAATTCTTGTAAACGCCCTGGGAGGCACTTCATATACATATGAAACTACAAATAAAGTAAAATCGTAATATAAATGCTAGCTCAGGGAGCACGGTGATAAATATTAAATAACAAGCTGCTGTTATTTAACACATCCCGCGTAATATTTCGCCAGGTTGGCATAGGTGTGAGATATTTTTAGCAGTGAGTTAATGAAACGACTAAAATCGTACGAATCTGACAGGAATTCGCATTACCCACACGCAGACAGGTCACGTTTGTTTACTCAGGAACTATACCGTTGCTACTAAAACAATTTGTTTATTTTTGCAGCTTTCATTAATAGAGCCGCTTATTTAAACTATAGCTCTAATGGCCGTCTTACGAAGTAATGTAATTCAGCATTAGTTTTGTATTTAACGCAACATTACATGTCAAACGCGTATAAATATTAGGACTTCTCCAACCACAAATCTGGCTCCCAATAACTTTATAAGTTATAACTACCGTCAAACAGGTTAAAACAGGCGCCAAAGTAGGGAATATACCATTCTTGATGTCTTAGTAGTACATTATTTGTTGTGTATACATGCGATACGGAATATATAAACAAGTTCATAACAACCAGGGCATTATCAACGGTCATTATAATTCCTAACGTCCGCTCATCGTTAGCGACCAACCACGTAACTCGGTGCGTCGCTACGTACACAGCAATGATTGATCATCCACTTTCTGATCCATTAAGTTATTGAAACACACTAGTAGGACATAAAATGTTGTATGCGCCACGGGCATAAACATTTTCATAATGCCCTTGGTGCATAAATAACTATTGTGCGAGTGTATAATATACTATTCATTTTGACAAATATAATTTACTTAGCAATAAGTCTACTACTGCCGAAAAACAGAACCGGTAGTTCTGTACCGATTCATCTTTTCTATCTCTCCTTAATGACTGTAAATTTACACTATCTACGTAAAAATACTATTTAAAAGCACCCTGTATATTAACGAAAGCATATTAATACATTTTGATATACACTTAAATATTGTATACGTAATTTTATTTTCTTTCGATCATTTCGTACAATATAAATATGTATTACAAAAAATAATGTTCATTAAACTATTTCGTTACATCAAACAATTTCCTCGGCGGTGTTGCACAATACATTCCGCTTTACGACTGGACATAACGGTTGGCAGTGAAATAAGAAATATTTTGTTCCACGCTTCTACGAATTGCATGTTAACTGGCCAATCATACATTTAATTATGTGTGTTATTTGCGCAATTATTCGGTCCACTAATGGCTGGTGTACAAATGTGACAATTTCTTAATTTACCTTGAAAAGTAATAAATTGCCAGCTATTAAAATTAGACACTTCATATTCGTTTTTTTTTATTTAAGCAATACCTTTCAAACCATTGTACCTATTGTGAAGAAACGTAAGAATCGAAGTTCTACAAAATTGTATTAGGGCAAAAAAAATTTAAATAGGAAAAGTTAAAACTAATGCGGTTATTTTAAAGCATTTGCAATCGCTACCGTCTTTAAGACAAAATAATTGCCTTTTTCCGAAGATGGAAATTTCAACTATTTCACCAGAAAGAGAATTATTATTATTATTACGATGGCATAAATGGGATTCTTCAAAACGACAATTAGTCATAGATGTCATTACCGTTTGACATACAAAAATCCAGGCAACATTTTAGAATTTTCTAAAACTTGCTCGTTATCCACTCTTAATAGTAATTTACGATACAAGTGCGCAAAGCTAGTATTTACGCACGAGTGGGGCAGTTAAACCCCGCGAGTGGCTAAAGATGCTTTACGTATGTGTATCGTACAATATTTTACCTACGATAGAATCTAGAAAACACAATAAATATAAAAAAAAATTTAAATGTATGTACTCGTTGATTAGGATTACTAACAAAGGGTTGTAATTTTGCGTGGTTAAATTTTTTTTAACACGTTGCTACTGACGACGTAAACTAATGAAAACGTGTTATTAAATAGTCGTTTTACAAACTTAAAACTGTCACCTAAAAGTCGATTGTAGACACTGTAGTAGATAAAGTTTTTAAAAATGTGTGCATCTTTTGAATAATCTCTGAAACCTCTTCCGCTGTTCTATTATTTTATTGTTGCCAAATAAGAGTACAGGTCTTTTAAAGAATATAGCTACAAAACTAAAGTTTCAATCTACTACTTGTGTACAATCGTTAAAGATTGTATTTCATTGACGTTAAACTTCAAAATAAGTCTAATACGCTTTATGTGATTTCTAACTACAATATGATTTTATTTTTTATATTCTTTTCTATATCGACAAAGGTATAACAATTTTGAGATGGCACTTTAAAGTTATGTGAAGATGCCTCTTGAATGTTCTTAAGTTAATTAGATCGATAAAATGTCATTAATTAAAATATAGTGTATTCACACATTCGTTCTCAACATGGGAATCTTCCTGTCACGTGTAAAAACTGACAGTTGTAACAAATACATATTTCAATCTCAAATCTTACCTTATGCAGCAGTTGGTAAGATACCCATCAGCTCCTTAATAATATAACGGTAGAGTGGTCGTAAATTATATGCCAAAATAAAGGACCAATCATTACAATTAGAACATCAATGAGAGGGCACCAGGATCTTGACGTAAAATACCCCAATCGAGGCCCTCAATGTGTTTATACTGATAACCTAAGAACAGCACAAAAAGCATCCAATAAAACAAAACCATATGCTCATCCAAAATAATAATGCAATTGTCTACAGTTAGTTACTTAGTAATTTGACAAAACAAAGTTCGATTATTTTATACAGTATATGAGGATTTTCAAATAATCGTTTTGAACGGAACGCAATTATCATTACAATGATTGTTTAAAACAAATCGAATTTTCAAACATTTATGTTATTATGTTAGTGTAGACGTTAACACAATTGTGCTCCCCCCGCTGGATGCACCCAAACCACCCCAACTTTCACATCCCAGGGAAACTGTCGCAGGCAGATTAGATGCTCATAATGCATCCATAAACAACGCTACAATTGCTCGAAAACCCACGAAGTGGACGCCAACGTACAACAGCGCCAAAGAATGTCAAATAAAGGCCGATAAAGTTGATTAGGGATTAGCATATCGATTAATTAAACTGATACGAAATAAACCGCTAAATTCAGGGCTAAATAAAACTGTAGAGAAATACTTGTGAAGAATTGTTAACGTTATGCCATGAATGTGACTTACCCCTCAGTTATTATTCGGGGTTATGTGTTATTGTAAACATTTAAATGTCCATTTTAGGATGTGACCATGCCTCGATAGACGTCACCAATTTGTATAGAAACTAAAGCAAATTTGCTGTTTTACAAATGTTTATGAAACACCACCTAGCTTTTGTTTTTCTACCAACCAGTAGCTAAGGAAACGAAATACCCCAAAAACTGCCAACAGCAACAAAATCCTCCCGCAATTTGTGAATGTTGACAAAATAACGCTAACTATTCATTTATTAGTCTTGTCCTATAAAAACGTTATGATTACTTGTCGCATAAAAAGATTGCCTTACGAGAAACCGTAAACACTACCATGAATTAAATTTATGACAGATGAGATTTGGTTAAATGGGATAAAATTCTCCTTAGGTAAATAAAGTTGTACTAAACCCCATAACATAATTCAACTTTTATAACTAATTTACCTTAAGAAGTCGAATCTAATTTGCACTTTTTAAATAGGAATCTGGTGGTGTATTTTTATAAATTGTTATCATAGTTGAGTTATAATGATCAACTTGATTTCTTCTTATGGGACCGTAGTTGGCTACGACACCTTCAAAAGGACATTTCTTTTGTGTTTCAAAAATGTATAATAAACTTTTTCCGGTACAGCGCGTGAACTAGGTTAAATAATGTTGGTACCACTTTTCTTCAGGATTTCATCCCATTTATGTAACCAAATCTCTATCTCTCATAATAAGGAAAAACCCATGTAGAGAATGAGTGTGTCTTTAAAATATGGGCATGTGTTTTTTAAATGTTGGCAAAACCTTCTTCTCTATCGTAATGCCTTTTGCCTTACGGCGTTGGTCGGCTGAAGGGGAGTCTACATCCAGCTTCTCCACTTTTTCTTATCTCCTGTCATGCTGCGTAGATCTCCGGCGGATTTCCATATTTCCGTGGTTTCTTCTCGGTCTTCCTACTCATCTTTTCCCGTATCTTTTCAATTCTATTACTTTCTTGGTTAATGACTCTGGTGCCATTCTTTGCATATGCGCGTACCATTTAAGTAGTTTTTCCTCAGTTGTTTGGATTATTCAATTTTGTTTTAAGCTCTTACTTATATGTCCTCGTTTCTACATTTACCTCTTCTGGTTTTCCCTACTATGTATTTTTCTGAGGTACCTCATTTCTGGAGCTGATATTCTACATTCATGGTGTTTGTTACGGTATTAAAAGAACTTTACGACACCCACCCAAGGTGAGCATCGCACCACGGAATCAGTCCTGAAAAACTGGCACACTTGCCCTGAGATCGGCTAAAAATAGGCTAAAGGCCACGGCTGGAACGCTCAGGGAGTCGGGCGTGAGTCACACGATACGTTCTGGGCAAGCGTGTTGCGGCATATATATATATAGGGTATGTCAAAATTATGAGGGCGCCACCAAGCCTGTCTTAACCCGACTAACCGGGCCTGGACGGTTAGACGGGAGCGAAGCACGCAAAATACTCCGTCGATAGGATTACTCAAGAGTTGCAAGGTCAAATAACAATTTCGGGATTGCCTTATGCAAATATTGTAATTAGGTGCCGATCCGACCGCGACTACGCAGCTGTCTCACCCACCTGTACGCTCAAAGCTCCCTCGTCCCGTCGCACAATAATCATTACACTGAAGGGGGGGGGGGGGGAGCTTATCTGAAACAGAACATGCACAAGTCGAAACAAAACAATAGTTCCCTTAACTAACAAATCATATATTGAATCACGAGTTACAATGGGGCAGCGGAGTGCGTCGCCCTATATCTATAAATAGATTATATCTAAGAAAACACCAGCTGGCGCGCGCTCTAAACCTAGCGACAGATGTTCAGAATAAACAAGGTAGCACTAGGCGCAAGCTCGTGCAAAGATACAACCTAAAGTTCGGAATGAATGCGCAACATGTGGGCGCGAAGCCTTATGCAACGTACAGTAATGAACAAAGTAGTACTTGTAACATAGACAGTCTGTAATTTGGAATGAACGCACAAATATGCGGGCGCGACGCCTTATGCAGCAAACAGTAATGCAAGCCCTTGTAAAATAGACAGTCTGTAATTTGGGAATGAACGCACAGCATGCGGGCGCGACGCCTTATGCAGCAAACAGTAAGGCAAGCCCTTGTAAAATAGACAGTCTGTAATTTGGAATGAACGCACAAATATGACGACAGTGCCTGTAGGCACAAGAGACGTGACGGGCTCGCTCGCGGCGTCCCAAAACAGCTCGTACGCGGGGCTTAATGCTCTCCGCGGGACAGGTACACTCGCGTTCACAGCGGTAATCAGTTCAAAGACACATACCTTAATACGTAGGCGGTTGGGGAGCCTGGTACAGTTGAGTTGCGACAGGCTGCAGTCTTAGGTGGCAGGTACATTCGATGTTCGACGGCTATAATGATGAGTGGGCATCCGCCATACTGGCGACGTGAGACGCGTCAGGACGCGTACAACTGGACGACGAAAAATGGGCCACTTTCGTTCTGCGGGACAGATCCTCGAATGTCGAGATGAAGGGGCACGATCCCTTACTTACGGGAGCAGGAACTGGGCTCAGGATGCACCCACGCTACGCCGAAAACAATTCGGAACTCACACACAACCACCACACGAACGCTCTCTGCAACGGGCTGCGATCAACTGCCACTTAAGGCGAAACCGTTTGTCACATACTTGCTGAAGCAGCACTCGACGGGAAAAAGGCTGACGCCCCCGCCAAGGGCGGGAGCGCCGCACGAACGCACACACAATCCGACCTCTTATTCGATCGACGGCTCTCGAATGAATGCCCTGCAAAAAGCGTTAGGACGCTTGAAGTGGCGTGAGCCAAACGGCGTTGCCACGTGACTCTTGACAGCCAATGGCGAGGCGATAAGATGAAACAAATTAATGCCGGCGACAATGGTAGCACGCCGCAACGGCGTGTTTTCTAGAAGATTCGGAATTCTTGCGAGCGATAACGCTCGGCTGCCAAAGCGCCATCAGAGGGGCGCTCCAACCGACGAGAAATACTGCGTTTGGAGCCAAATATGTGCAAAATCATGATTCTGGAATTAGGCGATGGAGCCAAATAAGCAACTAAAAGGGTTTAGCATACGGGCACGCTGCCCTAAAGCCTAGGTGGCTATTTAAAATACCAAAATGACCTGAATCAAATGTGCGGAAGATGAGATTGTACTTGTGCGCAAAGATTGAAAATGGTTTTAACATAGCAACAAGTTGCCCTAAAGGCGTGAAGTGCAATTAAGCATCTACAACAGCAAAATGACTTAACATGTTCTGTTACTTTAACTCAAATTTCGGCGGCCTTGGATCGTAGGTTCAAATCACCAGCTGTGTACCCTGAAATGTCTTCAAAAAAAGGAAAGGAAACTAACCTCGAAACATAAGCTGGACGTGAACTCCGTGGATGCGCCGAAAATTGCTGCGGAAGCATCCTCAAAAAGACAGTAAATACGCCGAACGCAGCAGGTGTCGAAAATGCGATAAGGCAAGCGCCTTGGCCTCCGAGATAAACTCGTGATTGAAACTGGCAATAAAGAGCTAAGAAAAAATGTAATTACTATGGAGATAATAAAACACAAAAGCGCCATCGTACCTGATCATAATCAGCCCTAGGAAACATACACTGCTCATAGAAATCGGTTGAGCGCACGTAATTTGACTTAATTAAAATCAAGCCTTAGCCGCGCCGATGACGGCGGGCTTAGGTTAAGACAGCAAGTGCTCGAACGAAAAATTCGTTCCCAAAAGAAGACTCGCACTCTGATGAGAGATAGCGCGGGTCGAGAGGGCATCGCGCAAACGAAAGGAACTTGACGCAAGTACAAAATATGCTGCTTTGGAAAATTTACGAATTCGAAGCGCAAAGGATTTATAATTCAACTAAAAATATACAGGTTAGGCCTGAAATAATTGTATAACTGGCGAAACAATTAGGCGAAGCCAAAAAATTGTTTCATGTGAACAGAATATCTCAAAAATGAAGAGGTATGGCGTTGAAACTTCATATATAAGTTTTGTGGACTATGTAGATGCGACAGCAAGCTTTTGAAGAAAATCGCATTACCGGAAGTAGGTGTTTACTCTCGTGATTTTTCAGTTTTTTTCGAGTTTTTCAAAAACGGCTCTAACAATTTTTTTAACTTTACATTTTTATTACATTTTTTATGTGTATTAATGTGAGATAGGTGATTTTCCAGTTGAATACTTCTAAAATGGGTTTCTTTTATTTTTTTTTCTATTTTTTTATTAACTCCTATTTTAAATAGAACACCCAGTATATTATTACATTTTTGAATTCAGCTTAAAATTCTAGAGAAAATTTGTCTCTTGAACTAACACTCTATTATGTACCGTTTTTGTAAAATTTGTAATTTTTGAAAATTTTTGACAAATGCTTAAAAATTTAAAATCAAATTTTTGGCTAATTATAAGATCACTGTAAAAGGAAGTTGTGTGCGTGTATCACACCAGATTTTCTTTTATTGTCTTTCAGAACTCGCCGTTGTTTGTTCGGTATTCCATCTCTATTTCATTTCCAAATTCCTCCCAGGTTTTTCCGGTTGTTGTATATTTCTTCCATGCTTTTTTCTTTTCCTTTATTTTAGCTTTTACTTCGTTATTACAACATTTACTTCTTTTCCTGCTTCCATTTATTTTCCTTATTCCACATATTTCATTTGCTGTTTCCAATTGTCAATTGTCTTTGTGTAGATCATGTAGTCTATGATAATCGTATGTCTCTAACCCCATTCACTTGCTTTGCCTAACTTTTCTTGTAACATTGCGTGAAATTCTACTATAGTATGAGCAAACAGAAAGTTTGTCAAAGATGCCTTTGGAATTCTGAAGGAATGTGTATTATAACACTAGAAAAATATAGCTAATCCTTGTCACTGACATTTTATAGACAGTGGCGGAAATTGGCTAATATCGCAACGTGATCATAACCGTGATCAAGACTTCCCGTAATAAACGCAACGGAAATATTTCTAAAGCCTGCAGAAGAACAACAAGAAGAAGACAACCTCACTTGGTAACAAATGTCAAATTACAGCTTCATATGTTCTGGTATTTTATGATATGCATGACTTCAAAATTCCAAAGGCATCTTTGATGACTTTTCTTTTTGCTCAAACGACATTTTTTTGTGCCTTCTCTAGGTGCATATATTTGGACTATTGATAGCTTTACTTCCAAATTTATATTCTCATAAACAATACTGGGATATGTTGCTTTTCTATGATTTCGTCTTTTATGTAAGCTACACCTTCAACTGCCCATTTATTTGTCTCAACTCCTGTATTAATGTGTATCCATTTGAAAGGAATTTTCTTCCAGTCCCTTTTTTTTACAAGCTTCGCTCATTCTTAATAACTGGACTTTTTTTCTTATATTATGTACTTCCTCCCTTCCTACTTTAGTTCATTTTTCATCTACCCTTTTCGCGTGCCAGGTCATCAACGTAATACCTTCCCCTTCCATTTCTTTCAGTTTTTTGGATCTAGTTTCTGTGTTTTCTTGCCCCATTCCATCGGCTGACCATTTATTTCTGTTGTCTGGCAATTGACATTAACTTCGACGCCTCTTTCTTTTCTTCTCTTGCAATATCTCTAATTTTTTTTTGAATTGCGCTTTCCTCTTTGGTTAGTTCTGAGTCAAAAATATGTCATTTCCTTTCAATCTTCTTTTTTCTGTTAATATCTTGACTTTTTCTGACCATTCATTGATCCCTATTACGTATTTTTTCGGACGTACTTTGTAGGGGTCATTTACTACTACACCAGGCTCAGTTCTTTGTCTATCATATTAGTCACTGCTTCTTTTAGCTCCCTCTTAGTGTTTAAATCTGTTCCAAAAAACATTCTTGATTTCTCATTTTTGCTAGTTTTTCTTCTACTTCGTCGATTTTGTTTCGTAACTGAGCTCTTTCTGCGGCCCATTCTTTTTATTCCTCCATTTTGTTTCATTTCCAGTTTCATGTCCTTTAAGTCCTTTTAATTTCTTGAATGGCGTTCTTTACCAACTTTCTGAATTCTAGCATTTTATGTTTGATTGCCTGCTTAATTGCTAATATCATTTTTTTAGTCAGCCGTATTTAGAGAATGTTGTTGAGGATCTACTTTTGATTTTGTTGGTCTTCTGGCAATTCTGCCAAATCGATTTGACTTAAACACAACTTTGGAGTCTTGAGGATTACCACATCTAACAATTCTAATATCTAAGTTTACCTAAGAACCTGAAGATCCCTGCAGATTACCTGCTGGTTTTTGAAAAATTGTATAGTCCTACCTAAAAGTGATTTCTTAAACAATTTATATAAATTATTGAACATACAGACTTGAACATGTAGTTCAATTGGACACAATCTTCACCAGTAACTTCGATTTGTTTCTAATATTGAGTACAATGTTTTAGAATTACTATGATTAACTCACATTTGAAACAATTAGCTTTACCGGGCTTCTAAAACGATTTTCAACATTGTCCAACTTTTTATTTTAGCCCTTATATGAGAGCTATTCGTTATTATTAGAAAGTTTATTCTAAAATTTTGTCCTTTCATGAATTGTTAAATTGAAAAATATTAAAAGTCTGCAATTCTGAAACAAATAAAATTTATGTATATCTTTATAATTGCAGACATATTAAATATCTGATTAATCTAAGCTCATTTTCTTGTATTTTAACATACGAACTTCAACCAATTTTCTACCGATTTCGCTGCCGAAATCGTCGATTAAAATACAAAATATTTACAAAATTCAGTTGTTCGTCAAACAGTTACATCCTTGGGATTTAAAGATACGGAATTACAATATTGTTATCACTTTTATAAATACCTATGTATTTAAGTTAGGCTTACTTATATACTGTCGGAAAGTTCAGACGATTTACCTCGTCAATTTGTATAATTTCTAAATGTTTTAGCATCAGAGCTGTTATAGCAGCTCTATGCAACCAACAACGTATCCCACCTTATTAATAAGCTTTAATGCACAATAGAGCAATTTGAGAGTAAAAAGTAGAGCTTGGTTTTAAATTAACATCAGGTTTTCAGAATCAACTGCTCGTTAAAACGTTTTATTGGCAGTAAAAGCGGTTGCCAAATGGACATTATCGCCCAACAATAAGTCTAAAGCCCGATTTAAAGGTTCTTGGTAGTGTTTAACATAAACTGACGGCTTCACCCGCGCTCATCGCATACACGCAAGAGTACATCTCGAACTCTAATTAGCAGTTATAGAAATTTAATGAACGGAAGCAATCCTACGCATTGAGCAGTCGTGGGGAATGTGCATATTTGAAACAGTTCAAAATTAAAATTTGCAAGTCCAGAAACTACTGGTAAAAACAACAGTTGTTTCTCTTGTATGTCATGTGCACTGAATATCAATTTCAAATGCCAAGGAGAACGGGAACCCAAAAGTTCTAATTAGTGAAAGACAAAACGACTGCGTTTCCACTCGCTACCTGCATGCAGAAGGCAATCAGGAAAAGCGTAGTTGCGTTATTGCTTATCAGTCCACAGTCCATGCACTATCAATATTGGGCTTCCTCTTTCTAATCACAGCACTATTTAATGCTTGGGATGAGTATAGGCAACAAGCGTTACATGAGTACACACGCATTGCATACACTGCTGCTGCGTGCAAGTGCGATTCGGGCAATCGAACAAGATAATTGTTTGCGGGGTAAATAAGTACCACAGCGACGCTGTAAACGATTATAGATTGAAACGAGTTAGTTAAATGAATGAATATATAAATGTAATTGTACTAAAAAAAAAGTTGACGAAACTCCACATGGTCCGCTAGTCCGGAAATGTTCAATTCCTTAAGCATATTCAACTGCCATTGACAAATGATGCAAGGAACAAACTTTGTTAATCATAACGGAACATAGTTTTCTTGTCGCTACTCTAAAATAACTAAATTTATTAAATGCAATCTACTAATCACCCAATTCGGGGGAAATTTACTTGTTTTAAGGTTAGTACGCACAGTAGGTCACTAGGTTTACTCGCGTAACAGTATGTCACAGAAGTGCCATATGGATACTACGAGCAGGGTGCTTTTCCAAATAATATATTATCTACAAGCACTGAGCTAATCTACTTGTCTCCAAGAATCCGGCCCACTTTATAACTGATAGAAATCTCAACATCGACATTTGGAGAGTATAATACTGATATCATTTTTTTTATACATACAACAAATGCAAAAGGATAAAGCAATAAAGAAAAAACTGATTGCGGTATTTGATACAAAATTGGAGTGGTAGAGATACGTCGTCTGATAAGAGTTATTGCAATTAATTACCTCTGGCGAGACGGTGTTCATATGAATCCGATTGAAACATCGTTACACAATCGAAAACTAATCTAGTAATTATAGAATTTTACATCAAATAATCTTGCACGTTTTTACGAAAAAGCAAATAAGAGTATTTCGTAAATAAATTAAAATCGATTATTATTATTTTTTTAATTTAATTGTTATTTATTTATTTATTTATTTAATTCGCACTCAGCATACCTTGTGTAAAGCAGTCGGTTAAACGAGTTCAACCTAGTACAGAAGACACGTCAAAGGGAAGCACAATAAAACCAGTCAGAGCAAAATGCCATCCTCAAGAGGGGAAGAAATAAACACCTCACACCCGGAAAGAACCTGCAACTCCGAGAGCGAACAAAACTACTCGTATTTTTATAAAGATCATTTGTTATAGGATACAAATAGAAATATTTTACAAAAAAACAACTTGTGCTGCTGCTTCAGCAATTGCTCGATTTGTATGTAAAATGTTTCATTGTTTCTTCCAATGCGGCTTCTCTGTCGTCCTATGAAAATTTGATGAAGATCTTCAGTTGCAATTTGTCGTGGCAAGTAAATATTCCAAATTTTGTGCAAAAATGTTACATGGCACAAGCTAAGAACTGAATTGGCATTAGAAATAGAAAAGTTCAGAAATTGGTTTTTAAACTGACTTTGTGAAACTGAATACTCTCGTTTGCAAATATTAGAAAATAAAAAGGCCATTAAAAAATTGCTGTCGTTTCTATGGCCACGAAACCACGCAAAATAGAAAGAAAAAAATTACCAAAGCAGTCGGTGTCTTACGGTATCTGGTACGCTGCATGCCTAGACCTTGTCCATTAATAAACAAACAAACAAAATTGTTAACAAGTGCGTTGGAATTAAATATGCGCTGGTGGCCTAGTGGTAAGAGTGGCAGACTAGTAATCACAGCGATACGCGGTCCCGGCTTCAAACCCCCGGGGGAGGCACGAATTTACGTAGAAAAACGTACAATATCAGTCCTTCTCAGAACTAACCAGGAACACCTGAAGACGAGAGTAGATCAAAACTCCCGAAACGTGTGATATACACCGTCGACAGTGGAAAAAGTCCGATAAAAAATAATACATGATATCATTATTTTTTCGCACCTAGTTCCTAATTTTGGTATGAATCAATTTTTAATCAGGTAAGCTGGTAAGCATGTGCTAAAAAGTTATGAATGATCATTTACAATATGCTGAACATAGAAACATCAACACTGGCGGCGAATAAGGTGTGGGGGGGGGGGGGGGGGGGGGGGGGAGGGTGTCTGCGGTCCCAGTCTCCCTGAGATTTCTTAGAGGGGGCGGAACCCCCTTGAGTTGTTGGCCTTTACCACCTACAAAGACTAAGTCGAATCATTTAAAAAGGAGAAAATAGGTATACCGGGTGACAATGAGACTAGGGCCATGCTTATATCTTCTTTATTTATGAATCGATTTGGATAAAATTTTATACCCAGATACTAGACATAATTTCTGATTGGCCGATAGATATAGTCAAAATGGCTGACTTCCGGTTTTACCGGAAATGATACTAACTTTGATTTTTTAAATAGAACACCCTGTATATTTTATGTTTTTCTACATCTACCAGTCAAACTACATATAATAGTCTTGCAAAATTTAAATATTTTTAAACAAAAAAAATATATTTTTTGCAATTTTTATTTTTTACCATAGTAGGCATTGACTTGGAAAAATCTATTCTAATTGACTCTAGCAACTCGTAATAATAGCTATTTTATCAATAAGGTCAATAACAAACCTTTAATAAAGGAATATAGTTTGCTGAACTCGTTTTTTAAGAAAAGACACTTTTTTTAAATGGCACCTACTAAGGGCCATCTTGCCATTAGATAGAAAATGTAATTACCAATATAACGATATGCATCATGCACAACTTTATCTGTATCTGAAACTGAAGATATTTAATTAATTATTTTTTAAAATCTTTTTAAATAACCAAAGGTAGTGTCACTTCCGGTTTCACCGGAGTTAGTGTCACTTACGGTTTCACCGGAAGTGACACTACCTTTGGTTATTTAAATAGACCACTCTATATGTTTTATGTTTTCCGGTATCTGCGACTCTAATTACATACAACAGTGTTGCCAAATTTGCTTAGGTATTAATAGTTATTGCATTTAGATATTTTAAAAAATTATTAATTTATTATTCTTTAGTTTCAGATAAAGATAAAGTAGTGCATGATGCATATCGTTATATTGGTAATTACATTTTCTATCTAACGGCAAGATGGCCCTTAGTAGGTGCCATTTAAAAAAAGTGACTTTTTCTTAAAAAACGAGTTCAGCAAACTATATTCTTTTATTAAAGGTTTGTTATTGACCTTATTGATAAAATAGCTATTATTACGAGTTGCTAGAGTCAATTAGAATAGATTTTTCCAAGTCAATGCCTACTATGGTAAAAAATAAAAATTGCAAAAAAAAATGTTTTTGTTTAAAAAATTGAAATTTTGCACGACTGTTATATGTAGTTTGACTCGTAGATTCAGAAAAACATAAAATATACAGGGTGTTCCATTTAAAAAATCAAAGTTGGTATCATTTCCGGTAAAACCGGAAGTCAGCCATTTTGACTATATCTATCGCCCAAGCAGAAATTATGTCTAGTATGTTGGTATAAAATTTTATCCAAATGGATTCATAAATAAAGAAGATATAAGCATGGCCCGGTATACCGGGTGACAATGAAATCAGGGCCATGCTTATATCTCCTTTAATTATGAATCGATTTGGATAAAATTTGACATGTGGTTAATAAGCATAATTTCTGATTGGCCGATAGATATAGTTGAAATGGTCAACTTCCGGTTTCACCGGAAATTCCATTAACTTTGATTTTTTAAATGGCTTACCCTATATATTTTAGGTTTTTTGGAATGCACAGCTCAAATTACAAAAGATACTTTGCTAAATTTTAATTTTTCTAAACAAAAAATTCTTTTTTTTTATTTGCTTTTTTCTCATAGAAGGCCGTGATGGGAGAAAATGTATTCTAAATGACTCTAGTAACCCATAATAATACATATTTTATTAATTTGATCAATAATAAATCGTCCATGAAGGAATAAAATTTGCTAAACGTGTTTTTAGAGAAAAAGCCAGTTTTTTTAATGGCACCTACCAAGGGCCAGCGTGCCATTAGATAGAAAATGTAATTACCTATCTAACGATATGCATCATGCACCACTTTATCTTTATATAAAACAGAAAAAATGTTTTATTAATAAATTTTTTAAATATTTTTGAGAAATACCTAGGCAAATTTGGCAACAGTGCCGTATGTAATTTGAGTCGTAGATTCCGACAAACATAAAATATACAGAACAATAGATTTAAAAAATCAAAGTTAATGACATTTCCGGTGAAACCGGAAGTCGGCCATTTTGATTATCTGTCTCTCAATTCAAAATTAAGTTTATTATCCTTGTAACAAGTTTCATTCAAATCCGTTGATAAGTAAAGAAGATAGAGACATGGCCCTAATCTCATTGTCACCAGGTATATACACGCGCAATGGTATATAATTTGAGGTAAATTATGTAGAGGGATCATCGTCCATACGAAACTTTTGTCCCACCAGCTAGTGCATCCGTATTAACTCAATTAAAACTGTTACTTGGAATTATCAATCATTTTTTTTACAAAGGCTCTCAGAAGAAAGAAGTGAACCTGGTGAAAAACCAACCGGCCCCTAAAAATTTCGAAAAATTTTAATAGTAGATAATGCAATGAGGGAAATAAATGCGTTATTTTGCTGAGGTGCAATTTGTGACTCGAGGGCGAAGCCGACATAGCACTAAAGCAAAATAGCAGTCTCTCCGAATTGCATATACAGTCAGACCTCGCCGTTCGCGGCTTTGCGGTTCGCTGATCTGATTTTACGCGGGGCACCTTTGTGCTCCCTTTTCTTTGCTGTTCGCGGATATTTGTTTTGCCGTTCGCTGATGGGAATTGCAAACGTTTACTGTTTCAACTTTCACACACTAACGGCCAGTCTTATGAAGGCCACTAATCTGACGTTAACTTTAATTCGCTGTTAAAATAAACAAGAGCGCATACAAATTTGTTTACTAATGAATAATATGTCATAAGCGCCAACGTTTTGATGAGCTTCTGTTTATTTTAACAGCGATTTAAAGTTAATTTCAGGTTAGTGACCTTCATAAAACCGGCCGTAAGTAAATAAAGCAGGGGTATGAACGCCTAAATAACATTATTTATCACGAACTTGTAAACACACTTATCCAGCCTATTTCTTTGAATCTCTTGTAACTAAATCGGACCTGAAATAAATTGTAAAATTATAACTTGAATAAACAAATGGACATTCGAGCTCTAGATTCAAGTGCCAGACTTATGTTACGTATGGAATTTTAGTTTGTATACGCACGTTTATGTATTTTTAAATTTTTTGAAATTGCATAGTATACTAAGTAAATCTAGTTTATGAAACCTAACCCCGTTTTTATCATTTATGTGTTTACTTGCGCATCGCGGTTTTGCGCTTCGCGGCATTCTTCTGGAACGTAACTCCCGCGACGGCGAGGTCTGACTGTACTATTTTTTTCACGTTGCAGGAAGATTTAAAACTACAAACCTGTTTTTTAAAAACGTAATTTATTGACATTTTTCAATTTTAAAGTTGGTGGCACTGTAAGTCCATGTCAAATTCGAGGTTATCAGGTTAGGTTTTCCGTCAGTTTTGACACAGACTGACGCAAAACCTAACCTGCTAACCGGGAATTTGACATAATTGTTGTTTCAGTCATACTGAAAACTCCCCAGGAGAAATGTTTGTCTTATTTGGTCTCTAAAGAGGAAATGCTTTACTTCTGTCACAATTTTGATACTATAGAAACCGACTTCTACTCCCGGTCGTGGAAAAACATTCCTTTTGATAAAAACATTTGGCTAGAGTACCTATATAATAAGTAGATAATAGGTACTATACATTTGGCATGTGAATGAGTCGAACATGTGAATGTTCTACTCACTATCAACTAGCCACCAAGATCTCCTAATTTGGGATCGTGCGACTTCTTTTTGTGGGGTCATCTGAAAAACAAAATTTATAGGAAACGCCACTCAAATATTGTCTCTTTGCGGGAAGCAATCGTTGCGGAGTGTAGGCTAATCACAGATAGACAGTTGCCTAGTGTAAGGCAGGCATTTTATTACAGATTGGGTTATTGCTTACAGCAGAATGGAGAACTTTTTGAGTACTTGCTATAAATTTGCTTGCAGTTTCAAGTTTTTTCACAAACTTGTGAATTGTTGATACCGATTGAATACGTCGATTATTAAATTTAAACTACAATAAATCACGAATTGTGCGTAAACCCACGCCAGTATAAAATGTTATGATAATAAATGCACTCTCCTCATTAGAATATTCACTTATAATACCGTGACCATGAGTAGTCAAAGTTATGTCGAATATTTTTGCTGTGGTACCACGAATGTCCATTGTGCTTAGGTTCGATTAGGACGAGTGCGCCAGCACGAGTCCTAATCATAAGCGCAATGGACATGAGTAGTGATACCACCGCAAAAATATGCTACTTAACTTTGACCAAGAATGACATTCGAGGGACTATTCAATGAGCCGAACTACTTTTTCAAATTAATTTGCAGTAAATCTAGCAACAAGGGCTGATCCTCCGAGGGGTGGAACCGGGAGAGAGCCCTTAACGCTGTGAGTTAAAGAAACAGGATGGAGAAGCTGGAAGGGGTGTTAAAACGGATAGAAGAAAAGTTAGCGAATATGGATATGAAGTTGGAAAATATTACAGCAGAGCTAAAAGAAGTAAAACAAGAAAATTTGAAGCTGAGGGAGCAAGTTATAAAACAAGGAGATAGGGTGGAATACTTGGAGAGGGAAATCAGAAAGAAGAACCTGGTAGTGAAGGGGATACCGGATGGAGAAGGAGAAAACGATAGGGAGACCCTCGAGAAAATCGTAGCGGTAATACAACAAATGGGAATTGAGATAGAAAAAGACAAAGACATAGAGGAAGCAAGAAGGATAGGGGCATACAAAGGGATGAGGGCAAGGCCCATACTCCTTAAATTCACAAAGTACAATAAGAGAATGGAGGTGTTAAGAAATACTAGGAATTTGAAGGGCACGGAAATATGGATGAATGAGGACTACCCCAAGGAGGTACAGGAAGAGCGTAAAGATCTAATCCCAAGGATGAAAGAGGCGAGGCAAAAAGGTTATAGGGCTCACATAAAGTATAATAAATTAATAATAAACAACGAAGTACTGCAAGGGGCGAGCGGAGAGGAAGAGCGTCAGCAAGGAAATGAGGCAAGCAGTAGCAACAAAAGGTCAGTCAGTGATAGGTCCCCTATCGAAGATCCTTTGCAGGCCCAACTAAGAAAGATAACAAAAATGAATAGCAAAAAAAAGTAAATAGGGAAGATATGGACGGATGCGAAGGTAACGAAAAAAGCTACGAACAAGAATATGGAACAAAAGGGAAGGAAAATAGGAGTGCAGAGAATAAAAAGGGGAACAGATTAAAGATGGGAACATGGAACGTAAGGGGAACGTACGAACCAGGTAACCTAATTGATTACAGAAATAAAGAGATACAAAATACAGATTACTGCATTGCAAGAAACAAAACAAAAAGGAGTGGAAATAACCGAAATAAAGAATATGATCTTCTTCAAAAGTGGGGGGGGATAATAGAAAATTGGGAACGGGTTTTATAGTGGACAATAGTTTTAAGAGGAAAGTAATGGCTTTTACAGCAATATCGGAAAGAATGTGTGCTATAAGGATAAAAGGAAGGAAAAGGAATATAAGTATAGTGAACGTGCATGCGCCTACCGAAGAGAAGGAAGAGGAGGAAAAGGACATATTCTACGAACAACTGGCAGAGGAATACGATAAACTACATAAACATGATATAAAAATAGTTATGGGGGACTACAATGCAAAGGTAGGACAGGAAGAGATTTAGAAAAGCACAGTTGGGAAGTATAGTAAGCACATGGGAACCAACGATAATGGGCAACGAATGATAGGTTTTGCAGCAGAAAGAAACATGGTAGTAAGAAGTACCCAAATGCAAAGGAAAGAGGTGCACAAGGAAACATGGATATCGCCTGACGGAAAAACACGAAACCAAATAGACCATGTATTAATAGAGAAACACCACATGAATATGATCACAAACATTAAGAGCAGGAGAGGAGCTGAAAGTGGATCGGATCACTTTTTAGTGGCAGTAACGGGAAAAGAGGACTATCAGGAGAGGGAGAGCACTAAGGAAGTAAGAGCGATAGTAAACAGGTATAATATGAAAACCTTAAAGGAAGAAAAAACGAAGCAAAAATATGAGGAGGCAATAAATACAGGAATACGTAGGTTGGAACGAACTAATGAAATAGATAAAAGCTGGGAAAATATAAAGGAAGTAATAAAGGAGGCGAATACACTAGTGATACCCCAAAAAAACAAGAAGGAGAAAGCGAAACAGTGGTTTGACGAAGAGTGTAAAAAAACCTTTGAACTTTTAAAACAGCTACGACAAAACAAAATAACGAGGAATAGCGAAGAGAGTATTCAGGAGTATAAGGAAGCAAGAAAAGGAATGAAGGAAATGTGCAGAAGGAAGAAAAGGCAATATAAGGAAAAACTATTGAGTGAGATTCAGGAAAAATTCGAAAACAAAGAAATAAGGTCTTTTTACCAAGAAGTAAAGAAACAAGAAAAGGGCTACCAAAGAAGAAGTAAATACATAAAAAACAGCCAAGGGGAGCTAGAATGCCAGCCGGGAGAAGTGGGGACAATATGGAAGAACTATTTTGAGGAACTTCTCAATGACAATACACAAGAGGATCAAGGAGATACAAATATGCAAATGCAAAATAAAATGGAGGTGGAACAACCAACAGAAGAGGAAATAGAGGAAATAATAAAAAGTTTAAAAAATAATAAAAGCCCAGGGGAAAGTGAAATAACAGCAGAAATGTTGAAAAAGGGGGGCAAAGCGTTAAAGCAGGAGATATACAAACTAATTAAAATAATATGGGAAAAAGAGGAGATGCCGAGAGAATGGGCTAAAGCTCTGATAGTCCCAATCTACAAGAAAGGTGATAAGCAAAGATGTGCAAACTACAGGGGGATTGCACTGTTGGATACCTGCTATAAAATCCTAGCCCGGGTGATAAGAAAAAGGTTAAATGGGTGTGCAGAAGCAGTATTAGGGGAGTATCAATCTGGTTTTAGGAGTAACAGGTCAGTAACGGACCAGATTTTCGCTATAAAGGAATTGCAAACCACCTGTTACGAGTACAAAGTCGTCCTAAACGTACTATTCATCGACTTCAAGCAAGCATACGACAGGATAAAGAGAAGGGAATTGTACAAGATCATGAATAGTTTAGGAATACCGATGAAACTGATAAAATTAACAAGAATGACTTTGGAAAATTCAAGTAACGCAGTGATATGGGAAGGATACAAATCGGAAGATTTTGAAATAAGGAAAGGACTCAGGCAGGGAGACCCAGTATCCACCGTACTTTTCAACTTAGTACTAGAGGCAGTTATCAGAAAAAGCGGGATCAAAAGGGAAGGAATGATTTTCAACAATGACCACCAATGCATGGCTTTCGCGGACGATGTGGCCTTAATAGCAAAATCTGAAAAAGAATTAAAGAAAGTATTCAAAAAGTTGGAAACAGCAGCAAAAGAAGTAGGCCTGGAAATAAACGGGGAAAAAACGAAATATATGGTGATGGGAAGCCCGGACAGGACAAGAAAGAACGAGATAAGAATATTGAGTAGCGAGGGAAACACGTATAACTTTGAAAGAGTAAATACGTTTACCTATCTAGGGGTACAAATTGACGAAAACGGAGGTGAGGAGCAGGAAATAAGAGC
Source organism: Agriotes lineatus (assembly GCA_940337035.1). NCBI lineage: Eukaryota > Metazoa > Arthropoda > Insecta > Coleoptera > Elateridae > Agriotes > Agriotes lineatus. The sequence goes on along the minus strand of OW679198.1, from coordinate 122,275,475 downwards.
AAGGATCGTAAAAGGTAACCAAAAATATGCTGCTTTGAGACCGCTACTGAAATCCAAGCTGGTATCCAGGAATACTAAAACAAGAATCTACAAAAGAGTACTACGGCCAACGGTAACGTATGGATGCGAGACTTGGGTACTGAAGCAATCGGAGAGAGACATGTTGGACAGATGGGAGAGAAAGGTACTCAGAGCTATTTATGGGGGGACAAGGACAGAGGAAGGATGGAAAAGAAGGACGAATAAGGAAATACAGGAATTATACAAGGAACCCAGGATATCGGTATATGGCAAATCACAGAGAATTAGGTGGTTGGGACATGTGCAAAGGTTACAGGGGGAGAGAATGCCCAAAATGGTCTTATATAGAAAGCCAATAGGGAAAAGAAGAAGAGGAAGACCACGAAAGAGATGGCTGGAACAGACGCAAGAGGACCTTAATACGATTGGAGTTACACACTGGAGGGTAAAAGCCGCAAATAGAAAAGAATGGAGAGACATCATAAATATATACTTAAGCAATGATATGTAGTGGTAATTATGTAATTATGGAGAAAAAATTTAAAAGAAATGCCCTAGGCCACCATGGCCTGTAGAGCAATTTAATATATAATCTAGCAACAAACTACGAAATTTCTATAGTAACAGAACACTAATAGTGACTTTTTCTAATAAAAACTACATTTGTTTAAAGTAGGCACTTGACTACCTTCTAGGAAGATATATCCGCTGATATTTTTTGATTGGTCAAGAAACGTCAAATTCTGGATTTTCATTGGTCACATTTTGACAGATGACAGGTGAATTGAATAGTCAACATTATTATTCATAGTAATTAGTTAAATACCTGGATTGCTAACTAACAGAGAATAACATTTATTTTGGCATAAACAAATTTGATCATGGCTGGTCTTTTTTTTGTGAATACAATTCAAAATATTTATTACAGTGTTTAAGCTATTTCTATCTTAGACAAGTAACAAATTCAAGTAAAGTAGTACTAAATTAAGCGCATTTTTTTCTCTTTCGATTGATACCACTATTAATCCTATATTCAAGCGGCAAACAGGAATCTGCATTTACGAGTATTATACGATTATACTTATTATACGATTTCCCATGCTATTTCCCTATGTTCGCACCCTTAAGTGAAACACTCGGTATAGGAATAAGTGATCAAACTTTGGTAGCTCCAAAAGGTAGATTTCAAGAGAATGTACTGAAATAAAGTATGATCAAAAATTATTTTCATATAGTATGGCTATGGAATAGTTCCTAATTTAGAAATGCAACTACAAATGTCAAACCTGATATTTGATTTTTAAGGAAGTTATAGTTGCATTCATAAATTAGGAACTATTCCATAGCCACACTAGATGAAAATAATTTTTGATCATAATATATTTTATTGTTCATTGAAATGTTAAACAGTGTTTAACATGATCGCGTCCTCGAATGTTAAGATACATTTAACATGCATCCACTCATTTAACATGCATCCACTCGCGTCCTCGAATGTTAAGATACATTTAACATGTATCCACTCATTTAACATGCATTCACTATAGCAACATCACACATATTCATGGTAGTCCGATTTCAATTTAGCAGTTTTTAGTAATTATTATTGATTCAAAATTATTGCCACAATGAACAATAATAGTAATTAACGTATTTAGAGGGGTAACCCAGTCTTAACATTCGAGCATATTTTTACCACTCGAGCGAGCGCAGCGAAGCGAGAGTGGTAATTTATGTGAGAAATGTTAAGACGGTTTCCCCTCGAAATGCGTTCATTAGTTTATTGTTCATTGAGGCAATAATTTTGAATCAATAATAATTACTAAAAACTGCTAAATCGAAATCGGACCATCATGAATATGTGTGATGTTGCAATAGTGCATGCATGTTAAATGTATCTTAACATTCGAGGACGCGAGTGCATGCATGTTAAATGAGTGGATGCATGTTAAATGTATCTTAACATTCGTGGACGCGATCATGTTAAACACTGTTTCACATTTCAATGAACAATAAACTAATGAACGCATTTCGAGGGGAAACCGTCTTAACATTTCTCACATAAATTACCACTCTTGCTTCGCTGCGCTCGCTGGAGTGGTAAAAATATGCTAGAATGTTAAGACTGAGTTACCCCTCTTAATACGTTAATTACTATTACAAACAGGAAAAAGTTGCAAGGATAATACTTCCAACTCGATCGACGTTATTAATCTTTATGGAAATGACTGACCAAAAAAAGGTCAAGTTACATGGGAACATGTTTCTAGATATTGAGAAGTCAAAAAAGTTGTGATTCAAAATATTAATGATATAGTCAACTTTTTAAAAGATGGTGAGAGCAGTACGTTACGATATATAATTTTCTTAATATAAAACTGCGGGACGGTAACAAAAGAGTGGTTAATAAACAACATAACAAATAATTGAGATTCGTTCTTCAGGGCAGTAATTAAAAAAACACTCTTTTTATCCAAGCCAATATTTCGAAAAGCTGTATTCGTCTTCAAGGCAAACTGCAATAAAGGTTTCAGTTGTAGGTAGTTATAGCAAAAACAACGTGCTTGACTTGCAAAAAGTGACGTTAATACTTCATAATTGGCAACAAACAACATAAACAACCATATCTTATTTGATATATCAGGTTAAAGGTTAAAAATACTCCTATAGCACAGTTAATTGATTCATCATTATCAAAAAAGTGTCTAAAGAACGTGGAAGTTACATTTATCTATTTTCATAAATAAGCGAGATATAGCCACAAAACGACAAGTCGAAATATCGAACTTCCGTTTATAACTCGAAAAACAAGGAAGATATATATTAGTTTGCACCATTAAGCTTTTCTCGAAAAAAGAGAGTGGGGGGGGGGGAATAAATTTTTTTCATATCTGCTATAGTTATCGAGATTTCCTATGAAATCATCGAAATTTGCCCACCCTGTACTGAAGAACATTATTTCTCTGTACATCGTGAACTCAAAACCTATCTACACTATGGGTTTTTTAGTCATACATTTATGTGTAGTATACATCCCCAAAGTTTGGTACCCTGTATAAACACGTCAGGAATCAGGTTGAGCCCCCCTGAAAATCTGAAAACCCGCGTCTATGAACACTAATGTCACAAGAGACTACTTTTCTAAATGTGACGCTATTGGTCAACACTCAACACTATGCAACCAGGATATACTGCATGAAGTTATTCTCCGATGACCGACTTCTATACTACTCCATTCTTACTAGAGAATTAATATCCACTACAAATTAGTGGCAAAAAAGCTAAATTATAACAGAATTATAAGAACTACTGGGGTAGGTAGGTAACATTTTTGTAAAATATTTTTATGTGATTATTGGTACTTAAGTACGCTTTGTTTTAGGAACGTATCCTCTAGCAAAGAAATATTTATTTGCCTAAAAGGCCGGGCCTTAGTAACCACCAGTTTTATAAAATTATAGCCCAAATGTTGCGATTTTTAAAAGAACTTACCTCCAATGGTGTGGTGAATACCCAACCGTACATTTCTTGCAATCAAGGCAGGGCTGTCCTTCATCGAGTTCTTTTATTTGAACGCCCTGTAAAAAATACACTTTAGCAGTTTTACAACTTTCAATATTCGTGACAACTTTACAATAATGGGCTGAGAAAAGCAGCAGTATAGACAATCTAATTCTAACAATTTTCTGCAATGAAAAATCTAAATATAAAATATAAAAATAAGTCCCACTCATTCCATGACTAATTGCACAAGTTGCAACTTAACAGCTGTTCAGTTGCATGAACTGCTGCTTTGTTCAATATCTAAACCAGATAGCATACGGCCGCGAACGCACACCAATTTTTCGGTCTCAGTCAGAGGAGCAGCTGATTAGTTACAGTCTGTGGGAATGAAATTTTGCAACAAAAATTTTATTCATTAGTAGAAATTGAATCGAGACAACACAAAACTTTGTTCTCAAGGCAAGTGCATGATGTCATGTCTAAGGTGGACATAGGAATTTATTTATTTAGTTTTATCCCGTGGAAGGCGTAAAATATCAGTCGAGCATGACATTCCTCTGTTTAAAACCATTCGAGTTTATGGGACGATTGATTCATTGGTCAAAAAGCATTAGATAAGTTCGCCTGATGCGAAAATTAGTCAAATAAACGATTTTATTTCCTGTCAGAATGGACACTTCATATTTTATGCTTTCTGTTCGAAAAGGTTTGATCAAAATGAGAATAATCATATTTTATATTTAAAAATGAATTAAGAATCTGTTTTTGAAAAAACTTGCAGTGATTGTGCCCAAAAAGAAAAATGTAAAGGTATGAAAAATCAATGTGTTATATAACGTATATAACTTTATTTTAATAGATTAATAATAGGCTTTGCAATATAGTATATTAAGTATTAAAAACAGTAAGGACATTTTACCGATCGAAGACAATTGTTTGGAGCAGGGCGAAGCGACGAAACCAATTATTGTCTGAAGTAATTCCTTAACGTTCGTGATACTTATGGCGTTTTTTGCACGATAGAAATGTATTCTTCTTCAAATGTCAGTAAAATGTGACATTATACCATAGAATAATATGTTGGCGGCACTGTAAGTCTATGTCAAATTCGAGGTTAACAGGTTAGGTTTTGCGTTAGTCTGTGTCAGAACTGACGCAAAACCTAACCTCCAATTTTTACTTACCGTTCTAGAACGGTAAGCATAACTTACTGATTTGGCAACAAACGCGGTAACTAGGTAAAATCGTTCTATCGTGCAAAAAAAATATTGTAGACCAAAATTCAACCTTTGTTTCTCTATATCGTTTGTCAAAAATGTGTGAAACATCAATATTCATCAGAATAATAGACGCGACCCAACGGACACGCCCTGTATAAGTACTTCTTTTGATATTTTGTATAAGTAGTAACTAGTGATCCTGTAAAGTACGATTTTCCATGTAGGGTGGCTAGTCTCTATCGGGCGCCTCCCCGGGTGGCGGATAGGGGAACGCCCACCAGATACGGTGGGTACCGGAGAAATAAAATACACGGGGTGGCCCAAAATTAGCAAACTCGCTACTGCCTTGTTGGAGGGAGAGGAAAATTGAACGGTAAGGTAGAATAATTCTTACAGAAAATCTACAAACAACTATTACTACAACTATAAGCACGATTGTTTATCCAGAATTCCTTCGTCTGGACGCACTGTACATTGGCGAAACTTTATACCGATACTGCTGAAGTAGCAAGTGTTTACAAAGCGAAGAAAACAAAGCCAGTTGTCTAGGCCAGCAACTTTCTCACAAGTTTGCAAAACGTCGTAATTTAAACCTTAAACCCCTTTCTGCAGTTTATGGAGAAAATGATGCGATGCAATAAACCAAATTCGCGTAAACTAGATTTAACATCACCTCCGATCAGGCAATAACGGGAACGGGAGAAGAAAATGTGTTCTAAGTTACTATTTCCAACTTTTCCAATTTATCGCGCCTTTTGAAACGGCCCCGTTCAATTAACTTGGGCAGTTTTCCTTCTGGATGGAAAATCCTAAATTAGCATACCGCACATTTCCTGCATTATCGGCCCGTGACATAACTAAAGCCTATCTAATGTGGGTTATCTGTATTGAATCTTTTAACTGTAAAGAGTTATTTTTGAACCTTCTTTATTAAAAGCCACACACGTTAACCTAAAACCTACTAAAATTCTAGAAAAGAACTGAATTATTCATGTAGAAGTTATTAATTATTGTCCCAGTATTCACCTGCTTTCCCAATACTAACACAACCGCATCCAGTTCCACAACAATAAATTCCACAAACATATCCGGTTTACTGTTTTAAAGTACCATCACAGATCCATAATCCATCAAAGTATCGGACACATCGTCATGATAACCTTCTCGACAGTTTATATCCATTACATTAATGGCTTTTCGGTGCATTTAGAACGAGCTCAATGTACACTGACTGCATCGCACTCCATTAACCGTTACTTAATTCAAATATCTCGTGTTGCTATTATCTGTCTCTCCATCAGCATGACAATAAGGGCATATTTGGAAAAGTAAAGAGAACAATTACGATATCAATTTAATAAAATAATTTTGGCATTACACCAACATAAATAATCTTTAAAAAGTCGCCCTACTCAAAATTTGTGGAATAACAAAAACATGCGCGCAAGCAGAATAACAATATTTCAGTCATTTTGTTAAAAGAAACAAATATATAAAAACCATTTCAGAGTTTTCCTTTAGAAGAGCTACAAAACTACCACCCCGATTTTTAAAATTCTAAAATACATATTTTTCGCACAATCGTGTTTTTTTATACACTTGTAACGATACCCATTCGTTAAGTGCTTGTAACAGGCCCTGGACCTGTTAAAGTGCACTTGCCGATCTTGTATTGTAATATAGTGCGTTAAAAAACATTATCGAGAGTGCTTTCAACTAGATTTTGTCTTACTCTGCATGTCGGTGATTATTACATCGCTCTCCCGAGAACTCACAGCGCTCAGTCACTTGACTTGTCAGTTAACAAAGTGAGGTTGCGTGCATATGCAATCCATACAGTATGTTACGACATGACTTTCAAAACTTACTGTTTGACACAAGGCCACTTGATAACGTTTTTTTAACGCACTACTATGTTGATACAGTCTGACAGATGCGTTTCTCTTATATTTCAAAAAGTATTATTCAGAAAATTGCAGAACAAGTGTAATTAAGTTATGTTGTGTTTGTAAATACAGTAGAACAAAACAAATACTGCATGCACATATTTAAAAAATGCATTTCTACACCCAGTATTTGTAATGTGTTTTCAAACTCAAATGCCTTAAACGGCTTAAACAGTTCAAATCCCCGTAATAGGAACCAAAATACTAAAAACTATTCCTACGGAATTATTTAAAGTTACATGTTAGCTTATTTTCTGTATCAATCGAGAGTTTTTAATCTTTCCTCTCTGTACCCATAGAACGTCGGATGTCAATATTTCTTGTTAATCCATCTGTGATTTACAACAAAACTTCGTCCATTTCTTCCTATCGTCGGTGTATATTTTTGCCTGATTTCATGTTTTCATTTTCTATTGAATATTTTTCTCATTGCTTAGATCCAGGTTTCCTTCGGCTTTTCTCTCTGTCTCTTTCCGTTTGCTCTTGCTTCCGACACTTGTTTGGCCCGTTTTTGTGTTCGAACTATCTCAACTCTCCTAGTTTCCTTAGCATTCTGTGTTACGTTACTTTGAGTCTTCATCTTATTTCTTCATTTCTAAATCTTATCCAATCTTACAACCCCCATTATTCTTTTCCGGTATTTCACTTCTGTCATTTGAATTGTTTATTTATTCTTCTGTTTGTAACTCGGGATTCACTTACATACAGTACCATTGCGATGAGTATCATTCTATGTTAGCTTTGTTTTCCTAGATATCTCCTTTTTATTTATAAATGTTTTCTTTATTGCACTAAACATGTCCAATGTCGATTTTATTCTATTAGGCCAGTCAAATTAGATATTTACTTGACAAAAATACTACCTGAAAAGTGAGCATGTAGTTTTATAGAACTTTTAGTAGAAAAATCGGTCATTTTTAGCGGTTTTTTAGCGATAACTTTTTTTCTAATGAATCGATTTTGACCGTCGACAGCTTAGTTTATTTGTTTTTTAAACTACATAATCCTATTTTTTTTTGGAAAACATTCATCGCTTTTTTGCTTTTTTATATGCAAAAAACGTTTTTTCATTACTTTGACCGCAATTTTGAATCACTTCTCCACTGATTCAGCTGTTACTTTTTAGTTCATTCAATTCTACGTGATTTGTTCTATAAAACTACATGCTCACTTTTCAGGTAGTATTTTTGTCAAAAAAACGATGTATTTTCGACAATTTGACTGGCCTATATTGTCAGTGTCTATTTCTACGTGTCCTTTACTGTCTTTAATGCAGCATAAAAATATTTTATAAATTTAACTATTCCAATTTTTGTACGTCTATTTTAACGTTTTCAATTTTTTCCTTCTTTCCTATTGTCATTACTTTGGGTTTTTCTTTGTTTATTTTTAAATTTCTCTGGACTAATGCTTCCTGCCATTTTTCCAGTATTTGCAAATGTTGCTACATCGTATGTGAAGCCACATTCAGTTACTTTTATCTATGTTTCTTTATCCTATAGTTCGCAATTCCCCTTGGTTGCCCTCTCGTTTTTTTTATTATATCATCCATGACTATTATAAAAATAAAGGACTCAGTATTTCTCTTGTTCGTGCTCCGGTTCTTGTTACGAATGCTTGGGGAATTCTCGTTATGTTTTAACGTAGGTAATTCCTTGAATATATTATGTACGTACATTATCTTCATTGCTTCTAGTAGTTGTGCGTCTCTTCCTCTGTCCTTTAGGCTCATTATTTGATATTTAGGTATGTTGTCGAAGGCTTTCTCCAGGTCTATAAAGAAATGTATCCTTCCTTATTTATTGACTATTGCTTCTTAAAATTATCTGCCTTATCACTTTGCGAGTCGTTTAGGTATTTCTCCACTATTTTCTTAACCCAAGGCTACCCAACAAACAGTCATAGCAGCCTAATACCAGGATAGCTTTCATCGTCTTCGTCTCGAGAATGCTCTCGTATATTTTCCCACCATGCTTAATACTCTTAATAGTGATATACCCCTTAAGTTTTGGCACGCCACATTCTCATTTTTTTTTTTCAAGATAGGTACTATTACTGGATTACTGCTACGTCCCATTCTTTGAGCACTTTTTTCTCTCTTAATGCCAATCTTGAATATCTGAAATATTCAATAACCCCGGAAATGATAAAATATGGAAACGGCGAGGTAAGAGAATCGATTAAATAAATATGGCATGGCTAAAAAATACCAAAAGATTGGGACGATAACATAGTAGTTCCAATGTACAAGAAGGAAAACTCAAATAAATGTAACAATTATCGGGCAATGTGCCTTTCCTCGGTTGTACAAAAAATATACTCCAGAATATTAGAAAAACGTTTACGGGAGGACACAGAAAAACAAATGAAAGAGGAACAAGCAGCATTTAGACCCCAGAGACAAATGCAGAATCATTTTCACTGTACGAGTAGAGTTAGGGTAGAGAGAAGGAAAACACTCTACCTGACTTTTATAGAGTTTGAATCTGCGTTTGGCACTATCACAACTGAATCTAGCAGGGCAACATTGTAAAAACGTAATTTACTGTATTCAAATATCCTTAAATTCAGCATAATAATACAGTATGAGCAAAAAGTAACTCCATCAAAGATAGCTTTGGAATTTTGAAGTCATGTGTATTATAACACCAGAAAATTAGAAGCTGTCATTTGACATTTGTGATTATTATTTAATATTTTTTGTTGTCAATTTCTAAATAATTTATATTAAAAAATGTTACCAGAACATAAAATATTTATAATAGAAGCTTATTTTCGAAATGGACAATGGTTGGACAATGGTAATTGGCAGTACTCGGCACAGACTTGATTAACTGAATTTAGAGAAAGATTTCCTAACGTTGAAATAACAGCAACGGACTTTTTTTATCAAGTACGATATACTGCAGCTGCTTTCAGGGAAACTGGTACACTGGTAGTGTAGCAGACAGACCAAGAACTGGTAGACCACGTGTGAGAACTGCGGTACAAAGCAGATGTCCAAAATCGAATGCAAAACAAACCCTCCATATCAATCCGAAGGCTTGCTCAAAAAGTGAATTTCAGTTATGGTACTTGCCGCACAATTCTAAAAAAGATTTAAATATCCATCCATACAGACTACAAATGTATCAAGAGCTCTTACCTCCAGATTACAATAAAATAATGTTATACTGTAACTGGTTTTTGCAACATTTAAATAATGATGTTTTAGATTTAACTTTTTTTCTGATTAGTGGTGGTTTTATTTAAATGGCTACATTAATTCGCAAGTAATGCACTTATGGAGCGCTGATAACCCACATTTCTTTCGTGAAGCTTCTTTGCATTGCCCTAAATAGGCATTTGGATAGCGTGCTCTCGCCGGAGAATTGTCGGACCAATATTCTTTGAAGATACAATAAATGCCGAAAGATATCAAAATAACATTCTTGAAGAATTTGTGAATCAGCTTCATGACGATGAAAATCGACAAGGATACTTCCAATAAGATAACGCAAGGCCTCATGTAGCTAGAACGACGTTGGAATATCTACAGCAGTTCTTTGATGACCGATTAATTTCAAAAGATATTTGACCACCCAGATCTTCTGATCTCACCCTTTTAGATCTCTTTTTATATCCACTTCTAAAAAATTCAGTATTCAAAACACCTGTTCATACGATTTTAGAAAACTAAAAGTAAAAGAATCACCGAAGCATGTAATGCAATAACACCAGAATTGCTGTAAAGTGTCTTCGAAAACATGAAACGACGTGCTTGCAAGAAGAAGGCATTTTCAGCACCTCTTGTAAATGTGTAAGTATAAACTGTAAAATTTTGTAACATTTCCCAACTTTTAATTTGTTTACAGGCTGAAGTGAGGTTATGTACGGTACGCCTAACAAGACGAGATGCTAAATGCCAGCCACGGCTCCTCGCAAGGTGCATGCGCAGAAGCGTTTTACCTATGGTCACCGAAAGTTTTTGTAAAGAAATTGTATCGTTTGGCCGTTTGAGTTTCGGTGCGTGACTGAGCGATTATAATGGCCGGTGTTACGTGCTTTACTTGCAATAAGATATTTTCTAAACAATCCAATTTAAATAGACATATTCGTAATGTGCACCATTCCTGTGTCTTATGACAAATCAGTCTGGAATTACAAGTGTTTAGAATCAGAATGCAATAATTCTTATCCCCGAAATGAGAGTTTAGTAAGCCACCTCCAACAAGTTCACAACAAAATGTTTCCTAACATTGAGGAGTTTATATTCACTAGTAAAAGTGGTAAGTATGGTATGGTATATCCTTTATCAAATTGATTATACAATGTAGGTACATTATTTTATTGGTTATTTTATGGTAAATTCTTTTGTTTATTTTTAGAATTTGACATTTGGAAAACTATATTGGAAACTGATACCAAATCAAATTATGTTGTATCAAAAACACGAAGTAGTCCTAAAGGAGATATTATTTATTACAACTGCAATAGAACAAGAACTGGTAATAATTTATGTAGTTATTAGTAAATTATAATATGCACACATTATAATTGAAGATAATTGTCTTCATATATTATTATTTATTTATTTATTATTATTATTTCATTATGAAATACTATCATTTTAAATCACCGTTATTATTTTTTATGCAAATTGTAATTGAAAACAAATTTTATTAGGCAAACAGTCTATAACTGATGCTAGGAACAGAGCCCGTGCTTTGAAAAGTAAGGGCAGTTGCAAGCTGCCATCTGCATGTACTAGTCAGATTAAATTAATCCAACATGGAAATAAGTTAATTGCCTACTTACAAGGGACTCATTATGGACATGATGTTGAATTGGTACATTTAAGGATTTCACAAGATGACAAAGCTATAATAGCTTCTAAATTAATTACTGGTGTGGCCAAATCTAGGTAAGTTTTACAATAATCTTTTTATACTTGGGGTTATATTATTATATTACTACCTTATTGGTATAATTTTTTAACTATATATATATTCAATACAAAAGCACCAACAATTTTTTTTTATTCTGTTATATATCTACTTTTTAATATAATAATAATTTTTATATTTTAGGATTCTGGACTCTGTGCATGACAAAGTTGAAGATTGCCTAAAACGCATTGATCTTTTAACTTCGAAAGATATTGACAATATTAAGCGCAGTTTTAATATTGAACTTAAAGATGGAAAGAAACATAATAACGATGCAGTATCTTTAGATCTTTGGGTCCAAGAATGTCTTAGTATGTCAGAAGATGAAAACCCCATTTTGTTTTATAAAAAACAAGGTGAAAGTTCAGATGTACTGTCAGAATCTGACTTTTGTATTGCAGTAATGACTAAATTTCAAAAAATAATGCTGCAGAAATTTGGAAAAAATATTATAACCATAGACGGGACTCATGGGCTTAATAACTATGATTTTGAGTTGACCACCCTCATGATAGTGGATGAATTTGGACAGGGGTTTCCTGCAGCTTTCATGTTTTCAAATAGGAAGGACACATCAATTTATGAAATATTTTTCCAGAACATTCTGAAAAAAGTTGGTCATATAATGGCAAAAACATTCATGTCGGATATAACACAGACATTTTATAGTGCTTGGTGTCGCATTATGGGACCTGTTACAAATCGTTTGTATTGTTCATGGCACATTGATAGAGCTTGGCAAGTCAATTTGACGAAAATCCCCGATAAAGAAAAACGTTCAGCGGTTTACAAGATGTTAAAAATCTTACAGGAAGAACAAGATGAAAAAGAATTTAAGACAAAGCTTGTTTCATTTTTAAACTTGCTTTTGGAGGATAAAGATACCAAAACTTTTGGACAATACTTTATGGCTAATTACGCAAACAATTATGAACAATGGGCATATTGTTTTAGAAAGTTTGTCTGGATAAATACAAATATGAGGATCGAGTCAATGCATAAGACCATCAAATATTTTTATCTCAAGCGGAAAACAATTAAAAGGTTAGATAAAGGTTTGCATACTGTATTAAAATATGTAAGGAGCAAAAGTATGGAAAGGATAATTAAACTCATGAAAGGGAAAACAACGATATACCACAGCAGGATTTTTAAGAGACACCAGTCTGCATTAAATTGTGATTTGGCTGTAGAAGTCAAAGATGAAAAGAGTTGGATAATTGGAGAAAGGGATAAATTTAAATATTTTGTCACAAAACTACTCGATTCAAGCTGTTGTCGATTAGATTGTCGTGAATGTAAGATATGCTTACACATGTATTCTTGCAGTTGTAGTGATTTTGTGTATAAATTTAATATTTGTAAGCATATTCATTTTATTCAAATAATGTTCGAGATCCCAACAACAATTAACAAAAATGATAGCAAAGATGTTCCCGAAGAGTTATCTAAAGAAACTGATGACTTTGTCTCAGCTCTACAAAGTCAAATAAATCAATTTATTAGTCTAAAAAATAACCTTTATCCGCAAACGTCACAAAAGTGACAACTTATTTGTCTTTATTGACAAGGTAAAAGTGTCACTTTATCTGTCTAAGCAGACAAAATAGTGACTTTTGCGTACTTTATCTGCCTAAGCACACAAAATGATTGCTCTCTTTCTTTTTTTCTATGTTTGTTCGCCATCTCCTCCGAAGATACTGGACCGATTAAATTGTATGATGGCTTAAAATTTTGCTAATTTTTAGAATTAGTTCGTAGGCCGGTTTTTATTTTCAAAAAAGTACGAAAAAGTTTTAATTTAAATAAACCTTTAAGCAGCGGATCGGAGCATCTGTCGCCGTGGGTTATGGTGTGACAGCTGCTGTGGCCGTGTGCTATTAGCACGGGTGATTCAGTATGTTCATATATCATTACAGTTGCGCGTTATCTGAACAACAGAGGTTGGCGCAGGGGTACAGTGCTAGCCTGAAATTTACCTGAATACGTTTGCGGATAAAATAGTATATGTTATTCGGAGTAAAAGTGACTTTATGTGGCTTAGCTGAATTATTTGCCTCACTAACGTTCGGCTAAATAAACTTCAGCTTCGCCACATAAAGTATCACTTTTACTCCTAATAACATAATCTACTATTTTTGTAAAATAAGTGAAACTTTTGTAAAATTACAAAATGTTGACTTGGATAATTTAAGTGATTCAACAGTCATGGAAGTTCATAAACATTTAAATGTTTTAAGTAACTTAATTGACCTACCAAAAATGTCAAATATTAGTTTCGAGCAATCCAAAAAACGAGGCTTTAAACAAAAATATTACACCACAGATGCGCTTTTTTTCTACAGAGAAAAAAAGAAAACCTAACCCTGTTTACAATAAAAAACCAAATAAAGAAGAAAAAGAAACTTTAAGTAATGTGTTAACTGGAAAATCTGAGATCTTTATTTCAGTTGACCCCAGAAACGACCATTTGTATTTGTGAAAACATGTATATTTTTAATATTAAAATAAATTGAATATTATTATAAAGTAGTTTCACTACATTTCCCATATATCAAAGCTATTTTTTATGACACAAATAGTGTTTTCTGTTGCCGTTCAAGCTATAATCTATAATTTAAAAGAAAATTGTTAAAAAAGTAACCTATTCTCATATTTTCAAATATTTATTTAATAGATTAAAAAAAACTCTAAAGTTCCTATAAACGACTTGCAATGCTAATTATTTGGCTCCTTTCTAATAAATAACTTTTTCATTAATATTTTTAAAAATAATGCAGCAATTGTTCCGTAACCTTCTATGGTTTTTAGCTATAAGTATAAGAAGTTTAAACTACCTATTCTTATTTAAACGCTTTTACAAATTGAAAATCAAATTCACCGCCATCAAGGATGTGCCGTTGGATTGGCGCATGCGAGTTGGGAGGAGCCGTGGCTGGCATTTAGCATCTCGTCTAACAAGAACCTTTAATTTAGTATAGTGTCTCCATTAACGCAAACGTTATGCCAATTTTATTTTATTAATTTTGTTCTAAATGCTCTCAGTTATAATTTTAATTTTTATTAAATTTAGTAAATTTCCTTACAAGACTGCATTTTTTAATTTAAACGTCATTGACAAGAATCAACAAGAATTAAATATAATTTTCTGGTGTTATAATACAAATGACTGTGTAGCTGAATATCTGTTATACATACAACCTAGTATTTAGCAAAATAGAACAAGTGACTTTTCTACTTCTAAATTGTATGTTATTTACTAACAATGCAGATGTATAGATAAATATATCTACAACAATAATTCGAATAGACTAAAGCTAACCAATTTGATATTTTATTCAGTTCTGTATTGTTTTCAATAGTAATTTACGATACAAGTGCGTAAAGCTATGTGTATCGTACAATATTTTATCTAAGATAGATTCTAAAAAACACGGTAAATATAAAAACAATATTTAATGTAAATTACGATTACTAGCAAACGGTCGTAATTTTGCGTGGTTAAACATTTTAAAACACATTGCTATGACGGCGTGTCTAATGAAATCTTTTAAACACGTTGCTACTGACTACGTAAACTAATGAAATCATGTTATTAAACAGTCGTTTTACAAACTGAAAACTGCCAACTAAAAGTCAATTTTACACACTGTCGTAAATATTTTTTTTCATTCAATTTTTTTTCGTTTGGAGTGACTTACATATATCGTTTGGAGTGACTTAAATATAGCACAGCACAATGCCAAGCAATCACTGAATCAATTCCCATGCTCTCAATCTCAAGACATTGTGTTTTGAAAACGCAAATTCGCAGAAGCATTGCAAATCCGTATCTATACGTCCGAGCCGCAACGAAAGCTAATTACGACACTGATAACAGGAATTTTATTTTCGCGATCGGTGAATGGTTATCGTTCAGCAATTCTGACTAACCTGTTCTTTAATCAGATGCAGACTAAATTTAGCAACTATCGTAAAACTGCAATTTTTTATCGAGCCAGCGTTTTGAGCGAATTCGAGAAAACAACCTGTTTAGGTTAAAATTATGCTAAAACGTTTTAATGGCATTGATCGGCCATGCTGATCGGGAGGAAATACGTGCTCGGACTTATTTACAAACTTCAGCATAACTAAGGCACTTAGTTTAGATTAATTTATTTAATACGGAGGCAGACTACCGGTTTTCAACCTAAAATAATACAGAAAAACATAATATTTAGTATTATTTTATCTTTAAAACGCAAACAATACGTTACAAATATATTTATTTCAAAAATGAGGCTCTTAAAGTTCTGAAGTATGATGTAAACAGAAATTGACTGTCCTTGAGCTATTACAACATACTATTTACGAAATACGTCTAGAATACATGGATTTGTGAATTATATATTCCAAATAACTTTGTAACATGTTCTATTGTAGCAACATTTCTGTAATATTGAAAGTCGGTGACATGAAAATTCAACTCTAATAAAAGATGTGCTAAAAGTTGTCGTTTTCGTCCAACCTTTCACTGAATCTTTATTTGTCAAGATAAATAAATATATTGTTTTACGACCGACCAGAAAATATGCGGTTTCTGGAGAATTTTTTCGCCAGAAAGTAACGTTTTGCCGGTCACGATCGAAAAACGGGCATCAGGGTATCAGGGACCGGTAATAGTTATTTACGTGACAAGCTTAGTAAATTAGCCTTTATGGGCGAGCCGGATAATTTGCAGAGAGAGCGACGTAGGAGCGAGCCCTGTAATCCGGTGAGCCCCAATAAAAGCTAATTGCAAGCGAGTCGCGTACGTTTTATTTCCTCTTGCTGAAAATCCTAAAAATTCATATTTGTGATTAATAAACGATGTATCTATTAAAAAAACAAGGTGCTTGTAAAGTCGCGATGCAGCATTTTACAGGCACATGGCCTGTAAAGAGTCTTTTACAGGTCAGTTCAGACGACAGTAACACTTTACAGGTACCTGGCCTGTAAAGACGCATTTACAGAGTCAGTTCAGACGACAGTAATGACCTAATGACCGTTTGACAAGTCAAGAGGATATAAATGCTTTTTCCGGTCCCTGATGCCTTCGTTACTACGGAAACAAGTATGTTATTGTTTAGATATGCCAAATATTGGATAGGTACTAATGTCATAATTTTGTTGAGTTTTCGAAAGTGAATTCGCAAGTTTGAAAATATGGACTCGGATGTCGTAAAAATTTTTGTACCATACATGACCGGAAAGTGTTTTGGAGGTCCTTCCCAAGCTTCCAGGGCTCGCTTGACTTGCAAAACGCTACTTTCCGGTCTCTTAAAGTAAATTACTATTTCTGGGTCTTTAAAAGTTAAATTTTTTAACTACTGCGGCCCGCCAGCATATTTTTGCGGCCCGCGGATTGATAGCTACTATAGTTTCAGAAACCATAAATCTGGAATATACATTATAAATCTCTACAGCATAGCAAAGATATATTCACCTTCAATCGATCAAAGAAATGCAGAAATAATACACTTTGTAATTTCTAGAACTACTTACAAATCTACGCTACGCCAGCGTGGCCGAGCGGTTAGGGCGTCAAGCTGCGGTGCCACGATACAGGGTTCAATCCCGACATCTGGCAACTGGCGGGCGGCCCACCCAGTCGCTTTAAAAATTGGGTACAGAAATCACAGTTATGGAAGTAGGGAAAGTAAGGCAGTCGTTGAAGGCCTGATGCTAACCACATCACCTAGTACGCCGTTAACGTGTGCCAGATTGATTCGGTCTCGAAACGAGATATTTCGGCGACCCTGACTCGCTTTGTCTCAGGCCATGTTCCTACGTGGAATGAACTGCCTGAACTTTACTTTACAAAACTATGCTTGTTGTAAGTTGTCACACAGTCATTACGAAAGATTGCGAGGATTTATAGTACTTTCATAGGTTTGTAATTAAATGTTGCCTTTATTACCTTTCTTAGTAACGGAAAATGTATGTAGTAATTTACTTCGCCAATTTTCGTAAGTTTCTTCAGGTATTCCACAAAACCAATTAAAGAGAAATTACTTTATGATTTGTTGGTTTCCAGATAAAAAAGTTAGGATAAAGTTAATTTTAAAAAAAAGATGTATTACTTATTCAATTCAGTGAAATATGCTATGAGATTGTAGCGGACATGCTGCCACGTGCAGCAATCATAAATAACCTCTCGCCAAAGGCTTAAAGATGCAGCGCTATAAATCGTATTTTAGAAAACCTCCAGTCAATGTGCTGTCCGTCTTAGATCAGCGGGTGGCTCACCTTGGACGCAACGCTATGCGCGAACAGTGACAAGTGTCATAAACAATATAAAAAAGTGTCGCAAGTGATGGACAGAATCCGCAGATTCAATGTTAAGAGCATGCAATTAGAAACTCAATTTACGACGATCTAATGCAAACTGCGGACAGCAAGGACCCCGAGCAAAAGCTGCAGGAATTTACGAAATCTTTTTTGAAACAATATCCACCGATCACTCGAAGGCCAGGTAACACCTAGGTCACCTGGGCAGATAAACAGAGCCCTAATAAATTTCTCTTGCTGAAGCAAACCCTGAGACATGACCAGTTAACAATTTAACTGGCGAAATGTCCCAGCTCCGGCAAGCGCAGAACTCGGGCATAATGGCAAAAAGCACCTTCCCTCAAATGAAGTTCAGGTCAACCAAGAGGGAGCTATACATCAATCATACTGCCGCAATTGACGAGAGCCAATATAACCAGCGCAAGCACCGAGTCATTCCATTAGATTTCGCATCAGCACTGCGTTCGGGCATTCCGAGTCAACGATCCGTCTAGTCCATTCCGAGTCAAGCATCCGTCTAGTCCATTCCGAGTCAAGGATCCGTCTAGTCCATTCGACATTTCGATCCGTGTAAGTAATTGCATTCATTCATTAAAGGTCTGTCTAAAAACCAGGGCGTATTTAACTGTTAGCACGACAGTTTAATCGCGCACTGTATATATTTATATATATAATTCTACATTTATGTGTTTGAATGTGTGTATGATTATTAAATTAAATAGTAAATAACTGTTGTTATCCCCAAAGCATTATAATTTCCGAATACGCTATTTCAGTCTTCTTCCGGAAAGCGATTTCGTCGAAGCAACATTCTGGAAAATTTAAAACTAGTTGGAACTACTACTTATTTTGGTTACTACTTGCACGCCGATAGCAACATGACGTTGCGTAACAGGTCACGAAAACTACATTTACTGGTTTCGTGTACACGGCGCTTATAAAAATTGTTAAGTTATTAAAATATATTTACATGCCATTGTACTTGCTAACCTGCTAACAAAATTAACTCAGCCGGATGAACTTAAGAATGAAAACTATAACTAAAAAATCAATTTCTTAATGAAATGCAGTGATCAGCAGAAAGGTAAGATCTACTTTTTGGTAAATCAAAGCGGCAAAATGAGGTGTACTTCAGCGGGGTTGAATAAGAATCTATCAATCAATGCTTCTGACGGATAAACGATATACTCGTATAATATACGAACGCTCGTTTTCCAAGAAAATAAGAAAAAGCTCGTCAATATTTTCTCGTTGTTACCACTGGTTGTTTTCATGCTTTTCTACCCAATGCATGCATTACATTTTCACCGAATGCTTGAAATACTTTCTATCCTTTGCCATTTTTCTTTATATTCAATTTAAAATAATTTACTGTTTCACAGTTGTTTTAAAACTAGTTCTCTAACGTCTTTGTTCTGATGGAAGTAACAACACAACAAGCAGTTTATATTGAAAACAAATAAATAAGTCACACACTGGCACATTCTCTGGCTATCTGACTAGAATAAAAAAAAATTGTCTCAAATTGCCATTTAAGATTCTGATTTTGTTAATCGTACAATTTCATATTTCTGAAATAACATAGAAACCATTTTTTCACTCAATAGTGAAGCTTTGATCTGTAGGTGCCAGGCTCCTATTAGATAAAACAACTTTGTAATTTTTCACTTTGCAGTTTTACAATTTTGTTTCACAAAATATAACTTTGCTAGTTTTCAACTGTTAACTTGCACTTTACATACTCTTCATAAAACTTTACTTTTCAACTGCGTATTGATGTGAATTATAAAATTCTAAGATTTTGACAAAGTTTGACGTATAATTGTATACAGTAGTACTTTTTTTAAAATGTTTGCTAAGCTTTATCCCTAAGGTTCATCATCAGCTTAATATTTTCAGTGAGCCAGGGCGTACATGGCTTAGTGAATCTAGAAACTGTATATGGTGCGTGTTTATTAAAGAGTTGATTTATCACCGATGTTACAAAATTACCTTTTATCCGCAAACGTCACAAAAGTGACAACTTATTTGTCTTTATTGACAAGGTAAAAGTGTCACTTTATCTGCTTCTTCTTCTTCTTCCTCTTATTGTAGGCCAGTGGCCTGTTATAACACAAAGTGGTTCTATGAGCCCTCTTTGCCGTTAGGCCGGGTAGGTGGCTAGCCTTGCCCGTCGAAATTGAGGAAGAGTTCCCTTATTAGGAATTAACGACTACCACAGATGTTAGCGTGGTAGCCGGGGAGCGTATAATTTTTAAAATCCATCTATAGTATCTACCGGGAATCGAACCCGGGCCGGCCGCCTGAGAGGCGAGCATATGCTCGCTGCGCCATCCGCTCACACACTTTATCTGCTTAAGCAGATAAAATAGCAACTTTTGCGTACTTTATCTGCCTAAGCACACAAAATCGTTGCTGTCTTTCTTTCTTTCTATGTTTGTTTGCCATCTCCTCCGAAGATACTGGACCGATTAAATTGTATGATGGCTTAAAATTTTGCTAATTTTTAGACTTAGATCGTAGGCCGGTTATTATTTTCAAAAAGAGTACGAAAAAGTTTTAATTTAAATAAACCTTTAAGCAGCGGATCAGAGCATCTGTCGCCGTGGGTTATGGTGTGACAGCTGCTGTGGCCGTGTGCTATTAGCTCGGGTGAATCAGTATGTTCATATATCATTACAGTAGCGCGTTATTTGAACAACAGAGGTTGGCGCAGTGGTACAGTGCTCGCCTGTCACGCGGGTGGCCTGGGTTCGATTCCCGGCCGATGCATCCCTTTTTTTTAAATTTATATTAATGAAATTTACCTGAATGCGTTTGCGGATAAAATAGTATATGTTATTTGGAGTAAAAGTGGCTTTATGTGGCTTAGCTCAATTATTTGCCTTACTGACGTTCGGCTAAATAAACTTCAGCTTCGCCACATAAAGTATCACTTTTACTCCTAATAACATAATCTACTATTTCGTTAATATCGCCCATATCAAACATATCAAAGAAAGATATTGACATCAAATCTCATAAACTGTGCCGGGTGGTGTAGCTTAAACAAGCGTCCACGTTCGATCAACAGAGTTAAGCAACGCCCTCTCTGGCCAGAACTTGGATGGGAGTTCCACGGCTGCTTCTCCCGGCACCTCGTGGTACGGCTGCCACGGGAAAAAGTTGGTCCCGGTTGTCATAATAACATCATGACAGTCGTTAGTGGAGTTGGAAGTCCCCATAAAATGTACAGTGACGCCTATAATTGGCCTAACGGCTGTTGGCGGAGTGCGGAATAAAATAAAATAAAATAAAATACAGAAACATCAATACATAACTGATTATTGGCGGTCTAGACTGTGCGATCTGACGCCGCTTAATTTTTTCCATTGGGGCTACGTGAAGGACAAAGTCTACGGCAATAATTCACAAACAATTCAAGCCTTCAAAGACAATGTTCCAACTGTTTGCGGAATACAGCCGCAGTCTTCCACATTTAATCGTAGGCTTTCTACTCTAAATTGAAATAAAAATATTCGCACTTCAAAAAGATATTTTTTAATTAATTTAAAATTACATCTCTTAATAGAAAGATCACATAATCGCACAATTTATAATTTGGATATTACACTATACTAAGTGCCGGTCTTTCAATCTCCTTGTAAACTTCTCCGTAAAGTTATTTGTCCTACAAAAAGTGTCTTTTCACCTATTGATAAGATTAATCTGCCTTATAAAGCAATTTATCTGATATTTAAGTTATTAGTCAGTTAGACCAGCCAATATTGGGAACTTTGAATATCGATTAATTGTCAAACCCTCAAATAAAAATGGATATTTTTGATGATTTTGAAGATGAATTGATAAATGTCGTAAATCGTTACAGACGTTGGTATACTGTACGTCCTCGAAAAGATAATTTAAATTCTTGGGACGATAAAGAATTTATTCATCGTTTTAGAGTCCCAAAAGTTACTGTGCAAAATACCATCACAAATTGAAGAAGACTTACGGCATCGAAGCAATAGGTAAGTTTTGATGAATATGATACTGGTATTCATATAGATACTTTGTTCATGATATATACCCTAGCAGAGATAATGTTATATCACTGCTAAAGCAGTTACTCATTCCTGGGCGATTTGTAGCTACAAGGAGTTTCTACATTTTTTCTTCATAATTTGTGAATGTTTTAATATCTGCTGGTCCTCCTCCAATCTTAAAAAATTCCGACTTGTTTTTAGAGTGTTTACGTTTTATCGAATATTAAATTCCTTCGTATTTTGAGCGTAATACAGAATATGTTCCTATAGTGCCTGTTCTTGGACAAAACTCCTCTAAAATCGCTTCCCATATTTTATCTTTCTGTGTCCACATAACAGCATCGGTTTTCTTATTTTCTAGTATTTTTGCGTGTTTTATCGCATTATCAACTAGAATCGTGCCTCTAGCTACGTAAAAAGTTTTGATCGTTTTCTTTCCCTTTACCATCACGCAGAACTTTAGAAAGATGGCTTTGACGTGTACTGAGAAGTTCAATGCATAAGCAAACTACTATCGTCTACATTCTCTCTTAGCATCAAAAGTTAGTAATAGCTATTTACGTTATTAGAC
Organism: Agriotes lineatus; assembly: GCA_940337035.1. Lineage (NCBI taxonomy): Eukaryota > Metazoa > Arthropoda > Insecta > Coleoptera > Elateridae > Agriotes > Agriotes lineatus. The sequence continues at coordinate 122,252,951 of OW679198.1, read as the reverse complement.
CGGTAGCAACATTTTTATGGCCGCGCCAATACTTTACAGGTTGAGCCCGTAGGGCGAGACCTGTATGTTTGGCAAGGCCATAAAAATGCTACCGGTCCGTGTATCGTATAAGATTTTTTAGGATACGAGTCCGGTAGATAAAATTTACCGGCCGGTAGTTCTACTACTGGTCTAGGCCGGTAAATTTTATCTACCGGACTCGTTTGTAACTATGTAAACGCTAGTTACCAATGCAGTATCCTAAAAATATTGTTTTTGCACTTCCGGGACTAAAGTAGCTCATTTAATCCCTAGGGACTAAAGTAAAAATGATACCGTAACTCAGGTAAATTTATGTACACACGAGGTTAGTAGGTTAGGTTTTGTTTGTCATTTGACACACACTGACGCAAAACTTAACCTGCAAATCTCGAATTTGACATATACTGACAATACAGTTCAGTACTGCTAACTGATTCAGGCTATCCAGGACCTGCTGCAATTCAGTTTTTAATAAATTGTAATTGTCAGTTTCCAAATTGACAGATTTCAAATTTTGGAAATGTTTGATGATAATGTTCCCAAAAGTGCAAAAAATAGCGTATATACCTTGGGACTAAAGTGCCTAAATCCCTTGAGTGGTTGTAGCCCTCGGGCTTCGCCCTCGAGGCAAACTCCACTCGCGGGATTAAATGGTGCACTTTAGCTTTAGTCCCTCATGATATAATATAATATTTCCAATACAGGTAGGTATTTATTCACTTTTCTTTATTTATCTGAAGTTGAAGCAGTTCCTACTACTGCCAACCATATAAAAAGCTATAACACTATTTATTTGCCTTTTAGTTAAGAGCCACATAAATTATATATGAAAGACTATAAAAGTTCCTTAGAAAACCTGACAATAAATTTATGTGGATTTTAACTAGTTGATACTTTATAGAGATGGAAAGATCGGCCCTAAATTTTAAATAAGCATGCAGTACTTGGAACTAAGGAACAATCATAACTATGGCCGTGATTGGTTGAAACGAAGTAATCATTACAACCATCTGAAAATCATATATTCTTTCAAAATTGTCAATTTGACATTCGATATGAATCTTCCTAAAAATATAAAATGGAAACCAATAAATAATAGATTCTGAAGAGAAGTGCAGTATACATACCTACATTCATAGCAGTTTTGATAAAGGTTTTATTGCATTATATTATATTTTCCTAGTGTAAAACTGAGTTTGAGTTTAGAGCGGCACCTAGTGCATTCTTATTTGAAATTTGGTATTGCATATGTTTTTCTAGTTTACATATTGTTCTTATTAGTCTGCATAATATACGTAACTATTCGTAAATATAAGTCTGCATATGTTTAATCGATCCATATGTTCCAGTTTTTGAAAAACTACTAACTCGAAAATAATGCCGTCAGAACACCATCTCAATACCGGCCCACCCCAACAACCCTGGCTTCAAGGTGGTTCTACAATTCCTAAATATAAAATATTTTATTTAAGAATAGCCCCTAACAGAAATAGATTTTTCTACAAACATATTTTATCAAAGTTGAGGAAGTCTACAATTTTGAAAATATTTTTGTGCTCCATCTGGGGGCCCAAACAGTTTTTTCCTAGAGGACCAGATTAGTACCAGTCCAACGCCGATAAATAATATAAATCGTATCAGGAATATAAGCGAATAAAACTCTATTACACAAACACGGACGTTATAATGGCCATTTGCTAAACATTAATTAAAATTACAACAGGTGCAATCCTGTTTTTTTCCAGTTTGGTGTCAGCTGCAGAATAAGGCAGTTATGTTACAGATTACTCATTTGCACGCGTATTTGTCATTCTTCCTTGAGATTAACTTTATGACCTTAAATCCGTGGTCACCTCTGTTTATCGATACTTTACACATCACCAATGATCCCCGTCGGCGGCAGTATCACATTCGCACTACCATCACCTTGAACTTAATATTTATCCCATTCCAAGTACAGCTACAGCCAGCATCGCCGCGTACTCCACTTCAAAATTCAACAAAAACAACTTTATTGCACGCTACTGTACATGGCAACAGCCGCATTGACCCAGTCCTAATTTACATTGCCGAAAGTAAAACTATCTAATATCCGACGACCACAGCTCACCTCGCGCCTGGTGCCCCATTCGCCGCTTCCAGCGGGCCTTCTCGTGGGGGTGCTATGGGGGCCAGAGCCGTCCAAATCGGCCCCATTTATGGTAATCTTCACGGGCCTGGAGTGGCCGGTCTGTGCCCTCGAAGAGGTGTAGTTGGAAGAGTACGACCGGTACTTGGACATTTCGCTATCACTCGAACGACGCGGAGGAAATTTCGTGTGCTTATGCGGCGACGAATTTTTAATACTAACCGAAAGAAACGTAGCAACTATTGTCCACCTCTGTAAAAGCAACACCTACGGGTCCGGTCGATTTGGAATGGATGCGACAACTATGATAATTTTAAAGATTATGCATTAGAGCCGTACGACAGACGAGATGAAGGATTCCAACTTTTCCAATTAGAATAACGGTCTTTCAGATAGGGTTGCAGGAATGTGGAAACCTGGGCAACTTGCCTACTTTAATAGGGTATTAAATACCCAATCGGAAAAAATGCAACGGACCTCCAATGTGTTTGGCGCGAATTAATCTAAAGTTCAGAGTAATCGCAGTTCGAGCAGCTAGAGCAAGAACGGCATATGGTAGACGAGTTGTAATAAATATCTGTTACTCAACACGATATTCGTGACGTCATAGTGCATTACCATACAAGGTAAAACCGAACGAACCAACCAAACCACACTCGTGACGTACCATGCTTCGATTTCAAACGTATCTTGTAAGGTTAACGGGGGAAGTTGCAATAAACTGGATGCAAAATTAAATTCCTTCTTAGACACGTACCCGCGAAATGTTATTTCCGACTGACACATTATACAGACGTCAACTTCAAAGCAACCCCTCTGCTACAGAGGAATAAGTAGGTTAAGTGCGGTTGGGGCCAAGTTCTGCTTGTACTTTACTCTTGGGTGGAAATATGGCGTATTTTATGACGTACGATGCACGATATAAATTAACTAACGCATTTAACAAGAATACACCAGTTTAATCGTGTTTTACGAGGGGTCGTATTTATGTTCCTGAGGCAGCCACATTACTAACAAAAATTAATTTTTCAATATGCTCTTATGTTTCGCTTGATTACCAGTCGTCACCGCCGTTTTAATCATTTTTAATCGATATAGAAATAATTGTCAATGAGCATCCTCATATTTACCCTTTTTGAGATTACAAAATTCAAAGTAATTACTAAAAACTAAATCTGGATTCAGAGCAGATAACTCGACAAGAGTGTTTGTTACACTGGATATGTGGGGCGGTGCATTATAGTGCAAATATGTATTATTCCGACCAGGGGCGTCTCTAGATACCTGCAGCCGGGGTGCAAAGTTTCATGTGCCGCCCCTTCTGGGTTATGGGTTAAGTGGTTAGGGTAGGTGAGTGATTTGAATTGAGTGAAGCTAAATAAAGAATTATTTTTAACCGTAGAAATCCTAAGAGAAAATGTATACGTACATACTCAAGGTGGAGAATATTTACCCGTCCACATTTTGTCTACATTTCATTAATGCGACATCAAGTAAAACATCATACCACATACAAAAGGTGTCGAATAAGGGAATATAAAAAACAACCCCATAGGGGGGTCTCGCGGCACAGCTCTTGGGTCTATATCTTCTAGTATGGGAATTATATCTTTGAAGTTATGGGATTACGTCTTTGAAGTTGAATAGCATAGCAAGATCATTAGCTTTGCAGAAGTAAAGTCTCGTCCCAACTAAAGGCTTGTGTGGAATCAGATCTTAATATAATTGATGCTTTCAATCATTGACTACAAGCAATTAATTACGAAAAAACTATTTTTTTTATTATTGAATATCTTAAATCATAATATTGATATCTGTTCATAAAATAAAATATTTAAGAATTGATGCTCTGTGATCCGTCTGTGATGGATTTGTCGTATCAATTGTATAATAAGTAACCTTATATCAGTACTTTCTAGAGTTAAATATTTAAATAACTCACTAACACTGCAAGACATGAAAGTTGTGCATCTTGCTTTGGTAGTCTCCTAGTTCTAGAATAATTTCTTGTAGATGTGCTGCTGTTTTATTTAGGGTATCCCAAAAAACATTTAATGCAAAAAATATTTTTTTAAATTGTTTCATAAAGGAAGTACACATTAGTCTAATTTTCTGTATGTACAGCGTGATCAGAATAATGGGAAACAAAGGGCGCAACTTTTTTATTTTCCATTTATTAGAAAATTTTGGTCTTGTTAAAAGTCCCTGTATTTTCTAAAACTCAAACAAACTTGCCAAAATTGAAATAACTCTCCTTTCGTATACGGGGGACGTTCAAAAAAATGAAAATGGCTTAAGAATAAAGTACCCTTATTTTTCAAAATACACAAAAATGTTATTCGGAAACGCTGCTTAGAATTGAGAGCCGGTGTAAAATACGAAGTGACAGCCACCTACTCCAACAAATTATTTTCTGTTTTCCCTTTTTACGACCCTGTTATAAATGAGATACCTTAAAGTTAATTTATTATCGGATACCATAACGATGTAGTATTAACCTTAAGTTTCGCTCACCTAGCAACCAGAAACTTACGTGAATCGAAATTAGTGTTAACAAATTTAAAATGTGTTCAACGTAAAAAACAAGTATCTTAAAAAAATTTATAACAAATGATCCGAACATCAAAAACATCAAACATACAAAATAATAATAAAGAAGTAAACTTCAACAAGTTTATTCTTAATATTTATTAAGTATAACATTTCAATTAAAAATTGAAATTGTTGTGAATTCTTGTTGATGTTCAGATCATTTGTTTTTCAACTTCTTGGAAGATATGTGTTTTTTACTTTGGACAAAAATAGATTTATTAGCACTAATTTCGATTTTCTTGTTGCTAAGTAAGCGACACTGATGTTTGACAGTATATCCTTACCGTATCCGATGATAAGTTAATTTGAAGTGTAATGCACAGAGTGGTAAAAAAAGAAAAAAACAGAGAAAATTGTTTTTTGGAGTAGATGGCTGTGACTTCGTATTTTGTACCTTCTCTCAATTCTAAGCAACTTTCCCAAATAACATTTTTATGCATTTTTAAAAATAATCGTACTCTATTCTCAAGCCATTTTTATATTTCTGAACCTCCCCCGTATACGAAATCGGATATTTAAATTTTGGTAAGTGCATTTTGAGTTTTAGAGGATGCAGGGACTTTTAACAAGAACAAAATTTACTAATAAATGCATAATAAAAGTTGTCCCTTTGTACCCTTTATTCTGGATCACGCTGTATAAAGAGGCACCAATTTTAAACATAAAAAAGCACTGACATTTTAGTAACGTTCCTACTAAACAATTTCTAAATGGAAGCTTCACGAAAATATCCACCACGATTACCTTACACGATATCAAACACAACAATATTTACAATTATAACTGCTGAAGAACGACTTGAACAGAAATCTGCAAATTCTATAGCTCCTAGATATTTCAACTTTAAAACTAAGGAAAAATAGATCTTTTCGTAGTTTTAAAATGAATTTTTTTAAAATAACAAAACAGGTAATGAATTTTATCCGATGATTAAGTAATGTGTGAGACTGTCTATATCGTAGAATGAAAATAGTCTATATCTATATTTTATCTTATTTCTCCTTCTATTATATGTATATTCTGTATAAATTGTCAGGTCATTTTGTATTTTAATTAGCCACCTAGGCTTTAGGGCAGCGTGCCCGTATGTTAAACCCTTTTAGTTACTTATTTGGCTTCATCGCCTAATTCCATAATAATGATTTTGCACATATTTGGCCTCAAGCGCAGTATTTCTCGTCATCCGGGGCACCCCTTTGTTGGTACTTTGACAGTCGGGTGTTAACGCTCGCAGGATTTCCGAACCTTCTAGAATTTACGCTGTTGGTGTGACTGCGAGGCCTCGCGCTGTCTTTGTCACCGGAACTTATTTGTTTTATTGGGCGCATCGCCATTGGCTGTCGAGAGTCACGTGGTAACGCCGTTTTGGCTCACGCCACTTGGAGCGTCGTAACGCTTCTTGCGGGGATTCAGCCGAGAGCCGTCGATCTAAGAGGTCGGATAGTTGTGTTCGCGCGGCGCTCCCGCCCTTAGCGTGCTTCTTCAGCAAGTGTTGGATAAACTGTTTCGCCTTAAGCGAGAGTGGTAGTTCAACTCAGGCGATTGAACAAGGGAGGTGTGTGTGTGTCGTTAGCGGCGATCTTATTACGCCAAGGCGTAGGTGTGATGGAATTCCATGCCCGGTTCTACGTCGTCACGTAAGGGAGTGTTCCCTTTAGCTCGTTGTGCGAGGATTCCGTTGAGGTAGGACATCACTTGGGCTAGTTTGGCCGTCGTAGCGGCGTTTGTTGAAGCGCCAGCCTTTGTCGCCATTTTGGGCGCATCCAGACCATTCACACGTCGGCCGTTTTAGCGGCGAATGAATTGCCACAGGCAACCTGTTTCCCGCCAGCTGGACCGCATGCCGATCTCTTAGGCCGTCACCAATAAAATTAAGGTATTTGTAACCATTGAATCATACTAACTTCTCGTGCGCGAGCTGTGCGCTTAATCATGTGAATAATTGCTGAACTCTTGGCATACGTGCTGTAAGGCGGCAACGCCAGTTTGGTCGCGGTAAAATTGCATGTGCGCGAACTTGATGTGAAATCTTGTGCACCGTTAAAAACGTACCCTTCGCATCTTAAATTGTTGTCGCGAAGTGGCGTCGCTCGCTCATTTTTGATCTAATCACTTCACTCACTTGGGCTTTACTGTGTTTGCCCAAATTATCATGTGAGCATTTTTATGAACAAACGTTCCCTTTGTGGGACTCATATGTCAAACTGCTTTTGATTTTGTACAGTTATGGGTGTTGTTTAGTAACAGTAGTGCGCCCATCAGCTGATGCTTATTTATAAGAATTAACGCAATGTTTGCGGCACGCTTTGCTGCCCCAATGTAAGAATTGAATAATAGACGCTTATCTAATTAAGAGACGCTTTATTCTTGGTCGCTTTGTGCATGTTCTGTTTCAGCGTGTGTGCGCCCATCATTGAGGAGATAAATGTACGGTGGAGCCAGTGAGATCAGAGCGTGCAGGTAAGCTTGGTGGTGACATTGCCGTGGCTGAAAAAGCCCCACTTCATGATCTAAGTATTTTTGCTATCACGAAATCGTTGTGTGAGTTTATAATTCACGAGTACCCCTATCGACGGAGTGTCTTGAATACTTCGCCCCCGTCTAACCGCCCAGGCCCGGTTATTCGGGTTAAGACAGGCTTGGTGGCGCCCTCTTTATTTTACCGTTATTTACCGACCCTCTGGCCGTTACCCTTAGATAATCTCGTTAAGAACCCGCCCAACTCCACTGAAAGTCTAGCCGGCCTATCTTGTTGCGGCCGTCCCGATTTCGTCCATCACTGCACGCGCCGGCCGTTTCGTTTATGTATGAGCCGGTGCGGTGTCGTAAAGTCAGTTCAAGACCGTAACAAAATATCTAGATTTTATTATTATTACGAGGTTAGACCGAACAATCTACCAACAAGCTTTGCCTTTGTAGGTAACTTATTGTTTTAAAAATCGGAATGAGTACAAATAAATCTCAAAACAAATTTTCAGAACTCCCCCTTGAATATCCTCTAATGAGAGAATATAATAATGACAAAATCCTATAATTAAAGATCTCCCCCATTAATAGTAGTTTATTTATCTAGAACGAAAAGTGGTATTTTAAAGACGAGAAAGTTGTTTACGTCCGAGGCGCCAGCCGAGGACGGAATTACTTGCGAGGACCTTTAAAAACACTTTTCGTTCGTGGTGAATACAACGGTTTATTTCATACTGCAAGTTTAATGAATTTTAAATAAAAAGTAAATCATTTCAAATTTCATGTCAACAACTGATGTATAATTTTAAAGTACTAGGACTTTAATGTTCCATTTTTTGTACAATAAATAAGTTTTAAAGTACTTGGACTTTAAAATTTTACTTTAAAGTACTAGGATTTTAATGTTCCATTTTTTGTACCATAAATAATCCAAAAAATGTCATTTTTGACATCAGTATGAAATAAAAATGAATTTAAAATGTCCTCAAACAGATTTCCAACCATATCGCCCAACACAAGTATGCCGTCGATAAAAACGTATCAAAACTGTCATTTTCAAAAATATCACCTTCAAAAAGGCTCCTCCTAATAATATCCTTCTTTCAAATTTATTTAAAAACGTCTTCCTCCTGTCCTACTCTCCTACTTCGCTGGTTAATTAATTATAAATTCCCCTAGATAATGTTATTTAGCCTTAGCCATAAAGTTTAGGTTCCTCATCATCGGGCTATTATAGTACGTGAGGGTTTGATGCTATAATTACTAAAGAGCGGATTCTTAGGCAAATGCCTTTTGTAGATTTAGCTGTAATCTTAGGGAAATTAATAAATAAGCCCGAATCAAACATTTTCACGTCTATTGACATGTATGTTATTTTGCCTATAATGCCTATTTCATTAGTTTACTGCCTATATTCAGATTTGCCGCCTAAAATGTGCCTAATTCCAGAGAAAATAGAAAATAAGCTAGTGTTGTCTACATTACTACGAATTTTAAAGTTTTAGCTGACAGTATCACTAAGTTAGAGAGTGCAGGCTTAACTTTAATCAATTTCTTCCAGATTTTGGAGGAAGAGAAGACTCTTTAAAACATACGAATGTAGCAGACAAACTAAAGTCTGTATTAAATAAAAATCCTCATCTAGGAGTATTAAGTAAGATATCTAAAGTACTTGGTGGTGAAAAAAAATAAATTGACTTTGATGTAAATGTTTCTGATCTAATAAAATATAAATATGTTCCTATAACAAGCGTAGACGTCGAACGATCATTTTCAAGGTATAAATATATTTTGTCAGATCGGAGACATAAGTTTACAGAAAGCAATTTAGAAATTAGTTACTTATTGTGAGAGAAAATTTAACAGTTAAGTCGCAGATTTGTACGTTACTCTTCATGTACAGTCGCAGCCAAAAAAAAAACGGGACACCTTTTTTGACCTACTTTTCAAAATGTGAAAAAAATACTGACACTGTCAATTCTAATTAATTAAAAGTGATTATTCAATTCTGAAAAATGCCAGCACATTGAAAATACGGATAAAACGAGAATAATTGCTCATGTTGACTCATTTTGAGAATGAGGTCGAAAAAGTGTTTATTTGCCGCGACTGTATATTATGTATTATGTGTGAATTATTGATGCCTATTTGAAACTATTTAATGCCTATTTTGTGTTTTTATTGTGCCTATTTGCCTGCCTTTTTCCACATTTTCAGTGCCTAAAAATCCACTCTTTAATAATTACATTTAATTTTCGACTACTGTCCATTGTGTCCAATCATTTTTATTGGGGGGTCTACTTCTTCCTCGGCGGCCCTCGAATTAACTTATACAATCAATTTTTCCATGCATCAATCGTCCTTATAGTATATTTGTGAGAAATAACGAAGAATTCATTAGTTGATTTTTAAAGGTAATCATAATACCAGCAGTTTGCTGTGACTCTGCCGTGCAACCTGGCTCCAATAACTAGAAACCTACTTAGCCGAAATTTAATACCAACAGTCATTCGCAGCATGCCATGATCAAATTGAAGTTTGCCATAACTTGATACATACCCATTGAAGCAAATGAACTACCATAAGATAGAGAGAACTAAATTATATCCTGATCTTGAACTATTTTCCTAAAAATATACAAAACACTTACTAAAAACAATTTTTATTGACCGTTATGATTAATACACTCGTTGTTGTTGTGTAAATGCCATCTTATTTTCCTTTTTGCTTGATACAAGTAAATTTAATGCAGTGTAAACTTTTGCCTGTCACAGTGAAAAATGTTTTCATAAGAAAAATGCAATCTGACATTCACCTACATACTTAAGTTAAGACATAACTAGATTTTTTATGTTTTCTTTCCAAGGCCTGCCCTAAATTAGTTTTTTTGGAATACACGAGATAGACTGTGAGCGAACAAACGTGGCGCCATCTACGGTTTGCAGCAATACCAAAGTCCCAATACCATAGCAGGCCGTTCTCGACACGGTGGAGAGATATTATATTAACGCTTGCCTAATACGTGTTCAAACAGACACGAACAAAAATATCTAGTATTGTAATCTATAACATAAAATCGGTGCTCTCTTTGTATGTTTGCGTGTTTGCGTCTATGTTTGTTCGCTATCTCCTCCGAAGATACTGGACCGATTAAGTTGTACGATGGCTTAAAAGTTTGCTAATTTTTAGATTTAGATCGTAGGCCGGTTTTTATTTTCAAAAAAAGTGCGAAACAGTTTTAATTTAATTAACACCTCTAGGCAGCAGGGCGGAGCGCCTTACGCCGTGTGCTATTAGCTCGGGTGCGCGCATTATTCAAACAAGAGAGGTGGTCCTGCGGTAGGGTGCTGGCCTATCACGCGGGTGGCCCCGGGTTCGATCCCGCCGATGCATCCTTTTTTTAAAATTTATATTGATGAATCTCTCTTAATTTTGCGAACCGAAACGTAGTTCGGGTGACTCACTAGTTTATTATAAATAACTACAAAAACTCACTTTTAATTCTCCGTCGACCTATAAATAGACCAATACCGTTGTATACAGCGAGTAAAAAGTCACCAAATTGAGGTTGTTGTGCGAGGTTGGAAATTTGGCTTTACGGTAGACCGTACGATTTAGTTTACAGTATATTTTACCGTGAAAAAATAAGACCAATTCGATTACTTTCGTTACACTGATACCGATATAATCGAGGCCGATACACCAATATATCGGCCGATATATTCTCATTACTCTCACTACTTTTTGACTACGTGCATGCACGTGTGCGCCGCTGCTGGCTGGATTCGGGCGGGGTAATCCCCTAAATACAAACTCATGCTTAGGTTTGTGTATGCAGATATCTGTCTTTCGTTTTATTAACGCAGTTTAAAACATCATTTTTACTCGTGGAGTAGTAGTTAGTATTTTTAACAATTTCTGATGATGCAAGACCTTAAAATAGCATCGAATGTTTTTGCTGATGGGCCGAGCTCTGTGGACTAGTGGTTACCACGTGTGCTTAGCATTCGGGAGGTCCTGGGTTCGATTTCCACTGCCCTCTGTTTTGATTCAGATTTTTAGGTGGTTTTCCTGAGTCAACAGAGTACCCCCTCCGAGGCGAATGTTGGGACAGTACTTCTCTGTCTTTGCTGGCCTCTCTTCCATTCTCCTCCCATCCTGAAATTCCGTTATTGGCTGAAGAGGAACGTAAGATCCCTATAGCAGCCCGCCCCCAGTTGGGGAAATTGAAATTACCCTGAACCTTTACATTTTTCTTTTTTGCTGATGCAGTGCATTCCAGAAGCAAGGCGAAGCTGGAAGATATTTCGCTGCATGATGTAACACACTTGATCGAAAGCCTAATATTTTTACACAATAATTTACCAAAATTGAATTTTCAGTATTAGTTAGTAGTTATATTTTATACTCCGTATTGTTTGTTTACATTATATTGTTCATTTCTTATAATAAATATTAAAATATTAAATATTGAAAGGAAATTCGTTTTTGCCGATATATCGGCAGAAAGTAAGACCTATATCACCGACACAGATATATCCCTAATTCGGCCGATATGGCCGATACTGATTATCAGTATCGGTAGATCCCTAGTGGAAAACACAAAACTGAACAACAAAAACGTTCTTGGATTATGCGAAATAAGGTGGATGGCCACAGGAGATTTTTAGAGTGGAAAATATTTATAATCCTTAGCTCAGCTGCAGTTAATGGAAATCTGGAGTAGAGACAATTATGAAAAAGAGGTATGTAAGTAAAATGATATGGCCTCCATAGTGAAACAGTCGTTATGTGCATGCCAATACATGATGAAGACTAGGAAATAGAAAAAAGTAAATAAGGAAATAAAAGATATCATAAAGTACGTTAAGGGAGAAGAAAATCTTATAATAATAATAGCTGACTGGAATGCTCTAGTGACGAAAACCCCAGAAGAAAACGCGGTAGTTAGATATGGTATGGGTAAAATAAATGCAAGAGGATACCGATTAATAGAGTTCTGCACAAAACACAATTTAGTAACAGCCAATATATTTAAAGATCAGGTACGTTGGAAATACATATATGTCAATGCCAAGAAATATAAGAAAACAATGCGAAAAGAATCTGGAATCTAGAGAACGAGGCAAACCAAATACAACTAAAGAAGACTATAGCAGAGAGACTAACTCAGACAAACACCAGGGGAGGAAACGTAGAGAACGCTTGGGAAACTGTAATAAACACCATAGGAAACGCAGTCAATGAAATACTAGAGAATCTAATATTTGAACGTGGACGATCGTGGACAACGATGAAACAATCGAGGAAGGACAACAAAAATACAACGAAGGTACAAGGTTAATAGAGAATGTAGAAAAATGAAATAAAGATAGCTATATTGTGATGGTCTTAGGGCCACGACCCGATTCTATTTGCAGTACAACTTAAGAAACAAGTCAATAAGCACATAGTTGGGATGTTTTATGTAACTGCAATACTAAGCTTAAATGTCAATCAGTAAATGCGTTGGAAAAGAGATGCCAGTATTAATAAATGAATTTAGTAAGGAACGCAAAGGGCAAAGCTTGCTTTTCACAGAGTTGAAGTCGAAGTTCAAATTAATTAAATATTAGGTTTGTGCAGAATGAATAGCCAAACCAAAAGAAATGAATAGTCACAAAAAGTTTGCTATGTGCAGGACAATGAAGCGTAGATTTCAATATAGCTAAATAGGTAAAGTTGTGAGCAATCTAAAAAGGTATAAGAAGCCAGAATAAAATAATAATGTCCCAAAGAGCAAATTAGAAGGCTGGCAGAAAGTCAGGCAATAGCAATTGGAAAATCAGGCAGCAAGACATAATAAAGCAAGGGAAAAGCAGACAGCAAGACATAAAAAAAGCAAGTGAAACGCAGACAGATGGACATCAAAAAGCATTTATGAATGAAGTGAACTCTTTAAAAAGATCAGTGTAATTATGCGAGTGAATCAGAGCAGAGCAAATAATAAAACGTGTGGTGGCGCAGAGACATTTTAACAATTAAAAATGTGGACAATATTTTAGGTATAAGAATTTGTAAATTTAATAATTTGTAAGTAAAGTTATTTCAAAATGAATTTAATTTGAACATGGATAATTTCCGTTTGTATTGGTAACCATAGTAATAGATTAGTTTTTGTTTAGAACGGACAGGAAGAGAACAAATCAATTAATTTAGAAGCTTAACATGCAATTTTGTGCTCCAGTTCAACGAAAGTTTTTATACAATAAAATTAAATATTTCGAGCAAAAAAGTATATCATTATGTTCACCAAGTGTTAAGGTTCACGTGAGAACGTTAGTGGCGATTTCCGCAACAGTAAAATGTATTTTCACCGAGAGCACCTCCGAGGGTTGCGGTCCAGAGCCAGGGTTTTCTACTGCGACGCATCAGGCAGCAGTGCAGGACAGCGACCAACAGCACAAACACCGGGGGAAACCGTTCCAGAGGAAGATATCAGCTGGGGCCCTTTTCCGAACATTGAAGCGAACACCTCACATCTTAAGGTACTGTTTTAACCTAAAAATATTAGTGTGCGCATCCAGAAATTTGTGTGCATGCGAGACCAAACCTTGCAATTCAAATTAGAAGCATTTTCCCAAGTGTGAAGTTAGGCGGAGATAAAACATATGCAAAAATCGGACGGCGTCCCTTCTGACGTCATGACAAATTAATGCCTGAAACAAACGATAATAATAACCGCCAAAGCGCTACGATTTAAATAAATACCTCTTCGAATATTCACAAATTTTGATTTTAAAGTCAACAACGCTTGCCGCACAATAGGAACTATTTTGTAGTTTTGACAGCATTGCACACATTTGCGACTGCGTATTTGGAACTAATTCGGGTGCACAGTGGCGCATCAGTTTAGGTATAAATTTACAAATTATTAGGAATTTACCCCTGGGTATAGAGTTAATTGTTCTACCGAGCTAGCGTTACGATAATAAATTGCAGATAAATAAAATACGAAAAGGGCATAATACCATTTATTTGGGTCAAGTAAATTAAATATACAAAACCTCAATTATTTTAACCAGTTTAAGTCTTACATTAAAATTTATAAACACCCATCTCATTAATTAATAATTATTACAACAAACCATAGCAATATATAGAATAGAGATGAGAAATGCGTTTGAAAAATGAAATGTATGAATCAGCATAGAAAGTAATACCAGCCTTGTTCAAAGAACCTAAAAGAGAGTTTCAGGATTAAAGAACGAACAGGAACACAACCTACTAGAGCATTATAAAATAGCGATCACATGGAAAAGATACATCGATGATGACTAAGAACAAATAGAACTGCTCCAAAGAAACTAACGACAAAGAACTAAGTGACTACATAACAAGATCAGAGTACGACAGAGCAGTTCAAAATTTAAAAACAGGAAGAGTCTCCTGAATTCATTAAGTCATAACCAGCGTCGGAGAACGAATCGTCCTAAGATTGTATAAACTGATATGCAAGATGCACGAAACAAGGGTAGCGCCGACATATTTCAAAAGAACATAATTATATCAATTCTTAAATAAGGAGGGCGGATAAATGTGAAAACTATAGAACAATTTACGACTAATATCGCACTAGTAAAAAGTACTTACAATATACAGTGCGTACCAAATGTATGGAACCGGCCTTGTTATTTTAAAACTATTCAAGCTAAATCGATAAAATTTAATATGCATGCTGTTTACAAAGCCTTCTATTATTTCCACAGTTTTGATAGTTTTTTAACTGACAAGGTCGGGGGCTGCACAGCCAACTTGATTTTTTTTTTTAATAGGAAGGGGGTCAAATCGCATACCGTTTGAAAGGTATTTTCAAGTAGAATTCAGCGACATGCTGCTTGCCATAGTTATCTCTAAAGATAACTTTGCTATTGTAAATTAAAAGATTTTGAGTAGGTATTAACTGGAAAAACTGAAGATCCAGTTAACATGAAGAACAATGAATTGTTTTATGGCGTTTAATGTAACATCAGATTGTTGAAACCGTGTTTTAAGTTTATAAAGTTGAAGTTGAAGTTTTCATCTAGTACAAGAATCATTTATAAGCAAATTTATAAACAAATCGCCTACTTCTGCATGACTGCGTCTTCTATCACCGTATCCTATCATCATCAAGATTTCTATACTTTCTTTTTCTATAAGATGCTCCATAATTTAGCAGTTCGGGCACAGCTTTAAGCTTTTGACGTTGGTTAAACAACATAAACTAACCATTGTTTTCAGCGCTCACTAAATCTTCAGTTATTCAGTTAATACCTACTCCCAATCTTTAATTTACAATAGCGAAGTTATTTTTAGAGATAACTATGGCAAGCGGCATGTCGCTGAATTCTACTTGAAAATACCTTTCAAACGGTACGCGATTTGACCCCCCTTTCTATTTAAAAAAAAATCAAGTTGGCTGTGCAGCTCCCGACCTTGCCAGTTAACAAAATAACAAAACTGTGGAAATAATAGAAGGCTTTGTAAACAGCATGCATATTAAATTTTATCGATTTAGCTTGAATAGTTTTGAAATGACAAAGCCGGTTTCATACATTTGGTACGCACTGTATATACACACACCGACAAAATTAGAGGAACACAAAAAAGTCATATTTTCCCTATGTTTTAGGATATATATGACTCAATTTGGTTATAAATGTTACTTCTGCACGTATAATGAATAAAAATAGCAATCCAACATTAAATCTAGCCACCCATTTGAGCCTAATTATAATTTTTTTTATTGTTCACAAATTGAATGGGTTTTTGTGTTCGTGAAAACAAGTGCTTATTTCTTGGTTAGTTTACAACGAGGGTTTATGATTTTGTTCTTTAAAACAAGTGCTTATTTCTTGGTTAGTTTACAACGAGGGTATACGATTTTGTTTTCTGTTGTTGTGAAAAATGCCCCATTTAACGGAAACTGATGTCGCTAGAGCTCTACCAATGGTCGAAAATGGCTACACTTACAGATCGGTCAGCAGAATCCTGGGAGTATCGGTATCTGTTGTACATCGCAATGTAAAAAGGTTTAGACAGACCAGTTCTTTCACACGTAGACATGGCCAAGGTAGGAAACGAGCAACAACTGCAAGGGATGATCGCTTTATTACACTGCAAACTCTCAGAAATCGACGTTTAACGGTTGTTCAGACCAGAAATGGAAGAACAGTCAGGAGAAGACTGAACGAGGTTGGATTGACTTCCAAAATTCCTGCAAAATGGCCAAAACTTGACGTACGGCATCGTACAGCAAGACTGGAGTTTGCACGTGAACACCGATTTTGGACTTTAAAGCAGTGGGGTAAAGTTCTGCTCACCGACGAAAGCCGCTTTTGTATAAATGTGATTGATGGTAGAGAGAAAGTATGGAGGCGCCGAGGGGAGCGATATTTACAATGTACCATTTTCATCAGAGTCTCATATGGAGGAGGCACGTACCGAATTAGTGGTTATTTCAGGAGGTTCCCTGACAGGTGCACGGTATATTACAGACATTCTGCAAGATCACGTTGTGCCATTTGCCCCATTTATAGGGGAGGATTTTGTCTTAATGCAGGATAACGCTCGCCCCCATGCTGCTCGCTGTGTTTCGGATTATCTACTTGAAGTTGGTATTCATGCCATGAATTGGACAGCACGTTCTCCTGATATGAATCCCATCGAACACATATGGACATATTGGGAAGAGGGGTCCGGGCCTGAAATCCATCGGTACAAACCCTAGATGAGCTAAAGACGGCACTAGTGACAGAGTGGAACACTCTGCCTCAACAAACCATCGATGGCATCATCCATGGTATGAATAGACGTATATGGAAGCAGTAATCAGAGCTAGTGGGGGTAACAGGCGTTATTAATTACACCCATATGTTTAATACCATAATAAAAAATACTTTTTATAAGAAGAAGACAATTGTTTTTGTTCTGAAGTTTTTCATTGTACTCAGTAAACTGTTTGAATAAGGTAGGTTTATGTGTTATATCGTTAATTGTTATTCTCTGAAGGTGTGTATTGCTAACATTAAAGCTTAAAACATAATTCAGTTAAATAATGCTACAGAACATCCCAAAATATGACTTTTTTTTGTGTTCCTCTAATTTTGCCGGTGTGTGTCTGTATATACATATAGAAGAATGAAATGGAAAATGGAAGAACACTTAACAGAAGACTATTAGTAGAAATGAGAATCAGCAAAGAAAAGGAAACTTGCTTTACCTCTGTAAAGATGGAGAAGGCTTTCGACAATGTTATATAGGGAAAACGCAGCATATCTTATACATATAAGGTAGGAATAAGAGCCAAATACCAAAAAGTGGCACATGCTCTTTAGGAAGAGCAGATAGCGTTAAAGTGGAATCAGACAAGGTTAGATTGAAGTCGCACTCAATCAAATTCAGAGAGAAAATAAGGACTGGAATAAAAATTCACGTTATAACAATAAACATGCTGAGATATGTAGATGACGAGGGAGTACTGGCGGAAAACGAGGAAGATCTTGAACTGGCTGTACAAGAAATTAATAGAAAATATACAAAAAAAGTGGACGTGACTACCTCCCTGGACTTTCCCATACTGGAAACTGTTCATATCGTCTTTATTCAACAGTCTTTACAACATATCAAAATTTCAACTCGATGACTCACGTCTTCACCGTGATAAGCGTTTACACTTTCAAGTAAATTGCGGGTAAATATAAAAGAACTAGTGAGTCACCCGAACTACGTTTCGGTTCGCAAAATTAAGAGAGATTCATTAATATAAATAAAAAAAAAAGATGCATCGACGGGATCGAACCCGGGGCTCCCGCGTGATAGGCCAGCACGCTTACCGCAGAACCACACTCTCCTGTTTGAATAATGCGCGCACCCGAGCTAATAGTAGACAGCGATAGGCGCTCCTCTCTGCTGCCTAGAGAAGTTAATTAAATTATACTGCTGCCTAGAGAAGTTAATTAAATTATAACTGTTTCGCACTTTTTTGTAAATAAAAACCGGCCTACGATCTAAGTCTGAAAATGAGCAAACTTTTAAGCCATCGTACAACTTAATCGGTCCAGTATCTTCGGAGGAGATAGCGAACAAACATAGTTACACGCAAACAAAGAGAGCTACGATTTTATGTTATAAGATGTGTAGTTCAAAACGTGACCACCGAGCTTCTGTAGATGGCGCCAAGTGGACAAGCCGCCACTGTCAGTTTATGTATTATTTTCCTCAAAACGGCTGTAGCACCGAGGTGAAATTTTCTAAGTACCTGGAAATTATATTTTCTAGGGCATACAAAATCGATTTTTTTATTTTCGCGGAAAAAGATTCTTTGACGCAAAAATATAACAACCGTTAGAATAAAAAAATTATTTTTCAAAAATAGAGGGGGGAGGGGGCCGGTGCGCTTACATATATCCACGAGTGTAATATTTTTTTGCATATTCATATGCTCCATTATGCACTGAGCAATTCAGTGAAAACCCCAGCTACCTATCTTGTTTTGTTTATTAATTAAAGAGGTTTAAATTTTCAAACTTCAAAGCTTCGTAGAGGGCGCCACAGATAATTCATGAGATTCTTTAAAAAACAGATCGATAGCCCTTTTCGGGGTCTATCAGTGTATGAAGTTTAAACAAATTCCTGTGGGCAGTTTTTGAGAAATGACTTAGAAAATTTCCAAAATTTTGAAAATTTGTAATTTAGGCCCCTTAATATTTTTCAAAACACTTTTTATATCACCTCATGTTAGTCTTCATATACTATTCAGAAAACAAAAATCAATTGAATCGATTCATCCGTTTTTGAGTAATAGGGCGTTAAACTCAAAATTTTCAAAAAATCATAGCGCCCTTCATTTTAAACCTAGCGAGTTCGGCAAAAAACTAACAGATTTGTCTTATGACCCTCTATCGTTATCCGCGATAAAATTTTCAAAATTTTAATCACGAAAACAGTCGTACCAAAAAAACATGCGTAACTTCCGCTTCCGGTTTCGGATTTTTTTGAAAAGCTTATTTTGTCGATGAATTTTCGATACACCCCCGCATTCCAAAGCGCATCAAAATCGGAGCAATACTTTCGGCTGTAGGAGCGTCACCCACCCACACACACACCCACACACAGACAGACATTTTTTAAAAACCACTTTTTTGGGTTCCTAGAGGCCCAAAACGGATATTTCTGTGAAAATCTCGATTTCCAAAATTTTCATGATTCCAAGACTTCCCTATACCTATGGGTATGGGAAAGTAAAAAGCACAAACTAAGACGATGGCGGGTGACAAAATAGGAAATCTCAATTAAATAATACATTTGCAAGGTAAAGTATTAGAAAAGGTAACATCTTTGTGCTAGGTGAGTGCTTCCCAATTATAAAAAGTGAAACAGATATTAAATGAAAAATTAAATAGAACACTAAACCTAAGCTGGTAGATAAAATTCGTAATGAAGCGGTAATATACAATGTATAATATACATGATACAAGAAGATATGACGCTCTCTGTTTAAGTTTCACACCAGTACGATCTGAATCAATCGATTATGTTTTACCATTAGCGGTACACACAGTTATGAAAAGAATTTCACTATAGACCGTTACTGAAATATCTTAAAAATTCACAATTTTAAATGCTTTAGACGACATTATCGTAAGTACTAGAAATAACCTATAATTTCAACAGAATGGTGCTCCATTGCACAATTCCAAAATAATGCGAACTGTCTTCTACAACTGTTGCGCAGCTCGTAACTTACTGGACACTATGATAATTCATGTTGGTTGGCTTGATGACCGGACATTTAAGTGAGGCGAAAAGCTGAAACTAAACAAGTTTTGGCTAAGTAACAGTTCAGATCCAACTTGATCATGTAACCTATAGTTTATTCCTTCCTTCTTTCGCCGGCACTGGTGTCTGTCACAATATTATGAATGTAGTGGCGAGTAATGGGCACTCGGTATTTGAACTATCACACTTGCTACATTCTAATGAAGTTAAATACGAGCACAGTGCAAACAGAAAAAGTGTACTTTTGGTCATATAAGTAAATTACGTTACACAACGAACTATAAATAAACATGAATAACACACGATCATTATTAATATTATTACGAAAGCAAGCGGCTTACATACCTGAACTATGTTTACAATCGGTGTGCAACTATTTGTTGCTTCCGTCGAATAGTTCAACTAGAAAATCTGTAGTTTCGTCAAATGTATGTGCACGAGATTAGTTAAAATAACAAAGGAAGTAGAACAAGTAGGCACTTAACAACCTACTGCTAGTTATAAT
This sequence comes from Agriotes lineatus, assembly GCA_940337035.1. Lineage (NCBI taxonomy): Eukaryota > Metazoa > Arthropoda > Insecta > Coleoptera > Elateridae > Agriotes > Agriotes lineatus. The sequence goes on along the minus strand of OW679198.1, from coordinate 122,232,438 downwards.
TAGAAAAACAATTATTTTTATTGTTCCAGGTAGCAATATCTATTTATAACCTACGAAACAATTGCTATACATTAGATTGTCATATTTTCTAGCGCAACGATGTTTTATACAGTTTGTCTAAGTTAGCGAGTTCCATAGATGAGTTTATAAATGCTAAGAGAGAAGGGAATCGGATAAATTAGAACCAAATTGTAGTATACCAAGTGGTATTATGATTCACATTTCTCTTTTTTCGCTATCGACTTTCCCATACTAAAACACTGCAACGCAGCAAAAATTGCTCTTTCATTGAACAGTTCCTCGAATACCATTCTTAGTCTTACTTTGACTGAAGTAACGTAGATTACTTTTGCGGTGGCATCACTGATGTCCATTGCACAATGGACATTCGCGATACCACCGCAAAAATGATCGACATAACTTTGACTAATGGTATTATTACGTGAATGTTTTTTCAAGTACAATGCCAATGCCAATCGCTATTTGCTCTACATTTTTACTTCTTACAACGATTTTAAGACTAAGCAAACCATTATATATTTCCGCAACTCAGAACTGTCGACCAATAATAATTAAGTATGCTAGTAGCATTAAATATTCAGTTGAAACTACAAATCAAGACACCGGACATTTCCAACTACACTAGCATTCATATCTGCTATGGTCATATTGTTTACATGATGTTGTGTTCTAGGAACACCAGAATTCCTAGACATATATAAGTAACCAGGACTACACATGATTAGGTTAGTTACTAAAATAACAAGTTGAATAAATAGTTCTACAATTTTAACGATATATACAGAGTGTTTTAGTAAAATTCGCTTTTGTTTTATAGCAAAGAAAAACAATAATCAAATAGCTCCATAAAGTTTGAAAGACATTGGCACGTTCGACTTTTTTTTTAAATTTCGAGATTTTTTTAGAATTCTCTTAGACCTCCCCGACTGATGCAGGTTGTCGAATTGTACAAACAAATCGAAATCACCCCCAAAGGTTGTGTAGTATGTTATGATAAGATCGCGGCTTGTCGAGTACAAAGTACCTTAAATTCCGAGTCATATCATCACAGCCATACTAGAATTTTGCACATGAGTATTCCAGCCTTAGCAAGCAATCGTTTGCATGCTACACATCGTAGTAACATGGTGTTAGGATCGTTTAGAAATCCCCGTGTCGCTAGTTTCAAATGCACGCGTCAGCGGTAGCTGTGTGATTCGAACCGTCGAATTTCTTCTCGCGTTAGAGAGCTCGCCAGAAAGTGCCTCGATTTAATTGAGCAAAGCCGCTAAGGAAGCACTATCTGGTTAGTCAAATCACGTCCTTGTCAGATATTCCATCTCCCCGAAATGCAGGCTTGTAACTTTGCAATTCCGAATACCGACTCGCTTTTGAGTTTAATAGAATTTCGCATCGACCAATAATCGGCTATATTCAAAAGAACACCCTGTATCGTGTCCCGCTACGCTCTGTAGAGTGGCAGCGCCATCGACACTCTGTATATCAATCAATCTATCGTCTCATAACTCTCCAAAATTCCGAAAAGCTTTGGAAAATCTTTTCGTTCATGGTGGATGAATACCCGTAGGTATTCTTAAACTATCGATGCCCATTTTGCAAAACCCGCCTTTCATCGCTTTAGCTTTGGAGATTAGTATGCTCGTCCAAGTTTTGAGCGACGCTTCTTGGTTTTGGCATTTCCCCATTAATTGGACTGCACCCAACTAAGTTATTTATGGTTTATTATTATTTATCATGTGTAATTTACCGTTAATTTTAAATGTATTTTATATACCTATAAACATATCAATAAAAGAGATGGTCAAAATAGTAACCAGGAATGAGATAAGTACAATCACTGAGGAGAAATTAGAAAGGTAGAAAGAATTACTTTTGAACCAATGAAAACTGCGACAAATCTATCAAATACACAAGGAGAAGTACTCAAAGGCGATAAAGCAGACGAAAGCAAGAGCAGTGGGTTCAGATGAAGTGCAACAGGAAGTGTATTGGGGAAGGTCAAGTGATACTTTTTTAACAGAATCTACTAGAAAGTTGGCTTAAATCAACATTTATACAAACCCCGAAAAAGACAAATGCAAACAATTGCGAAGATTATTGAACCATCGCCTAATTCCTGCTAAGAGGACAACCATGTCCAAGAACGCAATTTCGCCTTAGAAGAGGTTTTCGCTCAAGGGAAGCTCTCCTCAGTCTGTACGTTTTCATACAGAGGTGTCGCAACGTAGGTTATGTTATGATGTTTTCTGCTACTTTGTCAACTTTGAAAAAAACTTGACAATGTTCATCAGAAGTTAATGCAAATATTATTAAGATTAAATATAGATAATGACATCCGAATTATTGAGAAAATATATTCTACGCAGAAAGCAAAAATAAGAATATGCCTACAACGAAACCTAAAACAAACATAACAATCGGAGCTTATCCAATCAATTTTGTTAGATTTGCTGATGATATGTTTACTAACGAGTGAAGAGTACTGCACTGCACGTAACTGAAAACTAAATACAACGAAGATCATGGTAATAAGCAAAAAATGTTAACGAAACAGCACGCACACACGTTCACCATTATACAAGCTTAAAAACAGATCTACCTTTACTAAACTTAACAATATACTGCGCTGCATGAAGCTTAATGTAGAAATCAAAAGTAGAATCTTGCGATGTTACTCCTGGACACTAATTAAGGAGGTTCGGAACACACCAAGAGCATTTGAATTGTGGTGTTATTGGAAAATCCATCACGTAACAAACCAAAACAAAGATTTTAGCAAGACTATGCAATGAGCAAGATGTTGCAAAAACAGTAAAAATAAGGTAAATATACTTTGGTAACATTATGCGTAACACAAAATACAACATACTATAAGAGGGGTAGAGACAGGACCGCGCCAGCATCAATGGCCGCCTGTGTGCAGAGCCAAATTTGCCGCCCCAAAATTTACATTTTTGTTGTAAAATATAAATTTTATGTAGTAGGTACATACCTAGTTTAACTGTAACAAATCAAATTAATTTAAGTGAAAAACAGAAATTTTAAAAAAGTTTTATTAACAATAAAATTTACAAAAAAATAGTGGAATAAAATTAATAAATAAACAACAAAATTTTAGAAAATTATAAAAAAGGAACTTTCCTAGCTTTTTTCTCCGCAAATTCTTTAATTACTAATTCTAAATCGATGGAATCCATCGTGTCGCTTCTATTGCTATTATAGACAGATTATTTAATCTGTTTTGTGACTTTGTGGATCGCATATAATTTATAATAATTTTTAGTTTGGAGAAAGATCTCTCACCAGACGCAACTGAAACTGGTAACGTGAGTAATATTCTAAGAGCTATTGACATATTTGGAAATGATGCTATGAGCTGATTTTCAAAAATATATTCAAGAATGGACTGAGGCTCTAACTGATGCTTTTCAGCTGAAGTAGGTTTAAGATGTAATTTTAAAGATTTTATCTCTTCAAATAATTCTATTCCATCTACATCTGATTCCTTTCTAGAATCATCGGTTAGATGAAGATGTAAATCTTTACAACATTGTAATAGCTCGTTTTCCGTTAAATCAAACATAGTATAGAGAAATCCAAACATAGTATCATATCTTGTTATTCCCTCAAATCTGTCTCTTAAAGACGATAAAGTTTGATCTAATATATTAAAATAAACGTTAACCTTATAATAATTTTTTGGATCAATAATTGGTTCATCACTGTGTTCATAATCAAATTGTCTGGTTTTTCTTCGTGGTCTAACAGACTGAACAGCAGAGAAATTAGGTTCAATACGAACAGCAGGGAAATTAGGTTCAATACTGAGTTCATCCGCAAGTGTATTAGCGTCAGTAAGAACATTATTGAATTCTTCATCTGATCGAAGAGCTAAGAAAAAATCTAACAAATTTTTAAAATGCTCTAAGCAAGTTTTTATATTTATAGTAGGATTTTGCATCATCGTGCTCAAAACATTAATTTTGATTAAAATATTGTACCAAATAATTGTTGAGCACAAAAATTTATAACTCTGAATTTTTAATGCCAAAGATTTGGCTTGATGTGAAGCACTGTGGTCTTGTACGGATAAACGATCTTCAATTACTTCTACCACGGCATCATATATTTGCCCAATTTGGTAACGCAGGGGCTTCACAGCTTCTATTCTACTAGACCACCGTGTATCACTAAGTGGTTTTAAATTTAAATTTGTTGTGTGTTTTTCAGAATTGACCATCTTTTTACCGACGCAGAAAAAAAAACAAATAATTCTTGAACTATATCAAAATAACCAGAAGTCTCAAAACAAACTTTAGCAGCATCGTTCACTACTAAATTTAATGTATGGGCTGTGCACGGCACAAAAAATGCTCGCGGATTTATTTCTAAATTTTTTTTTGCAAACCATTATGTTTGCCGCGCATATTTGCCCCAATATCGTACCCTTGGCCACGCATGTCGTAAATATTTAAATTCAACTTTGAAAGTAAATTCATTAAAAATTCACTTAAACCCACTCCAGTTGAATCATTAATAAGACAAAATTCTATAAAATGCTCGTGTATTTCAATTTTTTTGAGGACTCATTCAACATTGTAAATCTAAAAATTATAGTCATTTGTTCGATATGACTAATATCCGGTGTACAGTCAAGAATGTTAGAATAGTATTTACATTTTCTAATTAAATCCAAAATATTATTTCTAATTTTGTTACCAATGACATCTATTATTTCATTCTGAATTTTGTCCCCTAAATAATTTACCATTCGTGTTTTATCTTTTTGTGACTTTTGAGTCCGAAGCACATGTTCTGACATAACAGAATCAAATTTTGAGATCATCTCAACAGCTTTTAAAAAATTACCGTTATTACTTTCAAATAATTTATTAGATTGCCCGCGTAAAGCAAGACACTGTCGTGACAAATATTGTATTATTAAAATATTATTCTCTCAATCACAGCATGCCAGTGCTTTGCTTCTGCATTCAACAAACGTAGTTGCGTCTGGTTTACAGTTTGTTCTTTTGATAACAATTTTATAAGTTCTAACTGATTTTTGACATTTGCATTGTATCACTTTTTTCGTGCCTTGAAATCAATAGTGACAAATGCTGCCAGTCAGAAACACCTTCCTTTTGCGAAAAATTGTTTTTAATTTTGCCAAATATTGTACAACAAAAGCAATAAACTGCATTATTTTTTATTGAATAAACTAACCACGGTCTATTAATTTCTTCTCCATTTGGAAGAGAACGGTAGAAATATTTTTTCGAAAACCTTCGACCATTTTCATTAGTTGGGAAATTAAATTGCGTTACCTGAACAGGCCCTCTTTCTACTAAAATTTTTGTTAATGTTGTTGATATTATCTCAGGCCACTCTCCAGGATCATCTGAGGTTGCTGTGTCCTGCTGCGACTGCTGTGAATCTGATGAGCAGCCAAATTTCTTTAGTTCAGAAAGCCTTGATGAGGATGACATGCTGGCTTCTTCAGCGTCACCAACTTCTCTTCTCTCTGGTTTTGGAGACTTCGAGTCAGATGAAGTCACCTTCTGTTCCCCAGATTCGGAATCTTCCCTCATAATTTCCATTTCGACTTCTTGGACGCACGGCTCATTAAGTGGCCCGGAAAGAGAACTAGAGCTTGATTCTAATGCTTCCGCTGACACATTTTCTGGCTTCAAATATTTTTCTAAAGTATTAGCCAGCTTTTTCTTTTCTTCTTTTTTTTGTAGACTTTGTTTTCGATACTGAAAACCCGACAGCCTTTTCGTTTTTCTGTTCTAGAAAAATTATAACAATTTTATTACTTAATACAATTTAAGAATATGTAGGTAACTATCTGTGTATTGATTGATATATGATTGATATGTATGTAGGTACTTACCATATTTATAACTTTTCTTCAACTTTCTTCAAAACACAATCACTAACAAAATTAATTTTCTCTACTCGCTCTTCTCTGCAGCCAATTCAAAAATTAAATGACCAAATAATTATCATTGCACCCATATTACCACAGCATTAATGTAAGCATCATATAATATTATGTTTCTTAAAATCAGCTTTAAACAATTAGGTACTTACCGACAAAAGAGATCGCCGACACCCCGATCAAAAATAATATAAATACCTACTTCATAAATACGATATGTTTCACAGTCAATAAAAGCCGCCAGCCGCCAGTTTTCTGAAAAGTCACGTTTTGTTGCTTCTGATAAATATCCGGCTTTTTTGTAATCATTGCATAAAGATGCATGGAAAGCGTTCCTTCAAGTTGGCTTCGTTTAACAATTAGCCGCCACGGAATAAAAACTAACTTCGAGAATTTACATAAACAATAATCCATGTAACCATATTATCAGGTGTTCATTTACGCAATAAACATTTTTTATACCTACATAGGTACATATTTTTTAACTTCTAAAATTTGTAGAGTAAAAAAAATTGTACATTTTTTTTTAATTTGTTAAACCTTTTTGGCCGCCCCTGAATTTGGCTGCCCGTGTGCGGTGCACACATTGCACACTGACTTGGCGCGGCCCTGGGTAGAGAGGAAAGAAATGTAGAACGCAAGAGATGAATGGACTAGTGGTGGTATCTGGTCTCGAAATTCGAGTTTGACTTTTTTCGCCAGTATTCGACATGAGATTAACCACATTCTTGAAACGTTTCCAAGATTCTCGATTTATAATTCTCAACAGTATGGCTATAGTTATATAAACATAAAAAGCCTAAAACTCCTATACGGTTTTGGCAAGTGTTTAAAATCACTGGGTAACAAAACACTTAAAAGTAAACTTAGGAAGATGAGCCAAGTAAACAAACGCACGTGCTCACTGAAAATCACGTGATGGAAAGGCGTTCTGTGGTTGGCCGGTTCGAAGAGAAAGTCGAACACCGCGTATGCACGCCTTTACACTAGAGGAGGAATGAGCGTTGTTTTGTTGTGCGGTAATTATCTGCAGTATGAGATCTTAGTCGGAAGTTTACGTGAAATGCGCATCGTGTGTGAGAACTGTCAGAATTTTTGTTTACATGGCTCGCCTCCGTAACGTGGCTCAAGTTTAGCTAGTGACATTATCAATACCATAAAATCGGTGGTCTCTTTCTTTCTTTGTATGTATGTATCTTTGTTCGCTATCTTCCCCGAAGATACTGGACCGATTAAATTGTACAATAGCTTAAAATTTTGCTAATTTTTAGACTTAGATCGTAGGCCGGTTTTTATTTTCAAAAAAGTACAAAAAAGGAAATTTAAATTATATTTAATCCTACTACTAAACCCTTAATGTTCATATCTTCATATACCATTATAGCAGCGCCTTATTCAACGAAGCATCGGTGGTACAGTGGTAAATAGCGCGCCTGCCACGCGGGCGGCCCGGGTTCGATTACCGGCCGATGCATCCTTTTTTAAATTTAAATCGTGTAATTAGCGAAGCGAAGCGTAGGTCGGGTGATTCACTAGTCTTATAATATCACGTTACCTAATTTTAAGGCTTTTGTTACCCGCCTGCTTTAAAACATGCCGTTTTACTAATAATTCAGCAGTTGTCAAAACTTTTCCTTAAACATTTAGTACTGTCTTATAAGATAGGTAACTATGATTCTGAGGCAAAAATCTTAGAGACCTTAAACCTGTAGACTTCTTTTGATGTTACAATGTATCTCCAGAAACCACACGGTCTAAGGTCCACTAGATCAACACGCTAAATGTGAGATACAGCCATTCCATTCCTCGCGTTAGAAAATTGTAAGATAAAGATAACAAATGCAAATTTTCCAAGTGCAATAAGAAAGAGAATAATTTTGGGGATTGTTTATTTGGTATAATGGCACTACCGTATTGTCAAAAATATTTTAGGTTATGTCACACAATCAACAACAGTATTTGTCAAAGTTTCGTTAAAATATTTTTTCATATTTTGTATAATAATGTGCTATTTTACTAAATTCAAAATCGTTTAATAAAGTGGCACTTTGGTGCATAGAAATGTCACTTTACTATATGGTAATATCATTGTCAAATTCGAGGTTAGCAAGTTAGGTTTTGCGTCAGTCTGTGTTAAAACTGACGGAAAACCTAACCTGATAACCTACATTTGAATTTCCACAGCCGCCCCTTATGGACTTTTTTAATGGACCATGACCATCTATATTAAATGTAAATGTATTTAATTTAGTCGGCCATGAACGAACATGTGGTATAATGTTTTTATATGAATGTTTGTTTATAAATATTGTTATGATACATAAAGAGCAGTTTTGGATGAAGATAAATGTAAAAATAGAATTGAAGATCAATACAATTAACTTGGAAACGTTTTAAAAAAAATGGCTGTTTAAATGAGTCATTAATAGAATTTGAATTTGAAGCAAATTAAGATGAAAGGTACACTTGAGTATTCTATAGGGGTTTTAAAAGTATAAAGTAAATACATGCTCATATCACAAATGACAAATGTAATTTCTATTAAAATAATATTATGAAGTAGGTAAAACTCAAATAAGTTTAATTTGTAGATGGCATGAATAATTGTAACATAGGAACTAAGGAGATTTTGTTATGATTATTAGAAAATCAGAATCAGAAAATAAAATGTACAGTCGTGTGCAAATAAATCTGGGACAGTGTTTTTTTCACATGCAGATTCAGTTAAGAATTGAAGAATATCTCCATGGATTTCCTGCTACATTAAACGTTAACAGGTACTGAAACCCGTAACTCTCTCTGATAAGAGGAAATCCATGGAAATATTCTTCAAATTCTTAACTGAATCTGCATGTGAAAAAAACTGTCCCAGATTTATTTGCACACGACTGTACTTTTGATATGATTTTTCGATTTTAATAAAAACTTAGAAATTTTACCCTAATTTTTAAAATGTAAGTTATTGAAATACATTTAAAAAGGGTTTTAACAAATTTACGAGGTGAAAATAAAATGAAATATTAAGAAGATTATTATAACAGTTACTGAAGAAAATTTGGAAGGTTCTATAACTAGATACAAGCAAACAGAAGAAGCAAGAAGAAAATAAGATTTGGATGGATTTGGTTTATTTTAAATGACACAAGTGATAAGAAGTTACATTGGTTAAAAATTTGTTAATTGCTGGATATGTTGGGGGAGTACTGAGGACGTGTAGATCTATCAACGGAGGATAGTAGAAGAACGATTAGACTCAGGCGATTCTGACGACAGAGATTGCTAAAGTATGAACTAAGGAAGAAGAATATTAATTAGGGATCATCTGTGATAGTAGCAAACTTGCCGTGAAACCGTCAACACGAGGGAAGCTCTGGAAGGTGACAGTAGCGTTGGTGAAGTAGAACGGGACCATTCCTGCTAGCAGCCAAGGGTTTGACAAGTTGACAGCTGTTTGTCAGTAAGCAGTGCATCACAGCAGGACTAACTGGGGATCCGGGCTGTGGATATCAGCAGGAGCACTGGCTTGGAGGTGACATTGAATCAGGGAGAGTAAGATCAGTTCAAGGTGTGTTTTAGTTTGTCCTATTGAAGCTATAATAAATAAAATACAATTTAAAAAGTATTATAAACTATAATCAAGTACTTACCGTATAATATTGAGTCAATAAGATGTGAATAGAATTAATATTTGTCATATTTGATTGAAAATATTGGTGGAGCACTGTTTGACGTGAAAGGTGACAGTTAATGTCATTAAACAATTTAAAGTCATTATTAGAATAAAATTTCAATTAATAAGTAACTAGATAATCGAACCAACCCTGAAAAGAGTCTCAAGGCGCTATCGATTTTAATAAGTAAATTATATTGAAATCTGAACAAATAATTAAAGTTAAAAAAATTGTGAGAAGAATCACTATAATATTAATACACTTCGTAAGAAAAGCAGTTTTACTAAACTTATTATATAGCTTTTTAAGTTACTCGCTCGCTTCGCTCGCTCGTACTCAATCAAGCCATATTCGTTTAGTAAAACTTTACTTTTCTAAACTTGTTGTGTAATATACTATTTAGATTGTGTTTTTTTATTCCCAGCTTGAGAAGCTAGAAGCATAGATATAAAAAAAATCACTAATGGCGGTACCTTACATTTAGTGTGTTGATCTAGTGACATTAACAGGGTCGACTTAAAAGCGCCCTCTATCTTTATTTACAGCTGTCGCCCTCTCCCGCTCATTATTTTCCATCTTTTTCTATCTCGTCATTCTTCGTCTTCTCTGTGTTTTAATTCCATTGCCCCATCTAGTTCAGTTTTCCATACTTTTCTCGGTTTGTCGCATTTTCTTCTTTCACTAGTCATCCAATTCCAAATACTTCGTGGCCATCTAGTATCAGGCACTCTTTGAAGATGACCATACCACCATAGTCTCTTTGTTTGTACTGCATCTACTATGTTCCCTTCTACTTTCATGAATGTCTGTGTTTTTAATGTGCTCTAATTTAAGATATTCCAGCACTGCGTTGCCAATAATCCATTTCCAGTCTTCGTTCTTCCCTTTTTGTGAGCACCCAAACTTTCGACCCATATGTTGATATATTTTCGAACGCTTTCGACTATAGCATTATACATATCATTTTTCGTTTTCTGTTTTATTCTATTTGGGTTTTTCCATAACTGTTAATGATAGCCCAAGATACATACATTTTGCACAACTCTATTTTATCATTTTCAAGTGTAAGATTGGCTCTTGTTTTCTTAATAGCTAGATATTCTTGAAGTTAATTTCTAAACCCTACTTGCAGTATTCCCGAGTATTCCTCGTTTTACTTTCGTAACATACATGCAGCGTCGTCTTCATCTGAAGTGATGACCACTCGATCAGCTGGGAAGAGTTAGGCTACACACATTTGGTGTCATTTCCTGTTTTTATACCCTCATGTTGACATTTAGATCTCCAGTTCTTTACTGCTTCACTTAACTACATTTTAAAGAGAGCTGATGCTACGATGTAACCCTGATGTAAGCAATAGGCTACTCGTATAGCTCTAGAAACACTTTTTTCATTTTTCACAATGCTTTTCTTGAGTTTGTATAAGTTTTGAACTGTCTTAGTATACAGGGCAATTCATAGGTACGGCAACCAAATTTAAGGGTAGTTATATGTTATCAAGCAGAAGCACTTTGCATAATAAACTATACGTCAAAAATTAATAGTAATCCCACAAACACCTAAAATATGTAATTGCTTAAACTGATTGACGGTCACTGGAATGAATTTCTATAAACATAATTTCGGACATGTGGTTGCGATAAGACCAAATTTGGATATAATGCAGAAGAAAAAAGCAGTTGTTTGGGTATTTCAATCACACTTGCTGCATTAGGTTAATGTACTCTTATTTGATTTAGCCAGTGGTTTTGAAAAGTGTGCACCAGACTCTAATGCATTTTTTTTTCATAAGCAATTAATTTTTAGTGCAATGTACTACTGGTACCACAAAAAACTAGGACAACTTCTAAACCCATGCATTTTTATTATTTTAGTTAATTAAATGACCTTAACTGTCATACGACGGGTTAGAATTATTTACATGTCATCGCACATTTTAATATCAAAAACTACAATATAAAACAATTATAAAACTAAATAAATGTGATATTTGCTAAATAGTTACACCCTTTTTTTACCGAATTAATCCTAGCTTTTGAAACTGAAGTTACTTTAGGCATGATTGACAGTGACGTTTTGAAATAATTTGAAAGTTATTCACATCTCGCGCTAACTTTACTTTCCCTGATAACTTCCTTTAGTACATTTTTTCCATGAATTTAATATCCCACGCCAATCTGATATTACTACACTCCTTTCATTTATTATGTTTGTTGTTTTCTTACTTTTCTTTCCCTTTAGTAGAGATTTTAGAATGCCCCCAGAAATTTCTTGTTATTGTTTTTAAATGTTGCTTCTACGTCCTTTCCAAACTATATCCAACTCTTCCTCTTATTTTATTTCAGCCTTTGCTTTGTTTCTAACTTCTATATATATTTTTTGGTTTTCTTCTCTTCCAGTTCTCCAGTATTCTTTCGATGCGAATTTTTGTTTAAATTATTTCTTTGACTTATTCTGTCCACCATTTAGTTTTGCATTTGTTGGTAGTGCCATATACGAACTTGCCTTGACTTATTAGAGTTTCTTTCACTGCTCTATCTCCAGTTCTCATATAATGTTCAGCCATTTTGATAAATTTGTATCTATTTATTTATTTATTTATTTAATTCGCACTCAGCCAACAGCCGTTAGGCCAATTATAGGCGTCGCTGTGCAGTTATGAGGACTTCCAACCCCACTAACGACTGTCATGATATTGTTATGACCGCCGGGACCAACTTTTTTCCGTGATAGCCGTACCACGAGGCGCCGAGATATGTAGCCGTGGAACTCCCATCCGAGTTCTGACCAGAAAGCGCGTTGCTTAACTCTGCTGATCGAACGTGGACGCTTGTTCAAGCTACACCACCCAGGACCTGAAAACTACTTTTACACTTTCATCTTCCAATGTCTCTACCTCTTGTATATGTATTGCTTATTTCAATTTTTGTCATTATATTATCATTCTAAGATCAGTTCCTAGTTCTGCTTCTGTATTAATTCCGGTCGACTTTCTTTGTAACTCTTTTGAGTATGTTATGTAATCTACTATACTCTTTTTTCCTGCTGCAATGTGTGTATATATCTAAGCTCAATTTAATGTTTTAAAAATGCATTGTATATTATAAGATCATTTGATATGCAGAATTAAATCATTTCCATTCGATTTGTTTTTGACTTATTCTCCACACTTACCCATTATTCCTGCTTCTGTGTCAGATCCCACTCTTCCATTCCAATCGCCAATGATTAATATGTTATGTTTTTTCATTTTATCGATCACTTCTTGTAATTCTTAGTAGAAAGATTCCATTACTTCTATTTTCGTACCTTTCACCGGTGGATATATTTGTACGTTGTACATATTGTTCTTTGAACGTTCTAATTGAATAAAAATAGAAAAATGACTCTTGAGTTTATGGGTTCCCATTTTTTAACCCCTTTTTGCCATTTCCTTGTTTACTATTATTGCTGCTCCTTTGTTTTCTTATATTTGACTTCCAGAATAATATATTACATATTCCTTACTAATGCGCTTTTCCCCTGTTCTTTGTTGCCTTGCTTCGCTTATACCTAGCATTTGTGTTGATTCTTCTTCCATTTCTTCTAGTAAGTACTTCTTATTTTCCGTTGATGGTTTTAACGTTATTTGCATAAATTATTTTCTTTTTGCATATTAGTATTTTTTATTATTTATGAAAATATATGTTTGCCGTTCAACAAAAATTTTGGCCCTCCCCCGCCCCAGAATCATTGTCTGGTTACGGTTCCGGTTGAAAGCGTTATACCTAGCATTGCCAAACGAAATCCTAAACAGCATTTAAAATGGACAAACACATTTAACGATTTCAGATACGACTCCATAAAACGGAGTTTGTGAGTTGTGACTAGATTGATCGCCAACGTAAAGAAAGAACAAGGCATAAATAGAAGAAAGAGAAGGAAGAGCAATGAGCTAAAACCAAGAAATTAAAAACATCTATAATTCGTTTAACACCAGATATAAAATCACAAAGACGCGCCCCTAAATCCATGTCACCCACAACACTGGCATCCACTAGCCCCACTGTAAGCTAGAGGGACGTGCAATCACCTCTCGCCAGTAAGGGGGTATTCTTTTAGCAGTTCCGTGAGGGTAGAACAGGTTATTATGACTTGTAACATCTTGGCTGAATAATAATCGTTGAAAATTGAATTGATTTGAAAACGCAGCATCTAAGCCAATGAATAGCGATTTACCCTGAAGACACATTTCTGCGACCGGGATATCATTTTTATACACCTGCTATTGTTGTCTGTTAGTGTTAATAATAACAATTAGCAGAGTGCCCGCGCTTTGCACGGTTTTAATAGCGTTCAAAATGTCTACCTCATTCTTGCAGTACGTGATAGTATTTCGGACTATGAAATAGCTACTTCCAGTAATTACTGAGTAATGGCGGGCGATCTTTAAAATAACAAATCTACCCTATTTAACCCGTTTCAGGGGTTAAACTCCAAAAAACCTTGAAAATTGACTCGATATGTAGAAGGAAATTACTTGCCGAATTTCAACTTCTTACCTACAGTAGTTCCCGCTTTGTGGCAACCTGTAGAAAAACACATCATTTATATACCTTTGAGGAGTGAATTTCAGAAAATCCTGAAATTGGTTTGGCCCGATTTGTAAAACGAACTGATCCGAAATTTCAACTCCGTACCTGCAGTAGTTACCGCGTAAAAGCAATGTTTAGAGAAACAGATGTACTCCATTTATAGGGATGTCGGCAGGTACCCGGGTATATTTTCAGGACTCGGGTACCCGACTAGTAAATTATGTAATTTCCAGAAAGTCAGCCTTTTTCGGAGAAGAGAAGAGAATTAAAAACAATAGGAATAAGCTCTAGAAAAATAACCATGCAATAATTACAAGAATCACCCCATCCCAAACCAAATAATGTTGTTTAAATCGTGTCAGTATGGGAATGGGATGAAATAACAGAAACATTTCGGATAAAAAGTCGGGTGCAGGCCAACTGGGCAAACGGTCAACTCTATAATCCCGCTACTTAATTTTTACCTGTAAGTATAGGGGTCAACTCGGCAAGTGACTCGCCCTAGGGCCTACACACATTTTTTACATTACACAGGAATGTTTGTACTAAGTACACACAAATCTTAAATCTGCAAATAACCTAAATTCGTATCTTTACATTACACAGAAATGTGTTTGTACTAAGTACACACAAATCTTAAATCTGCAAATAACCTAAATTCGTATCTTTGTACAAACATTTTTTGCTTGTTGCCCAGTTGACCCCTAGGATTTACGGATAAACTGACCATTTTGCCCAGTTGGCCTCCTCCGAAAAAGTCACGTACTTGAATGATAGCACTTGAAAGTGTGAAAATATTTACGAGTAACAGACGACTTGCAGTTTGAATTGGTGAGTAGGTACTATTTCAATTTTGTTCAGTTTAAAACTCGCGGCGTAAAAGAAAGAAATTGTAGCTACCTCAGATGTTTAGATGTTCACTAACATTTTTGTTATATATTGCGGGTACACGGGCGCTGTTTTCTGGTACCCGGGTTTGATTTTAGACAGAGTACGACATCCCTATCCCATTTACCCTCATTGAGGCGCGAATTCCGAAAAACCGAGATTTTATGGACCTATTTGTAAAAGAAACGGATTTTCTTACTAAATTTCAATTTGTTACTGCAGTAGTTCCCGCTTTATGAAGATCTTTCGAATAACACATGTACCTTCATTTAACCCCTTTGGGGAGAGAACTCCAAAAAATGCAACTGACCAAATTTCAACTTCCTATGCGACCGGTTAAGTCGATAAAACTGCAGTAAATAAAAAGCCATTTTAACCCCTTGGGGTTGAAATGTCAAAAAACTTCGGCTTAGTGGGTGTGTACGTAGTAAGTGGGTGAAGCCTGCAAATTTTCATCTTTCCAACTATTGTGGTTATTGAGACTTCATACCCCTTTTAATTTTAACTCCCTGTAGGAGTGAAATTAAAAAAAAACCTTTAAAAACTTTCTAAAGATTTTAAAAACACACCTACATTCTAAAAAACGGTGTTCTAACTCAACAACCGCAGGAGATACGAAGTGTTACATAATTCACGAGATAATTCACTCCGAATCCACATTTACACCTGTAGGGGTTGATTACATCTACCGCATTTAACTTCTTTTGGGAGCGAATTTCGAAAAATTCAGAAAGCCGTTTTGCCCGATTTGTGAAAGAAATTGGTTTGCTGAATTTCAACGTCGTACCTGCAGCAGGCAATTTTTAGAAAAACGCATGTAACCCACCCATTTCACTCGTTTGGGGGTGAATTTCAAAAAATTTTAAAAATTATTTGACTTGATTTGTAAAAAGAACTGACGTGCCGAATTTCAACTTCCTAGGTTGTCGGTCAAGCGGCTAAAACCGCAGTCAATAAAAGTCATTTTTACCCCTTTTATATCCCTTGATTTGGAATTTCGGAAAACTATGTCTTAGTAGATGAGGTCTGCAAATTTCATTGAGATTTTCTAATAATCTATCAGTGTGTCAATTAGGATTTTATATATTAGCTAAAAATTCTTTCATTCCTTTGACTTAATACTTTTTCGCGTTTTGTTACCGATTTCCTGCGACCGGTTAATGTTTATTTTCTACGTTTTCGTTTTGTAGAAATATCAGTACATATCATGATTTAAATTGGCACTAAATTCGATAACACTGTAATGTCGATCATCCAGAAAAAAAAGGAAATTACAAACAACATAATCATCAATATTATTAATATCTTCTCTGTGTGGAAGCACTTTAAACTTATAATTAATAAATAATTGACCTATAAAATAAAGTTCAATATGACCCGGGTATTCAGTATCGAGGCACATAAGATTTTCGTAATCTAATGGAGTGGCAAAACGATAAGATTAATGCCAATAGTGATGGCTTTATATAATCGCCCCAGTCATTTATAATTTGTGCGACAATTTGCAAACGTACATCACGATGGCATTCCTGGGTTTTCTTCAAACTATATGAAACGGCTGACGATGCAATTGCCACAACCTACTATTTGTATAATTATTTAGTCTACGTATTCACACACCTTGAACGTAAAACACTAAATCATAGTTAAACCAAATTGGTTAAAGAAAAATACTATTAATGAGCGAATAGTTCCAAAATTTCACATGCAGTAAATTATAGAGGCGCTGCAAATATAGTTATTAAGGTACTAAGGGCATTATGAGTAAAATAAGAGCCCAAGATTGTTGTGTACTAATCGAGGGCTTTGGCCCGAGGTGTGTACAACAATCGCGGGCTCTTAGCTCATAATGCCCGTGGTGCCTTCAAGGTTTTATGTCCTACCAATTTTCTTACCTAATTCATATTCATATTCAATTCATATAATTACTATGATATAGTATTTAAGATTGATCTAGTTAGCTGATCTAAGTTAGATTTGTGACATTAGCTAAGCTGTCATTAATTTTCATTGTGATAGTGGTGCATATCCATGGAAACAAATACTGTTAATTTTTCATAATAACCCTAGTGTTCTTATGAAGAAAATAATTGCCCTGGAGCGTTATTTTGTATCTAAGATACCTTAAAATAGAGTCATTAATTTTAATTAATGTACTGGTAGGACATAAAATATTTTTCCCACGCCCACATATGAAAGCCGGTCGTTATCATAACGAACGTGTTTGTTATAAAAAATGCACAATTCATAGTTATACAGTGGGCTAAAATGTCATTTTAATCTAAGAATTGCTTACAATATGCCATTTTTACCTAAAAACTACTGAAAATATGTCATTTTGACCTAAAAATTACGGACAATCTACTGACATTGTCAGTTGTCACAATACAGCTGTCATTTATAAAATTGCAAAAATGTGTATTTTTTGTGGTCGTGGGAAATAGTATTAAATGTATGGTTTTAAAAATAAAACCCTTAAAATTTAACGGTAAATAGTGTTGGCTAATCTCCTAATCTCCACAGTGAAAGCTTCAATATAAAAAAGATCATACAAATAGGTCATGTAGAACTCGCAAACGAAGTGGAACAAAAATCAGCTTTGTTTTCAATATATGTATTGATACTGTTTGTCTGCTCATCAGTGTTAGTTTCTTAAACTACTAGGAGGAAAGAACGTGGATTGCAGAAACCCGTTTAGCACGTTACAAATTAAAAACTTCAAAAATTGCCAATTTCAACAACATTTAGCCATGTTCAACCGGCTTACCACCAATAGCAATATTGTATTCAAATTTAGAGATATGTTCTTTACATAATTGAATATATTTCGTCGGGAGCTTTAAAACAATATCCAGCACAGTCGTTTTACACTCACGGTTGCCGAGATAAGATTTATTCAAATGCGGCGCCAAATCTAACAATATCGCATTATATCCCCCGCACGTGAAGGGAGCGTTGCGCACAATCGACTTCATGCTGATTACGAATATGCTAACGCGATTAATATTCGGCACATATTTTAACAATGTAACGATTTCAACTGGGATCTATGTTTGTCACAGACGGTCGGCCCGCGCTGTTAGACGTAGTCCTACGTCAAAAAATTTAAATTGTAGATTTCGATGTCTAAGCTGTTCTATACTCGCTGGATTATAATAGTTTAACAAGATGCACTTAAAACTTTGCATTTTTTGTGCAAAAGCTCGCTACCCAAGAAGAGCATCTCTTCCGATCCTAAAGTATATTTCTACATAATTCTCAAAGCTTCGACTTTCCTACACACTGACTCGCTCTTGTACAGCAGCTATATAAAATCGTGCAAAACGGTGATCTCCACAAAAATCTTTGAATTTTTGCATGAATACAATACTTCGCCATACTGGTAGTAAAATTTTGTTTTAGTTTTTTGTATTAACTACAATGCAAAGCGGTTTTGACATTAAAGCATATTTTTACGCAAATTTATAACTAAACTCAATTGTTTTACAGGTCTTTTAAGCTTCAATTTATATCAAGACTTTTTTAAATCTGTGTCCAAGGCAGTCATTACACAAGAGGCATGTATAAATTTCCATTTTCCATGATGTAGAGTGATGTGTTTAATTTTACAAATAACAAGCTTAGAAGTGGTATAGTAGGTTACGATAAATATTTCTATGTGAAAAGCAAGTTTAACGTAGAGTAAACGTAAACTCGATTACGCATGCAAATATTTTAGTTACAAATTACGCAATGCAGCCATTCCGGCCAACACCAATCCATAAAAAGCTAGAATTTTGGGGTAGACCATGAACATGGTAATTTAGAAAATGGCAACATTTTTTCACTAACTATCCTTGCTCTGCCAATGCATTTTTCAGTCAAGTTACATTTAAAACAGCTTTGTTTTACCCACTAATATTCATTTGCTTCTATCTTGCTTCGTTATTTTTTTGTCCTACTATGCAAATTAGTTTGTTAATTTTGTTATTTGCAGAACGCGAAAAAATATTCAATTTAAATACGTTCAAAAAGAACAAAAATTCTATAATTGAAAATCTTAATTTAGTAACTAAGCAGCATCCCCAACTAATTTTTAATTGGAAAAAGCAAAATTACGTTCATTTATTCTCTAGCCTCTGGGGTCTACAGTATGGCCTTTCCTTGGAACGTATTTTTTCTGTATTCTCATACTATCACACTCGAGATAGAACCAAATTGGGCCTTGACCGATCCCGTTCTATGCCCCTGACTTTGTCCCGTGTGTGAAACTAATTTCATTGTTTCTTAACACATTTGTGATCTGTGAACCATTAACTATGGAGGTCCATCTATAATTCCTGTCGGCGTAACTCATAAGAATTACACTACAGATAACAATCACAAATTTCCATAAATTCCAAAATTCGTATTAGTCGGACTACATCGAGTCTGTGCTGTAATTAGTAATTGTTCTCATGAGTGGATATGGCCAAACGCTAATTTATATGCAGCTCAACTCTTCTCTGATTCAGCGTTATCGTTAAGCGAAGAAAGAGTGTAACTAGAAATTATTGCTCACACAATAAATTGCACATAGTACTGCGTCTATGGCGTGTTTGTTACAGCTCGCGAGATATTTAAATATTCCATATCGCCCTCAATAAATCACTATCTGCATTCGCATGGTGCAGGTCCGTGCAATTGACTTGAACCTTAGCACGCCTTGCATATGCTTGCTGTTCCGATACATATTTACCATGAAAAGCGCCTTCTCTTTCGCCCGACAGTGTTGCCAGACCGCGATTTAAAAACTTTGTATTTGTTTAATGAATTTACTAAAGAACGCCAAAGCATTTGACGAAGTTTCCCGGAAACGGTGTAGAAGTCTCTTACCAAAAGAAGCATTCAGGGGGGGCAACGAGGGGGGTGGAAGATATTTCTAAAACTATAAGAGTTGCAAGTGCAAAGTGAGAACCGTTTTAATTATACAGCGTGGCTCAAAAAAGAGGGGCGAATTAAACGTACTTTTTTAATGGAATGATCCATCCATAGTTAGGTAGCTAGAAGTTTTCTGTTGAATAATTTGAATATAAAGCTATATATGTCTAACGTCAACTATTTTGGAGATATTAACAATTTTATTCAAAAGAATGTTGAACTTCAGGCGGCTGCTGTAAGTATAACACAACTGAATAAAAGAACACGTTACCAAAAAATTGTTTTTCGTAAGTTACCTTTTGAATGTAAAGTTGTGGCTCTGGGATCTGGGTGTTAATGCTGTACAGGGTGCTCAACATTTGCTAATTTAGTAGTAATTCGTTTTTTTTTAATATAAAACACCCTGCGTATCTCTGTATTTTTGAAAATCTCGTTTAATGAGCTTTCTTTTGATATATTACTTTATACTCCCAAATTCAACTGTTTTTCGGATATGCTAGTTTAAAGAAAAATAATAATATAAACCCTTTAAGCTGATTTATAAGAAGCCGCGTGGCGCAGTTGGGTAAGCGCCAGACTTGCATTAAGCAAGTCCTCGATTCGAATCCAGCGGGGGTCGGAATTTTTCCGTAGCCTTGGTGATTGGAACCGGGCTCGGTGAGACCATTTACAGTTGGGCACCAAATTAACTGTGCTCTACTCAGAACCACAGACCTAAGAGATAGAGTAACAAGGTCAACACATCACCAAGACACACATCGCACACAATGGTTGCTGCGCAAGCACCAAAGGCGCACTCCAACTCTGTATCCCGAATCCGGGGCAAGTTGAGCATTGTACCGTCAGATGCCAGCGCATAAAGCACCAGTCGCTACACCGCAAGGTAAATGAGGTTACAGATGATACTTAAGCTGATTTGTTTCAAGGAATAACTAACAAAACGCTGTTAAAATGTGAATTTAAACACTTGGAACTCTCCACTCGCAATAAAAAACCATGTTTAGAATCTAAAAATCCAGCCACTAGCGAAACAAGAAATAAAAAAAAGTGGGAGAAAATTAAATATGAAAAACGATTGAATTTAGAGGTAAGAAATAAAATATTAGAATAAATTTTCAAAAACGAGATAATTAATACAGGGTATAAATTTAAAAAAAAATGATTAAATTTGCTAAATTTTAGCTCTTATGTACAGCTTTAATAACCAGTGAATACAAGTAAAGACACTTGAACTTTTCACGTAATTACGTTTGGATTTTGGTGTAATCGCTTTTGTTTTTATTTAATCTCTTTTCATTTGACACTGGAATTAATTTACTCCTGCACTTCTTTGTTTTGTCGTGTGTATTATTTCTTGTATTAACAATGACTGAATTTTTATTTTCTAAAACTGGTTTTCTATTTTGTTTGGAAAGTTAGTGTTTAAATTATTATTTTAACAGAGTTTGTTTGTTATCCCTTGAAATAAAACATCTTAAGGAGTTTAAATTGTTTTGTTCTTATCTTCAAGCTCGCAGTTGAATTTAGAGTTATGAAGTACGTTATCAAAACAAAGCCCATTAGAAAAAAAAATCTGAAGGTCCTGCCTGGTCCTTACTTACTGACGGATCTTGCTGGGTCCTGTTAGTTCTGCACGATACTACTACAGTCGTGCTTCGTAGTGCCACAACCTTGCTACGTACTGCTACGTTCTATTACGATTCTATCCACAGTCCTACTTAGTACAGTAGTGCCACAGTGCTGCTCCAGTTCTACTTGGCAGTGCTACAGTCGCAGTTTTATTTCGTAGTGCCACAATACTGTTTCGTATTGTCACAGTCCTGCTAGGTACCACCAGTTTTCATTCATTCTGCTACAATCCTGCTTAGTACTGCCACAAACCTAGTAAATAGTGCCACAGCTCTGTTAGATGCGGCCACAATTTTGATTCGTGTGTTAGGATTTTATCCGCGGTCCTGCTTAGTACTGCCGCAGTCGTATTTTGTACTGCCACATTTTTTATTCGTTCTGCTAGAATTTTATCCAGAGTCCTGCTTAATACTGAGTGCCTCAGTCCTACTTAGCAGTGTCGCAGTCCTGGTTAGCACTGTAACAGTCTGTTAGATACGGCCACAATTTTGATTCGTTCTGTTAGGATTTTATCCGCAGTCATGCTTAGAACTGCCCCAGTCCTACGTAGTAGTACCACAGTCCTGCTTAGTACTGCCACAGTCCTGTTAGAGGCGGCCACAATTCTGATTCGTTCTGTTAGGATATTATCAGCAGTCCCGCTTAATACTGCCACAGTCCTACTTTGTACTGCCACAGTTTTCATTCGTTCTGTTAGGATTTTATCCACACTCCTGCTTAGTACTGCCACAGTCCTACTTAGTAGTGCCACAGTCCTGCTTAGTACTGTCACAGTCCTGTTAGATGCGGCCACAATTGTCATTGGTTCTCTTAGGGTTTTATACACAGTTCTGCTTAGTACTGCCACAACCCTACTTAGTAGTGCCACAGTCCTACTTAGTAGTCCAACAGTCCTGCTTAGTACTGTCACAATTCTGTTAGATGCGGCAACAAATTTGATTGGTTCTGTTAGGGTTTTATACACAGCCCTGCTTAGTACTGCCACAGTCCTACTGTGTACTGTTAGTTTTTATTCGTTCTGTTAGGATTTTATCCACAGTTCTGCTTAGTACTGCCACAGTCCTACTTAGTAGCGCCAAGGTCCTAATTAGTAGTGCTTAGTCCTACTTAGTACCGTCATAGTCCTGTTAGATGCTGTTACAGTTCTGATTCGTTCTGCTACGATTTTATCCACAATTCAGTTTAGTACTGCCAGAACCCTACTTAGTAGTGCCACAGTTCTACTTAGTAGTGCCACAGCCCTTCTTAGTACTGTCATAGTCCTGTTAGATGCAGCCACAATTTTGATTCGTTCTGTTAGCATTTTATCCGCAGTCCTGCGTAGTGCTCCTACAGTCCTACTTTGTACTGCCATAGTTTTCATTCGTTCTGTTACGATTTTATCCACAGTCCTGCTTAGTATTGCCACAGTCCTACTTAGTAGTGCCACAGTCCTGCTTAGTACTGTCACAGTCCTGTTAGATGCGGCCACAATTTTGATTAGTTCTGTTAGGGTTTTATACACAGTTCTGCTTAGTACTACCACAACCCTACTTAGTAGTGCCACAGTCCTACTTAGTAGTGCCACAGTCCTGCTTAGTACTGTCACAGTCCTGTTAGATGCGGCCACAATTTTGATTCGTTCTGTTAGGATTTTATCCGCAGTCCTGCTTAGTACTGCTGCAGTCCTACATTGTACTGCTCTAGTTTTTATTCGTTCTGTTAGGATTTTGTCCACAGTTCTACTTAGTACTGCCACAGTCCTACTTAGTAGTGCTTAGTCTTACTTAGTACCGTCACAGTCCTGTTAGGTGCGGTTACAGTTCTCATTCGTTCTGCTACGATTTTATCCACAATTCTGTTTAGTACTGCCACAACCCTACTTAGTAGTGCCACAGTTCTACTTAGTAGTGCCACAGCCCTTCTTAGTACTGTCATAGTCCTGTTAGCTGCAGTCCTACTTTGTACTGCTCTAGTTTTTATTCGTTCTGTTAGGATTTTATCCACAGTCCTGCTTAGTACTGCCACAGTCCTACTTAGTAGTGCCACAGTCCTGCTTAGTACTGTCACAGTCCTGTTAGATGCAGCCACAATTTTGATTAGTTCTGTTAGGGTTTTATACACAGTTCTGCTTAGTACTACCACAACCCTACTTAGTAGTGCCACAGTCCTACTTAGTAGTGCCACAGTCCTGCTTAGTACTGTCACAGTCCTGTTAGATGCGGCCACAATTTTGATTCGTTCTGTTAGAATTTTATCCGCAGTCCTGCTTAGTACTGCTGCAGTCCTACTTTGTACTGCTCTAGTTGTTATTCGTTCGGTTAGGATTTTATCCACATTTCTGCTTAGTACTGCCACAGTCCTACTTAGTAGTGCTTAGTCTTACTTAGTACCGTCACAGTCCTGTTAGGTGCGGTTACAGTTCTTATTCGTTCGGTTAGGATTTTATCCACATTTCTGCTTAGTACTGCCACAGTCCTACTTAGTAGTGCTTAGTCTTACTTAGTACCGTCACAGTCCTGTTAGGTGCGGTTACAGTTCTAATTCGTTCTGCTACGATTTTATCCACAATTCTGTTTAGTACTGCCACAACCCTACTTAGTAGTGCCACAGTTCTACTTAGTAGTGCCACAGTCCTGATTAGTACTGTCACAGTCCTGTTAGATGCGGTCACAATTTTGATTCGTTCTGTTAGGATTTTATCCGCAGTCTTGCTTAGTACTGCTGCAGTCCTACTTTGTACTGCTGTAGTTTTTATTCGTTCTGTTAAGACTTTATCCACAGTTCTGCTTAGTACTGCTACAGTCCTACTTAGTAGCGCCATAGTCCTGCTTAGTAGTGCTTAGTCCTACTTAGTAGTGCTTAGTCATACTTAGTACTGTCACAGTCCTGTTAGGTGCGGTTACAGTTCTGATTCTTTCAGAGATTATCTGATTCTTTCTGCTACTATTTTATCCACAGTCCTACTTAGTGTTGCTACAGCCCTACTTAGCAGTACCACATCACACTCCTACTTCGTAGTGCCACAGTTCTGCTTCGTATTGTCACAGTCCTGATACTGCTAGGTACTGCCAGTTTTCATTCGTTCTACTAGGATTTTATCCACAGTCCTATTAGGTACTGCCACAGTTTCGGTTCCACAGGCGAAACTTTAAATTTTGATATCCCCTGGATGTTTGGGATTATATTTTAAAACAAATGTACAACTGAATATGCCAATCAAGTTTTAATTGTGGCTTTTTTTATCAAGGCAGATTCACATCAAACCGACAAAAGTATACGAGTTCGGAACCTGTCGATTTTTATTTTTAAACGCGCATTCCGTCAGATTTTTTTTGTGACGTCATCTGTGTGGGCGTGATGACGTCATCAATGAGTTTTTTTAAATAGAAATGTGGGTCATCCGATACCTCCTTTGAAAGGTCTTTTAATTATCTATCTAACCGTATCGCAAGTTTAAGTAATTTAGTTTTGTATACTGTCAAAAAAGTATTTATAAAACTACAACTCAAAGAACAAGTACACATCGAGATGATACAAATATCTCCGGAAGTTTTAGAAAAATTTCGAAAAGATTTCACTGCTCGTCTTTCTCACTGTATTATAGCTGAGGGTTGTCAATTTGAGCATTTGCTTTAAATTTAGTTGTATTTAATAAATAAGAATATTGCAATAATAAAAATGTTTTGACAGTATAGAAAACTAAATTACTTAAAACTTATTGATATGGTTGGATAGATAATTAAAAGACCTTTCAAAGGATGTATCGCATGACCCACATGTCTATTGCAAAAAATCATCGATGACGTCATCACGCTCACACAGATGACGTCACGAATAAAATGAAAATCTGAGGGAATGCGCGTTTAAAAATAAAAATCGACGTGTTTCAGGATTTTTCTGTAAAGTCACCGATTTACGAAAAAATTAATTTATTCCTTTCACTTCCACCATACTGTGTAACCTGTACTTTCTAGCAATAAATTTTTGATTTTAAAAATACAGTAATAATTAATTTCATTTCCTTATAATAAGTTGTAATATACTCCAGAAAACATTCACAGGGCCTCTCTCATTCTTTAGCCTTGATATGGCCACAGATGAACAAAATTTGAAGGATGGGCTCCCTTCCTAGAGAATCCTGGCTACGTCACTGCCTGACACGAAGCAGTCGATTTGAATATAGCCTCCCCCCCCCCCCAAAAGATGTTTCAGAGAACAGATAACATACAGAAGATGTTTTTACTTGTGCGACTTGTGGTCTTACTCAGTCCTATCGCTATATTTTGTACACCTACTGCCTATAATGAAACTACATCGACCCAGAGCCACTAGTTTACACCCGAAAGGTAATTCACGAAAAGCATACCTTTTTGTAACGTTCTTTTTCATTCAATTGTTTTCTATTACTTACAACTGTAGCCTGAAGTTTTTTGCAAACAATCGTTAATATCTCCAAAGCTGTTGACATAGGACCCACAGTATTTCAGCACAAAACTTTTAAGCTACCTACATTTTTTGAGCCATCCTGTATAATCAAAAATATTTTAGTATAGTGTCCACCATCCTGGTACCTAATTTCATATAAACGATTTTTATATAACTCTCATAGTTTTAGAAATATGTATCTTCCAACTCATTCTCGTTGGCAGACCATGTATATCCACCTAATTATGACTATAATAGGTATTTACAATAGAAGTTGATTAAATAAAGCATTATTAATATACGCGTGTGATGTAATCACAATGCTTCTGTCTCACGTATTGTACAATATTTTATCAACGCCCACTCAAAATTAAGAAATAAGTTTAAAAATAGTCACGTTTCTCATACTTTTTGGACAAGTAGAGCTGACAGCTGATACTCTCGTCTTCTTCGGGAATTTAATTTAAGATAATGCAAAAATTGTGTTATTAATATTAACAAAGAATGGTATATGTTTTATGGCTTGTAGTTAAACTGCTAATAAATTTTGATATATATTTGCTGCTATTATTTACATTAAAAGAGTGAAAATTAGTGACGCAATAAAATCTTTACGTCACTCAAAATGAATGCGCAACGTTAAATAGTTATTTGTGTATCTAGGACGAAAATTTTCTTTTTATGGACGATGCCTGCAATTGCTGGTTGAGGCAATAGCCGAAGCAAGCAAGCAGGCAAGGTCATAAAAAGCAGTAATTTGAAAACAAATTAAAAAGGGAGTGTGAATTATAGTTGTTGCGGACGAAAAATTAATAGTGTCCAAAAGTGGCATTTTTCGTACGTAAATGCGTTTGTAAAATCATATTTTAAAGAGAGATCAACGGAAAAAATATTTTTACTGAACTAAATAAACACATGAAAAGTCATTCATACAAGAGCCGTCAGCCGTTAACGACCACGTGATCTTTAAAAACACAGTCATTGATAACGGCCACCGGCCGTTAAGGATTATAACAGCCGCCGGCCGTTAGGATCACATGATCTGTAAATTATATTTAATAAATTATTCTTAAAATGTATAACCTTGTATTACGAAAAATCTTGAACGACATTCGGACAATACGCAAATAACGGACTTAGTTGATTATAAACCAGGCGAAACCAGGGCTATCGCCTCGGTTATAAAATTCAACCGCGTCCATTATTTGCTATAAAGAGTGTTAATTAAGTACGTAGACAAACTTTAAGGGGTGATTCCTTGATCAATTCTAAGATAAAAAGTTAATACAAACATGGGACCTAAACGGCTTTGTTTCCAAAATACAGGATGTTGAAATTTAAACAATTTTTTTTCAAAAATTGAGAAAACTGTTAAGAGATATTGTAATGAAACTTGGTGTAGGTTAGTATTTCATAAAGTGGCATTCATTGTTCGGTCAAAATAAATTTAATTTATTTCCGTCAGTGGCTTGCAGCGGGGCCACCTCAGTTACCTTATTTTAGAAAAATCTGGTCCTCCACTGTTTTTTAGCCAAAAATTTTGTGGCTATTATAAGATTGTTTGTTATTAAATAATATTTTTTAAAACTTCTTTAAACTGTGTTTTGTAAACGAAGCCGTTTAGGTCGCATTAACATCCAATGAACGAAATTACTGCTACAGATTTTTCCGTTTTTCTCGAAAAAGGTTTATTCTATTAAAAAAATAAAAGATGCATCTTTTGTATAGTTTCAATGGACGAAGCTATAAAAACTGTCGTATTGGCTAAAAACAGTGGCGTACCAGATTTTTCTAAAATAAGGTAACTGAGGTGGTCCCGCTGCAAGCCACTGTTGGAAATAAATTAAATTTATTTTGACCAAACTATGCCACTTTATGAAATACTAACCTACACCAAGTTTCATTAGAATAGCTCTAGGCGTTTCCAAGATTACTGAAAAAAATTGTTTAAACTTCAACATCCTGTATCTTGAAAACGAAGCCGTTAGGTCCCATGTTTGTATGAACTTTTTATCTTAGAATTGATCAAGGAATCGCCCCTTAAAGGTTGTGTAAGTAATTAATTAACACCCTGTATATCGGTCGAATGACGTTAATAACTATATCGATATTCCAATACGAGGGGGTTATGACATCTAGTCAGCTTAGGGCTTAGGCAGTTTTCCTTGAATAAAATTAACGTTACCTTGGCAGTAAACTATGACTCTAGAAACGTCACTGTGAAATTTTACTTATTTTTTTTATAGTAGAGCAACATCAGTATACAAAATACTATACATGCTCGTTTATTTAGAATACTTAATATAGCTAAATATTTACTGTTTATAAAACTGTATTTCTGCTTCATATTAATACTTAGGTATAGCTCGTCTCTTTAGTTGATTATCACTGTTAAGTAATAAGTATACATACTCTGTTATTTATTTTTTCGTTCACTACTATCACTAACACTCGGAAGTCTCGACGTAATTTTTTTTTAATCGCGTATATATGGCCAACTGAATAGTGGGTTCCTCCACGGCATTTGGGTATTGTGGGTAGAAAATGTTTTATTGTTTTAGTAATAAAGCCACCAATCGTTGTATTTTAGTATTCTCTAAATATCACGGCGTATTTAATGCATTTCTTAAAAGTTGAAGCATAATAAAATAAGAATAGAAAGGCTAAAATAAGAAGAAACACATAGAAATACATATACGGAAATACTAGAGGCAAAAAATAGTGGAAGATGAAAAAAGAGCGATCCACAGCCTACAGTAGTAGAAATGTAGGTATACGAAAAATTGGAGATGTGAGAAATGAAATGTGGGAAACGGTAAAGCAGGTGTGTGGTGGAAAGAAGAAGTAAAGGAAAAGTAATTAGTGAGAAAAGGAGGCATGCAAGAGTATATAAGTACCAAGACCGACCAAAACTATTGAAGACATATAGAGTTACATAAATAGAAGGAATGAAGTAAAAGAATCAGTGAAAGCAGGTAAAAGGATGTAATAGAAACAGTTTGGAAATGAATTAGAAGAACATTATTAATGATAATAGGAAGAACTTTTGGAAGAGGGTCAAGACACTAACAGAAGAAGGTACATGCAAAAAAGATAAAATTATAAAATACATGAAAATAAGATTGTGTTTGACAGGAATAAAATAGTAGAAACATGGAGGAAACATTATGAAAAAAAAAAACGAAAAGATATAAGATGAAGAACAGCAATAAAAGACTATTGAAGGTGATGCGGAGTACACCACAGCATCACAATGGAAGAAGTTGAACAAACTATGAAAGCTTTACGATGTGAAAAGGCGGTGAGGGAAGAAGATATATATCACCGGAAATGGTAAAGTGCGCAGAAAATAAAGCAGCTGAATGGTTAACCGATATATGTAATATGGCACGGGTAACTGCAACAATTATCGAGTAATCATCAGTACCCGTCAAAATGCACACAAAAATATTGGAAAGACGACTAAGGGAACAAATCGGTGGAAGGTTAAGAGAGAAACAGGCAGCATTCAGCGCAAGACGAAAAACTCAAGACCATATTCATAGCTTCAGAATGATCTAAAAAAAGAGACTGCATAAAGGAAAAGAACTTACAGTTAGCGTTCCAGGCTATAAAAGCAGTGTTTGACAATTTATCAAAAAAGTAATATAGGAATTACTAAGGGCTATAAAGTCGCTATAAGTACACCAATTATATGGATATGTGAGGATAAACCAGGAAGTGTTTAAGGGTTTCAAAATGCATAGGGGAGTAAAATAGGGCGACAGTCTGAGCCCACTAAAACAGATGCACCAACAAAATAAACAGAACAAAAATTGGAATAAACTACTCAGAACCGGTATAGACAAATTTACAACACCATCTACTTACCAACGTTCATGTATGTGGCAGAAAACTGGTTATTAACAGATAGGTTAAGATCAAGAGTAATCGCAACAGAAATAAAGTTCCTAAAGAGAGTTGCGAGTCGGACCAGAAGGGACAGAATTATCAACGGCACTTTAAGAGAGATTTTTGAGGTAGATTCAATAGTAAAGAAGATCGAAAATAAACAATTGAAGTGGCTTGGGCATATCTGTAGAATGGGGATAAACAGAATACCAAAAATAATAAAGGATGTGAAAGTAGAAGGGAGAAGACAGAGGGGTAGCCGAGACTAACTGGAAGAAGCAAGTAGAAGACTTAGCGGCGAAGAGGGGAAGACATTGCCAGAAACAAGAAGATTAGCAAAGGTTGGGAGATCATGCAAATCATGGGTAGAAGGATATTACCTAAACCCGACGCCCTCAGTGGAAGCACTTTGGTTCTCCAAGACCTAAGAAGTTTCCCATTCAAAAATCTGCCGGAGAAGCTCTTTCCGCAGTGGAGTAATCATGATTGATTACCTGGATAAGGGTAAAACAATAACTGGATACTATTATTATACATTATTGATAACTCGACGAGAAAAAAATAGTGAAAAAACACGGATTTTCGGCCAAAGTATCTTGTTTTTGTAAGACAACGCGCCTATGCACAAGTCGCACACTGCCATGAATATAATGGTCTAGGGTTCACCCCCTCCCCCTTAGTCACAGATCTGGCTTCATTGGACTACTATCTTATCCTCAAAATAAATATGAAAAAGAGTTTGGAAGGACATACATTTTCTTCTAACGATGAGTTTATAGAAGCTGTGGAGAACTGGTTTGTTGAGTAAGATTTTTTTTAGGGTTTGGAGACGTTACAATAACTGTGCTATATTAAGAGGCAACTATGTTGAATAATAAACTATTTAGTTTCAAATGTTGGTTGCTTCTATAGTAGGTTAAAGAATATATCAATACACGCTCACAGTCCCAAAAATTAATCATGTGTTCGAAGCTATTTAGTTATTGGACTTGAACTACAAACGTAAAAAGTCCAACAATTACATGCTCATTTTAAGGTAAGAACACATTGAAGACATTTCTTTCAATCTGGCAACACTGTTGAGCAATTGATTGTATTGCCCTGTGCATATCGAACATTTTACAAAATCTCTGGCGTACTTGATATATTTGGAACGCAAGTGATCGACCTTTTAAATTAACTGGCGCCCGTATCTGTTTGATTTTTTATTGCTCATTTAAATTACTCATTACAAGCGCCGCCCGGAGGGAATCCAACGGCGTGATTAGCGCCGAAGCACTTTCCCAAAAGCGAATTAAGCAATCTAAGCACCTGTTTGATTCGCAATTGTTTCGCCTGCTTTTTGATCGGCAATTGTTCTTTCCACAAGATGCCTACAAGTAGTAGCCCTATAATACAAACAAAATAAACTTTTGGAAAAGTGCGAAACGTGGGCGCCCGCAAGTGAGCGATTGTTGCTATCAACTCACCGGGAAGTTTTAGCGCAAGTTTCGTGTAACCCAGTAGGCGCATTTATCTAATTCAACGTCGCTTTTAATCATAGTTTAATATAGAAATGATATCATGCACTCTCTTTAAATTGATGCAGTTAAATAAATTACTTAATCTCCAGTTTAGTCACGAATGATCGCGGTAATCCGCGGAGACACCGTGCAATCCAAGTGCACGCCGCCTTAAATCTCAATTAGGGTAATTGTGATGCGGCAATAACTCGACACGGCGAGGCATTTGGGCCGATCGAACTCGACACAGGCGTAAAATCACTTACCTCTGGGGAGAAATGGTCTTGCGGCGTTCTAATGCAATTCATGTTGTTTGTTATTGCTCACACAAACACATCAAACACGCACTTCCAACGAAAAGCAACAAAACAACGAAGCGTCAGCAACAAATAACATGTTAGTTTATTACAGAAAATAGGTTTTTAGTTATAAAAACTAAAACAAAAGTTTTTAGGTTAGAATAAACGAAAACGAAACCTACCACACTCCACACACGCACCAACACAACTAAATTCCAATCAAATCTCTTCTTCTTTGACGGAACCGGCACCCGGCAGAGATGCCAATCGTTCAAACACAAAGTTACTATGCTTAATAACGTTCCTAGTTTCAAACGCATTTCTTACTGCCCGGTGATAATTTTTAAAATTAGACCGTTTATAGTCAACATTTGCTGCACAATTTTAACACATGTTCTTAAACAAGTTCTTGCTCAGGCTTACAATCGAATCTAATTCCCACGTCAAAATTAAATACGCCGTTAATCGCCCTTTGTTTTTTGAAGTTAATTGTTGAGAAGACGAAAAAAACTATTTATTTCCAAGTAAAGCAGTTTGCCATGTTAATTTTTGGTCTGTTAATAGCAGTGTTGAATTCTGACTAATTACTCGGGGGGGTGAAACGTCTGGGGGTTATTTTTACCTATTCCCGCAAAATCCACCCATTCTTTTATACCGGGTGTCAACGAATTTATTGGACAAGTCATAACTTCTAGGGCCGGTTGCAGAAAGCAATGTTAAGTCTGGTGTTAGCTAACGCGACGTCAAAGTGAACAAAAACGAATCAAATCTCAAATGCTTATGGTAACTAATACATTAGTAAACAAAATTTGATGCGATTTTGTTCACTTTGACGCGATGTTAGCTAACACCAGACTTAACATTGCTTTCTGCAACCGGCCCCTAGAGTATTAGGTGTATCAAAATGATATTTAGTATAGGTAAATGGTATAGGTAGAGGAGAGTTTTCGCATATTTTTCACTTTCCGGTCACTTCCGGTTTCACCGGAAATGGCTCCGGCTTCAAATTTTTAAATGGAACACCCTGTATATTTTTACATTTTTGGATTTCTGAGACAATTCTGGAGTAGAATGTGACATTTTTAAAAGTTTTTAAGCCTACTTGAGTTTTTTAGAGCCACTTTTAATATTGCGTCCGAATAAGATTGAGTGTGAACACTTCGTTATGGGCCCCACAGACCAATATCGTTCCCACAGAACAATAAGGGCCCCATCACACATGACCGGTATATTTTTTACCTAATCCCCCGCCTGCTTTAAGCGCCCATTTATTTTATTGAAAAAAGAAATAAGTAGAAGTAAAAGCAAAGGTGATATTATATTATCACAATAGAAACATTGAAGAAAAAACATTTTTAGTCTAATGGAGTAATTATGAGACAGTTTTGAAACTTGTTTTTTAATAGTTAAGATTTCATTGTCCAGTAGTTAAAAATATACTTACAAACTTATGTACAGTTTGATATTATTGTACTTGATTTACTGACCAGTAAAATAAAAACTATGTCTCATATCCTCATTTTGGAAAAAAGTATGAGACTGTCGTGTAGAAAAGTAAGACGGCCGTATAACTTACTTCTTTAAATCTTGAAGGTAATAGTGAGACAGAGAGAGCAAAATACGTATGTTATGTTGAGATCATTGTTATTGCTTGGTTATATAAAGAACCTAATCCAACGTAACTAAAAATTAACAAACTTAGATAAATATGTAAGTAATTAATTAACATACTTCATATGTGGTGAACTCAATGAGAAATGTGTACTAGCCATTTATTCTTCGAGTGCCACTGAAAGTAGAAAATATCTTCAGCAAAATGTCTTCTTTCGAAACATCTGCAATATCTTCTACACTTGGGAATACAAACTTAGCGCTGATAAACTGCATACTGTGCTGCGTCTGTAACATTTTCATCGTCAACAATCGGGCGTAGTTCGTCCACCATCGGCCTTGTCGTCACCGAGTCCTTTATAATACAAAGATAAGCTAGAACGTGAGTCATCGGATTCTGAGAGCGCAAGTTTCCACGCTCTTCAAACGGTATTCGATCTAAAAAAAGTTGTTTTTCTTGCGGTGCGTTTTCTTTCTTAAAGACGTTAATAAAACATTTTGTAAGGACATTTTTAATTTGTACGGCTATTTAGCATTATTTCCTCGATTCCGAATTACGATTTCGCCTGTATATGGGTATTTCGAATTATTCGCTTGCAGTCAACAGTTTTAAACGCACTTATTCTGTGTTATCTATCGGCTTCAGGCCTGTTGGCGGCTACAAAAGCCGCGCACGTGTTTCTTATCGTACGGTTTCAGACGTGAATTTGTTGTAGAAGCGCTTACCTTCTGAGCCAGACTAAGGACAGTTGCGTGTGTTCGAGAGAGCAAGTACGAGGTCTTTGCGCGTTTTTCGAGAGAGACTTGACCCGGCGTTGCAAGGAGCAAGAAGTGATTTTTAAAGTTGTCGTCCGCTGCACGGCCCTTCGGAGTTCGCATCGCGAGGTTTACATTTTTTTATTGTGTGTTTAACGTCTGACGATTTGTTCCCTTGGTGTTATTTGAACTTCCGTCGTTTCAATGCAAGTATTGTGTGTTTCGCATTTTATGGACTTATTAAATTGCACGTGGTGTAGATTTGGCTATGTGGCGAACATAATGTGGTTGTTTACCGATTTAAGCTTTGAGTTTTTCGTTTATCGTGGGGTGGCATTCTTAGCACGTTGTTTGACGGATTATCCGCGAAAACTCATTAGCAGCTGATCATGTAACGCCAAGCTCCTGTTTGTCGTTTCATGCCGTTCTGCCAATTTGCCGTACGGGCTTCTATTTCGCATTCAGTAGTGGACAATTCTCATTGTTCCGTCCCGCGTCGGCCGACAGCTTCCCGTTTATTTGATGCAGTCCCCTTAGATGTCTTCTGCAGTGTTTGTAAAGCGGCCGTGTGCAGTAGCATAGGACATCGATTATAGCTAAGCCAAGCTTCTTAAAGGTATTGTAATATTATAGTAGCTTTACAGTGCGAATTTCAAGTGTACCGAGTGTTTTGCCGAAGTGTCAGACAATTTGCGTGACGCTGCAGTCATTGTTACATTCATTGTGTATATCATTGCATATCCTAAACCTTTTATAGTTGTTTACCTGTCAGTTTACATGAACCTGTTCGACTTTACGTAGCGGCAGATGAAGTATGTGTCGCATTTGTACCTTGTTTAGTTGACCACCGTCTTGTATTGATGTTAGTTGAACCAGTGTTTTGAGTAATTCAATGTTCATACAGTTCACCATTCATTCCAGTATTTAATGTCAAGTTTACCGCATATTTAATAGATTAAGACGTTACGCAATTTAAATAATTAACCTTTACTAACGCATTTCATATTTTTATGTATTAAACTTTTGCATTTTTAAATATTTTGCTAATACATTTCATGTTTCTTTAACTGTGGTTTTCTTCTGATATTGTTCATGCGATTTGTGTATGTATTTTTCAATTGTAAAATGAATTTGGCCAGCTGTTCAAGTGAGTTTTCGAAAGGTAGCTCCGATGGTGTTGTACTTGGCTCGCTGACCAGGACACTGCCAAGGTTATAGTTGAAAGGTAAATCCATTATGCTTCCACTTTTACTCGGTGGGTTCACCTATGTCTTTTTCCCGTGTAGGAATTGTGGTGGCGCTCTAGCAATTAAGATCTGATTTTCGTTTATTATGCCGTTGCCCTATGTGATCTTGTGTTGGATCACCCTCGCTCCACTGAAGTCAGTCGGCAACTCTTTTGTAACGAGCTGGGGCAGCGGTCCTATGTAATACATTACCGCTTTGGAGTTAGCTTACGCGCTAGCCGTTTGGTTTGTCGTTAAGGAGTTTTTATCACGTTACAATTTCCTTCTGCAACTTTTTATTTACAACTCGATTTTTGAAATGCAAAAATTATTTAATTAGAATAAAGCCACCTATGTGGTGGGGTCAACAGGTAGTATATCCATATTCTTATCGGTACAGATAACAAAATAACAATCGTATCATAGTTACAGGTAATAAATAAACAAAAATATACCCCCGACCCCTTCCAGTGCTGGGCCCCAGAGCTTTGCCCAACTTTGGGCAACTATTGCTACGCCACTGACAGGTTAGTACTTACAGATTAAGAGTGTAATAATTAAAAGTGTAAACGTCTAGGTTTAAAAAAAAAATAAAACCACATATTTAGCCAGGTTTGCAAATAAATTTGTGATAATCGTCATAAAAACTCAGTTTGAATTCTTTTTGACAGATTTTTGAACATTTTAACAATTGTATATTTCATTATATAGCTTAATTAGTGCGTTATGTTAGCACAAAAATATTGCTATTGTGGCTACCAGCATACAATGTGGTGTACATTAGAGGTGGGCAAATTCTTAAAATGTGCGGCCCGGCCCGATTCACATTGACTTCAAGCCCGGCCTGGTACGACATTGATTATAAAAGCCAGGCCCGAAAAAGCCCGAAGTATATAAAGCCAGGCCAGGCCTGATCGGGCTAGTTAGCCTGAAGTCAGAAAGCCCGCTTGGCCCGACTCGGGCCCGCTCGGCCCGACTAGAGCCCGCTTGGCTCGCGGGCCAGTTTGTCCTGAAACAAGGTAGATCATTCAGTTCAACGTTAAAAATACATAGTTTTTATTTTATCAACATAAAAAATAAATTAAAGTTCAATACAGCATTTTATTAATGATTTTATGCAGTA
The DNA here is from genome assembly GCA_940337035.1 of Agriotes lineatus. Taxonomy (NCBI): domain Eukaryota; kingdom Metazoa; phylum Arthropoda; class Insecta; order Coleoptera; family Elateridae; genus Agriotes; species Agriotes lineatus. The sequence goes on along the minus strand of OW679198.1, from coordinate 122,196,000 downwards.
GACAGGTAGACACAATAACAAACGGTTCTAATACTCACATGGAACATAGGTTTATGTTATTATTTAATAACTACAGTACATATTAATAGTAAAAATATAATTAAAAAAAATAAACAAAAAGAAAAAACCTTAATACCTACTTATTTAATGGCTGAAAATGTTACTATTGCATTTTAAAAACAATAACTTTGAAACAATATGTGGGCTTAGTTGACTTCGCCTTTTCTCCAAAGTACGACCAGCAAAGAAAATGTTCGTTCACTTGGAGTCGACTTTGCTGGTATTGACAGTGTATTCTGTGCAATTTTTGCCAAGCACGGAAATCTTTTTTGCTCGTTTTTCCAAAACTCTAATATATCAAAATTCGATTCACCAATAATGGGAATTTTATAATTCAAATAGTTATTAAATTCATTTTCGGCAGTTAAACTACTTATTTCCGTGATGTCAGTATCAAAAACTGACTTACCTTTTCTTGACAAAAATGCGAACTTGTGTTAATATTTTCTGCAAGAACAGAATTATTTTGATACTCTTGTATCTCAGGTGCGGTTTCATTAATATAGGTTTTTACAAGTTATATACTTCATTTGCTTCAACATCGTCAAGCATTTTGGAAAATTTTTTCATTCGAGGGTCTAAAATGTTGCTACTTTATGAATTGGTTTGACAGATAATTTTTGATTTAATAAATCGCTCAAAGATTGTTTAGATTTTTTTACTTCTAAGTTGTCGTTGGGAAAGTATTTAAGTGAGTCTGTTAATTTTTTAAGCCAGGGCAAAACAAGTTGAATAGTAGGTTTATTCCCGAAACTCAATTCATTTGTGGCGTCGTCAAATGGTTGCAATAAATTTATATAATCTTTTAACATTTGAACATCTATGTCTTCAATTCTGTGAAACTCATTTCTTTGAATTAATAATTCAGTTATTTTATCAAATTCATTCACTACTGATTGCAGCATGTGGAGTAAACTATTCCATCGTGTAGGGACACTTTGTTTTAAACTTTTGGTCAGCTTATTGTTTAATCCTGATTTTTTTAAAAACATAACCAAGTCTTTACACCTGTTAACAGTTACTGAAAAGACGTGAGTATTACCATTTTTTTTCAGCCAGTTTTCAATTGCTAAATTTAAATTATGAGCAGCACATGATATTCTATTGAAATCTTTTAAAGCACTAACAACATTAGCACCGTTGTCTGTAACAAATGTTACATGATCACCTGATACAAGTTCTTGAAATTCGATTTCGGTTAAGTTTAAAAAATACTGTATGGTATTAAAAAAAAATTTTTCTAATATTTTCACCAGTTTTTTTTGCTTCGTCTACATCTAATGAACTTAAAAAATTCTTTAAAGTAAAATCTGTATCAATAATATGAGCGGTTATGGTAATATAAGAATTTTGTTTGTCATCATCGGTCCAGTAATCCGTTATAAATGCAATTCCACTTTTCAAAGAATTGGTAAGACAATTTCTTACTTTTTCTTCTAATTTGGTGTATTCTTCGGTTAAGTAATGGTTTCCCAAAGTTTTCCTGCTGGTCAAACCTTCATCAATTTCAAGGGGTCCGTATTTTGCACCCAGTTTAATGAGATCATGTGCAAATTTCTGTATAAAAATAGATTTTTTAGAAAGATATATATAAAATTAAAAATTATATAGCTCACCTTAAAACCTTTTCCTTCAAAAATACTTAGCGGTCTCAGATCTTCACTTATGAAGTGAATCGCTGCAGTGTTAATTTTTGTTTTGTCATCTGCGTTGATTTTCCTTTTTGCAAAACTGTCTAAGGTGGAAGAACGTCGAGGTCCAGAGACAACCGTATTTGCACTTTTACAAGAAACTGCATGTCGGCCCAAATGTGAACCCCCGGTTTTACTATTGTAAGAAAACACTTTTTTGCAATAATTGCATTTGACACTACCTTTTACGACTTTGCCTTTATATAGAATTTCCGAAAAATGTTTCCACACATCACTTTTACCGCCTTCCTTGGGCCTAAATTTTATTAATTCTGACTTCTGCTCAATCAAAGTAGTTAACACCTTTATATTTGGTATTGGATCAGTCGATTCCATTTTTACTTTAATAATAAAATGATATGATTTTTGACACTATTATTATAGCACTTTACAGACTACTTCAGACTTAACAAGTAGCACTGCAAGACTGAAAAACTCTATTATTTTGTGATATTTCTTTCGTAAAATAATACTTTGATTACTGATAGTCGAAAAAGAAATTTAAAACCTCAAGTGCAAACATCGGTAGCACCTAACAAGTAATATTATTTTGAAACAAAATACTTACCAAAATTTATTACTATATTTATGAGTTCAAACATAAACTGTGCTGAATAAGCGGCTTTTAAAATCTATACTACAGATCCAATAGCGTGAGATATTAAAACATTGAAAAAAACCTATTTTGCATTAATTATTCTTGCCAGCTAATGTTTAATTTGTAAATCTAAATAGATATTAATTACATAGGTACTGTACATAACTGGGTGCCTATGTACTTAAAAAAAGTAACAAAAATGATAACAGTAGAATGGTTTTGTTCAAACGTTACAGACGTTTGAGGTTTGTAAAATTTTTGGCTTATTTTTTCCGAATATACATAGTATTTACCAAAAAACCTCCAAAAGCGAAAAATTTCATTCAAAAATTGCTTTGTTTCGAGACTAAAAAGCTTTCATATCAATTATACCTACAATAAGCCAGGTTCTCATACGCGATCACGAGAACCACATTTAAATCGATAATACAGCTCTAATCAACAGTAAATTTATAACTATTGTTGTACACCTTGTATACCTTACATCCAAAGCATTATGAAGCAGTAAACTACTAAACCATAAATTTAGTTATGCTAGGAAAACTTTCACGAATCAGGTAATAATATCCAGTTTTAATTCACAGAAGTTATAGAAGGATATTGTACTGCCTTGGGCCCTTGGGTTGGGGTATTATATGGACCATTGGAGCATATTACATATTACATTTTAGTAACCGGTCTTATTTTGCTAGGCAGGCCCGGTCCGATTGGTCAGAACCAGGCCCGGTCCGGTGATTGAATGCTTGGGCCACCCGGCCCGGCCCGACCCGACCCGGCCTGGCCCGGTTAACCAAAGTTTGGATCGGCCCGGCCCGGCCAGACTGACTCAAGCAAAGTCAGGCCCGGTCCGGCCCGAACCTGGCCGGGCCGGGCCGGGCCTCGGACTTCTGGCCTAAATGCCCACCTCTAGTGTACATGTTAACAAATATATGATATACAAAAAACCGCCATATTGGAAAATGGTAGCCGAAAACCGGTTTTTCTGTAATAACTTAAAAACGGTAAAATTTATCCAAAATGTTTAAACTGCTAAAATACGTACCGTAAAAAGACGAACAGTTTTTGTTTAAAATATTTTTTGTCTGGTCAAAAATAAAGTCACTAACTTAAATAAATGGAGTCATAGTTTTTGCCTTTCTCAAAAAACGTTGAAAATGGCTACAGTTTGGTTGTGAATGGCCACAAAAATATTGTGAACTTCTGTACAATATAGTAGTAGTGTAGACCTAAAACCCTACGTGAAATAGTGTCTCAAATTTAGGTTGCAGCGTCTTCTTCACTATATTGCATCAAAATTACATTAAGACTGTATGGTTCTAGATTCATTAACAATTCTTTTATTTTTCTGTTCAAAATTTTCAACATTTTAACCTGGATTGGGAATTTATTGAATATCTTGATACACATATTAGAAAGTTTTTTTTTCTGTAAAGCTTAATCTATTAATTGGAAAATTGATATCTAATGTGCGGGTATTATACCTTGCATTTAAACTATCTATAGTAAATTTGTCTTTACCTCTATGTAAAAATATTAAACATGCAAATAAATATAACCCGTACATAGTTGGTATATTTTTCTCATTAAATTTTGTTCTACATGATTCCCCCCGGATTAGCGGGGAAAGCAGGCGGCGGTATCACATTAACAAGGATCCCGGGTTGCATTGCAACGAGCGGCAGGTGCAGGAGGATTTAACGGCATTTCGGGGTTTTTCAGGTATCAAAGCCGGGTTCAAGTCAAGTCGGCAACAGTCTCAGAGCGCAAGTTCGTTCTCCAGATGCTGGTGGCCTAAGGCTTCCTCGGGGCTTTTAGGTTGGGATTCCGAGTTGATGTTCCTTTCCAGGAAAAAAGACAAAGGTAAAGGTTATTTCAATTCCTCCAACTGGGGGCGGGCTGCTATAGGGACCTTTCGTCCCTCTTCAGCCAAGAACGGGAAACTCGGGATGGGTGAGAGAAAGGAGGGGTGGAGACTGGAAGAAAGGCCAGGAAAGGTGGAGAAATATTGCCCCGGCATTCGCCTCAGATAAGGTACTCTGTTGACTCAGGAAAACCACCTAAAAACCTGAATCAAGGCAGGCGGCCGCAGGAATCAAACCCACGACCTCCCGAATGCCAAGTGGACGTGCTACGCACTAAGCCACGCAGCTCGGTAGGCAGGAGCGTGGCAGCTCGCTTATATACTCTCTGCTATCTGCTGGGGCACCTAGTGGGAATAATTGTATCGTAGTGATAAGGGGCGAGGACCTACGTGAGCTGTCAACGTGCAGATTCGAGCGTTTTACCTTCCTTTAAATGTTCATCGAGGTTAGGGTCAATAGAACCGCCACATCTAACGGGAGATTAGCCTCGTGCAAATTATAAATCATTAATTATGTTTTCAATTAATATATACACCAAGCTAACGTCATAGTAGAATAGATTCCAGTTTAAAATATAAGCAAGTTGTACAAGATAACCCATTTTTTGATACTTTGTCGATTAGGGAATTTTGCAAAAATTGACTAGTATAATATATGAAAGTAGCTATTTTCGCAGTAGTTTCCCCTATATAGGAGTTCAGGGACGGTCCTAGGAATTTATCTAGATGGTACAACTCGGCATGGTGCCCCACAATGACTGTTAGGATAGCTAACACAGGAGCCGACTTAGTGGGTTCAAGCTACTTTTAAAACCTACAAATTAATAATGGAACAAGTTGGATCTGAAAACAAGGACATAGTCAAGACTATTGTAAAAACAAGTTGCAACATTGAAGTGTTTAGGCACTCAACGTGGTTTGTCAAACAAGGGCGAAGGTCGAGTTTAACATTACGTCAAGTGCCTAAAAACTTTTTTGCAAAGCGTATCATACACGATTTTATCTACTGTTGTGATATGCCCTATCGGCTAATGCAATATTATAAATTGATTTTTGTGGTAATTACTTGACTCTAATCTCAAATGGTTGGGTTGTTACATTCTGCCAATTTATTGTCCTGATTTTTATTAAATGCAATCGTTCCTACACTGCTTACTGAACTAATGAGACCACTTTGTACTGATTTTTTTTAACTAATGGGAAAAACTCAAATGTAAAATTATGGCGCACATTTTACGCAGAAAAACAAATTAAATTTGGCTTCATTTTAAAACAATTATTTGTGTCTGCTCTTACATAACGATGCGTTGTGTAGGTGATATTCCTTAAGTAAATAAACACCACTTTACAACAAAACACTCAAGGGACGCTACCGGAAATAGAACTCGCTAAAAGACGCTACTGAAAATTGACTGTTTATAGGAATTTTAAGATAAACGGTTTTCTGACCTTGATATTTTGCTCTGCGACGGATATTAGGCCTCTACCGGCGCCCCAGCAAGTCCCACGGTGAGTCGGCCCCTTTACTCTTGGCCTGTCGTGCAAACCGGTTACAACTAGCCAAAGCGATGCCTGTAACTCGATTCTGCTTTCAGCTTCAAACTCTGGTCCTTTGCCCACAGCTAGAGCTCCACCGCTATGCACGATGAATGCTCTTACCCCAGGTTTCCATGTCCTGGATCTTGAACAACTCGGCACCCAAAACACTAGTTTAACTCGGCACCCAAACCACTAGTTTAACTCGATGCACTCATCAACACTTACCATCTGCAGAGGCGCCAGGAATTAAAGCAAAACCTCTGCAGTCTAACCACGCTACGTTACTAATGTGAAAACACTTTTTGTAATTGGATAAATTGGTATTTATTATCATTTAATTGGGCTTTTTGTGGGAAGCCAAAAAAATACACAAGTAAGCTTCGCTTCTGGCTCCCCCAATTGTTTTTGTTTACATAGTTCTTAGTTTGTTATTATAAAGTTGAAGCCTGCTATGTTTACATTTTCATATTCAAGTCAAGGCTAACGCTATTTTTAATACAGTTTTAAATTTATTATTTCAACGCTAATGCTATTTTTTACAATTTCAAATTCAAATTATCACATTTATGGAATATTTTAAAAATATTTGAAATGCTTGAATTATTTTTAATTCATGTTGTAATTTATTGTATTGGCTTAAATTGCGTTCATTGCACTACATTGCATAAAAATTATCAGAAACTTTGAATTTTGACGTTTCATAAACGTGATAATTTGTCAGTTGTCTGAAAAATAAGGACGCGGATTCAATGTATTTTATATGAAAGAACAATGTAAAAACAGTGTTTTAATAGACCCTATTAAAGCACTGTTTTCAGTGTTTTAATAGCCACATTAGTGTTGTCAAACAAAATAACTATTCAGTACACGAGTACTCGTTATTCGACAAGATCCGAAGTAATGGATATGAACTAGCAAAAAGTATTCATTACATTTTTAAAACAGTTATTGAAGTTTAACCTTGCTTTTTATTTTATTGCCATCATACTGTGTGCATATAAGCCTCGAGCGCAATTCTCAATTCTGCGAAGTTTTGTTTGTTTACGTCAGCTATCACAACTGACACTCTTTTATTATTGTGCAACAAATTATCGACATATAACCCGATAATATCGAAGTACTTATAGTATTACTTCTGAAAATACAAGAAATATGGCACATTCACACGAAAAAAATGAGAAGATTCAGTTAACACCATGCCAAAACGCATTGATACCCTTTAAAGAGTAAAGACGATGTTACGCAGTGGTAATTTCATTTTCTTCGAATCTAAATAATTTCTTTTTCACTAATTATATACTATTTATATTTGCTTAATATGTTAAATTAATAGTATTTTTGTTGTAGTTTATAAATTTGACGTTGACTTTGTTCTTGTTCAATTTGTATTACTTACTAGCAATTCAAATGCAATAGAATGCAAGCGGGCGAACTAATATGATTTTGGGCTCGTATGTGTCACAAAAATCCTTTTATGTAGAATAAATACTAATATCTATATGAAAATATACACTTTAAATTATTCATTATGTAAAAAAAATGTACTTACCCATATAACACTGGTTTACGACTAAAACTTCTTTCCTAAAAATTAATAATTGCAGTATTGCTGCATCCCTATCTTTTTTTATGTCAAGACCATTATTAAACTGTCATAAAAAATAGGCATTTCCCATGGATACCTTTCTTTTGTATTCGAGTTTAAATTAAATTTTTTGTAAAGCGATTAGGTACAATTAATATCTCTAACCACTCTCCAATTTCATCTTTTACCTGCTCAATTTTGGTGCTGCATGTAGCAAATACGATTTAAAGAAGCTGCAAATATTTTCCCAATTATCAGAATTGCTTCCTAAAATAAGATTTAACAAACTAAAATTCAAACAAATACTTACTAAAATTTTACAATTTATTAGCTTTCACTCACATGTTGGCGTAATAAAGATGATTGATCGTTAATTGAACTTTATTAATAACTATTTATGACTTATACATAAGTAATGTTTTTAAAATTTCTCGATGTTTTGTTCTTACAATAACAATAAAACTATCCTATTTCTTCGTACCAAGCAAAAAAAAACAGCACAATTACACCCCTATCTTCTACGTTGGGTCCACCTACGGTAGTTTTGTAAGTTTTCTCATCAAGATGACGTGTACTATATGCATAGATGTAATTTTGTATTGACATGATTACGAATTATATAACAGTAATTCCTTTTATCCAGCTTAGAAATGTTTATAACATAACCTAACACATTTCATGTAGGAACTGTAACGCCCGTATTCATAGTCGTTCGCCAGCGGATCGCCGGATTTTTGTTATGAATAGTATGTTGGCGGTACTGTACGCCTATGTCAAATTCGAGGTTGTCAGGTTAGGTTTTCAGTCGGTTTTGACAGAAACTGACACAAAATCTAACCTGTTAACCTCGAATTTGACATAGACGTACAGTACCGCCAACATACTATTCATAACAAAACGACTGCATACGGGTGTAAATGTAACCATAATTAGTAATTTATGTTGGGCAAGTTATTGATAGTTGATATATTATTACACACTATGTATTTTCTTTAGAAAGAGATCGCTTTAAACGTAATTGATCTTCGTTTGTCGTCTTTATAAATGCAATTATATACAAGTAAATATAAATGATAAAACATATTTTCCAGTAAGATAAAGAGCGGAAAAGACTTAATTTTCTTATAACTAATAATCAATATCATTGGCGTGACGGTTAATAACATCTCTTCTTCTACCCTTCAAGCTTGTTTTAACAACCTCCAATTACAAACGCAACCATATTCTATCACATTAACCGACAAACTCATTTGCGGCCACTAGTAAATAGCTTTGCTATAAAATGACTCGATTCCCCCAGCACATTGATGCTGCAGTTTTGAACATTGACTGAACTTAACCCCATCTCTGCCCATTGAGAGGAACCATGCACACTGTGGCACTGTATTTATATCAACTTAATTAAATACAGAGTGCAACAAAAATGTTTGGCTCAAAAAAGACAAGTTTTATACCACGTACATATACAGTTTTTTGTTCCCCTTAGTGAGTACTCTACAACTATACATAGCCAGTCCACTGTTTTTGTTACAATGTGTATATATACTTAATAAATTTTACCTGTTTAATATTAAACTACAATTTTAACCTGTAACTACAGACAGGTAGTCATTTTCGCTCCTAAAGTGTGTAGATTGTTTAAAAGACTTATCAAAATGTTACATCTTTTAAAATAATTGTAAACAATCTCGTTTTGCAGCGTATCACCAACACACATAACAGTTGTGATCATGATGTAACATACAGGGTGACAGACTGCACTTTCAAAGTTGGCAAATTCTCTTACTTAGTTTATAAAAATTTCACTAGGCGGCAAGTGTCACAAGGGCTAACGTAAACCATAATGACATTGTACAAATACGTTAAATATCAATATCAATTAACATGTGAAGCGACTATATGTGACAAATGATCGTTTTGTAATAAAATATATAGCTAGTTATTAATTATCTGCAAATCACCTTTCAAAAGTATTTGAGCACTTTGTGCCGAGACTTCCCAAGTGACTGCCTACCTGCTGGGCCGGATACATGAAACTGACCGATTATACCGGGTGATTATAAATGCCACCAACATATTAGTCATACGACAAATATTTCAAAGGAAACTTGATGGAAACGTATTTATAATCACCCGGTACAATAAAATCTATAAATACAACGTATACCTCAAAAATAACCCTGATTGGAAATAAAAGTAACTAGACATATTGTTGCCAACCTACAAGAGTTTGGAATGGGTTTCCTGAACCTTCGATACAACAGTTTTCTTTTTTATCGATTCATTGCAATGCTGCTATTTATCTTTGTTAATGTTAATTCCGAGTAAATACTTAACCGTCACAGTTGTTCACGAATGAAGTATTGATTACACAACCAGAAGAACTAGATTTAGTTAATTTAGTTCCTATCCTATCGAAAGTGTCCCTACTTTATTAGAAGAATTATGAAAAACCATCGAGGTCTAAAAGATGTCGGGTAAAAATAGCTTTACGTTTTAATGCTTTTTGGTTACAGTAATGAGTAACGACGATAGACCTCAACCTTCAAAGGCCGTAAAATATGGGGATAAATACTACGCAGAGATGTTGATAAAATAGGCAAGAAAGGATGGAGTTATTGCTTATGTTCAAAGTAATAAAGATACTGCTGCCGACTTGGAATTGAATGAAACTGAAAATATAGAAGTTCAAGTAATAAATGACCTTGCTGTCACTTACAGGTGTTTTTTAAAAATTTGACGTCAAAGTTAGCTGAAAACATTTATTGTGAACGCAAAACATACCTAACCTTACTTTAGTAACTAATATTGTTAATTACTAATTACTCTTTATTAAATTTTTGTTTATTGTCATTTGGCATAAATTTATTACTTATTAAAGTTATTTTTCAATACATTTGAATGCCATTACATTTAATTGCAAAAGTTAGGTTAGGTATGTTTGGCGATAGTTCACAATGAATGTTTTCAGTCAACTTTGATGCCACATTTAAAGTTGTAGTATTGTTTTAATGGGCAAAAGAACCTCCACACATTAGCAGAATCTGATGGCAGGGAAGAAAACAAAAATGTAAAAAATGTCCTGCACATAATTGAAAAAATCTCACTTTGCATCGTATGCAAACTTTCTATTTGGGTAAAATTTAGGTGACAGAACTGTTTGCGGATTATTATATTTTTTCTGATAAGTTTTTATATTCGTCTAAATAAAAACTTACCCGTTTCTATATGGCAACTTGAACTTGTGCAATCAACGAGTGAAACGAATTTTTATACAATTTTTTCTATTTTGCGCCTGTTCCTTTATTTGCAAATGAAAAATCGCAGCTATAAATTTAGGGAATTTTGTGGGGGGTTGGTAACAAACTCGGATGTGACAATTGAAAATTCAATTTGAAGTTTGAGGTTGTGTTTTATTTTGCATAATTTCATTATTAATTGGAAATGAGTGTGTATTTTTCCTACCTGAAATACGAGAAATTGCTGAAAATAGCGTCAGTAATTTGATGTTTGTCATTATGAGAATTCAAAGCTACCAACTTTGAAAAAGTAAATTGTACTAGGCTATTAAAGCACTAAAATTAGCTGGCTCCATATTGTAAGCACAAAATAAAAAAATTCCTAAAAGAACCACTTTGCGAATACTTGGTGAATATTTACTTGTCGCAATATTTACCTGTTTAAACATTTACACCCTAATGATCGCTGCTCAACTAACATTATTTGGAAACATTATAATTATTTGTGCGTATTACATACTCAGCCAATGGTACTACTGTTTTATATGTAAGATTAATTTTGTACGCTAAGTGTGAGGATACTAATCCTTTTACACTTTGCATTATATACTACAACCGCTATGATGTATATTTTATAATAATTTTAGTGGATGAAGTGTAGCGATGTTTTTAAAATAATGTCAAATATATACGTATCGATATCTATCAGTAGCTTATGGATATGTGGAAAATCTGGAAAAATTTAACTAAATAGCGGTATATCGATAGTTAAAAAAGGGAATATGAAAAATCGACCTGGGCTCTTAACATTTTTTCATACCTTTACTTCTCGAATTATTACCAGCGTACCTAAATCAAACAAGTAGGGACACTCACCGTCGGTTCCTTTGATATCAAAATTCCGATTTGGATGACCTTGAACGGGTCCTGGGGGGTACTTTCCGATAGTACTAACAGATGGCGCCACTACTTGATTGCATCATGATTGGTAGCAGAGCCAGTAACTGGCTCTGATTGGTAGAACTTTGTGCTGCCATCTGATAGTGAAGCTTAGAAATACCCCCCGAGTTAGTGTCCCAGGCACTCTAGACAGGATTCAACTTTGGCATGAGTGTCTCTACTTGTTTAATTTATGTACGCTGTTAATACACCAAGTGTAAGGTACCGCCATTCCATTCCTCGCATGAGAATGTGAGAAAATTGTGGGATAAAAATAACAAATACAAATTTCCCAAGTGCAATAGGGAAGACACTAGTTTTTGGGAATTTTCTTTTTGGTGCAATGGCACTGCTGTAAAGTCAAATTATAGTTAGATTGTTTTTTATCCCCAGTTGGAGAAAATTGTGCGACAAGGATAAATATAAAAAATCACTAATGGCGGTACCTTACGCGTGTTGATCTAGTGACCTTAATTGGTCGAACTTTGTTCCGCCATCTGGTAGTCAAGCTTAGAAAGACCCCGTAAGTCACCTTCCCAGGCACTCTAGACAGGTTTCAACATTAGACATGAGTGTCTCTTACTTGTCGAATGCAGGCTTTCACGGCCGTTGTCCATAATGATAGGTTCTAGAAAACTTCTGAAGAAGCTGACAGCATGAGCAGCGAAACGTCAAGTTCAAATCGACAACCACAGCATAACTCGGAAGAACCTATCATTGTCTCTTACTTATTTGATTATGTACGCGGCTATTACCAAAAGGCAACAAGAAAGACTCTAAGTAGGGGAAATGAAATTCCTTCGCATGATGAAGCGAGATAAAATAAGAAACAAAAGAATAAGAAGATTGTAAGTGAAGCCACTACAGAAGATAGAAGAAAATCAGCTGCGCTAGGGCTACGACATTTACATAGAATGGCAAATGAAAGAGAAATAAAGGTTATTTGAGAAGCACAACCAACAGATAAAAAATCCGTTGGAGAAGAGAAATCTACAATGGACAGATGTGAAAAACCTCTCAAGAAACACAAAAAAATGGAAGAAGATTTGTGCTGGTGAAAAGTGAGTGTGCGAATCATAACGTACTAACTCTCAACTCCGTTGTTAGGAATTCTAACTGTTACATAATAAACACTAGACGATATTGAGAATAGAAGTTAGTAATTAATATTATAGTGTCTAAAATAAAATGTATTTATGTAAGGGCGAGGTTGGCAAATTATCTGTCCTTGGAAGTACGTTTCGGACTGGCGAAAGGAATTTTGCAGGCCAAATAGAACTGTATAATAAACATTATGCGTAGGATCGATTTTGCTCTTAGGTTTCCATTACCTAAATAGCCTCCTGCAAGTTTTCATGCAAAAGCGGGAATTTTGGTGATGGCAGATCTTGACTGACATTGGTAGCGAGCAGACCGCTCCCGAATCGACTAAATTTGGCAAATAAACATATTTTAAGCTACTGAAGTCTCAAGTCGAGCCTTTAATCAGTGTAACTTGGAATCTGTGTCAAGCTGTAAACCCAGACGTTAGGCGTATCGTGACACTGTTATTGGTAATTGAGATATGACTAAGATGTTAGAAGGAACAAAATATTTTTAAGTAATATCGATAAATATTGATTTTTATCGGTAATTATTGATAACTGTCGATATTTTGTGGTAACTGTTAACTATCAATATTAAACGATATCAGAATTTCAGTATCGCCCAGCCCTATTCTAGAGGAAGTCTTCTATATTAATAACTATTGTATTTCCACATGTAACTGTACATCATTATCGCGAAAAGATAACACTAAAAGCCTGAATAGTCTTCTTTTGAAAATAAATAGTGTATAATAAGAAATCAATCCCTCATATTCTAGGCCCCTTTCGTCCTTATTAATGTAAAAGAAAACTAAATTAAATTTGCAACCCGTTTTGCCTTTTTTGATTAAACATGTGATATACTTTAAATACAAGCAACATAAGAAACAAAGTAATTGAAAATAATCACTTCTTTTTAAATAATCCGCCATTAACAAAGGCTTGCGTTTTTATAATTAATCAAGGGAAACAAGGCTGAAATGAATCTAATATCTATTTGATACCAACGTGCAATGCAATTCCACATACATTATTAACTTTATTGGGGACAATAACATACGGAATGAATGACAAAAAAATTACATCCACGCGTAAAATCTAATCATTGTACAATAAAACTACCATCATGAAGTAGCAGTTTTCAAATAACACAAAACTCACTCAGATTTATCACTGGAGTTCAGCCGCTTCATAGACTTGAGAGCTTTCTCTCGCAATTTTTTTTCGTCTTCATTTACAACCTCTAAGTCGCTATTTTCTGATTCGTCAGATTCCACTTTCTTCTTCTTGTGTTTTTTGTGTTTCTTAGAGTGTTTCTTTCGTTTTTTATGTTTCTTATCCTTTTTGCGCTTTTTCGTTTCTAACTCCTCATCTGAATCGCTACCGGACTTACTCACTTTAGCCTTCTTGTGCTTTTTCTTCTTGCTCGAATCGTCTTCACTATCGGACGACGTCTCCTTCTTATGTTTTTTCGACTTATCTGCCTTTTCGCTCTTCTCCACTTCTGACTCTGCATCAGAACTATCATCTCGCTTCTTACCCTTTTTCTCAACTCTAGGTTCGTCACTATCACTAGAGTCCTCTTTACGCGATCTCCTAACTTTCTCTACTTCAGAGCTGGCTGATCTAACGCGCTTTCTTTTATATTTCTTATCTTCTTCCGAATCTGAGCTAACGTGTCGTTTCCTTCTGGTTTTTTCCTCACTACTGTCCCGTTTCACTTTTCTATTCTCTTTCTTTTTGTTATCCTCAGCCTCTCTAATATCCTTTTTCGATCGAGTCACTTCAACCTCACTCTCGCTACTGCTGGTTTCGTGCTTCTTCGAGCGTTTCTTGGTTCTAACCTTTTTACGACTTTCCTTTTCTCTAACGGCCTCGCTGTCCGAGCTACTGGAATCGGATTCAGTCTCGCTCTTTTTCTTTACCACTTTCTTAGTTTTCACTTCGACTTTAGCCTCCGTTTTATCTTTAGTCGACTTTTTAACTTCCTCTTTGTTAGCAACGGTTGCTGATTTGTTTGGTTTAGGGGGAAACTCATTCGCTTTAATGAAAGGCGAAGGTGTGCGAGACAAGCTTCGAGAATATCGTGGAGGTCCGTAGGGAGGAATAAGTCTTTGCTGTTCGATACTTCGACTCCGTGACTTAGATTTTTTCTTATCTTTAGTTTTTGACACATCACTCGCAACGTGGGTCTCAGATATACTAGTTTTACGCTTCTCCTCGCTCTTCTCCACTTTTCTGTCACTTTTACGAACATCCTCGGGCTTATTATGCACTTCGTCACTTTTACGCGGCTCCACCTTCTTTGTCTCTACCTTCTTGACGACGGGTTTTTTGTCTCTGGATTCGGCCCGCACTTCTTTACGTTCGGTTCTGCGAATGGGGCTGGGACTGGGCTTTGGAGGCCTCTCTCTCGACTTTGCTCGGACTGGTGACTTGCGGCGGACACTAGCGCTGGCGCTGGCGCTGGCACTGGCTCTGTCCTTCGGCGACCTCCTCTTGGACCTCGATCGCCTGTCTTTGGATCGGGAGCGGCGCCTATCTCTTGATGGCCTAGGGAAGTTTCTATCCCTGCTGCGACTGTGACGTATCCTCCTATGCAAAAAAGTACATTTATAGTGTTGATCATACACTTTTTACTTTAAAGGCAATTTCAGATTCAATAAAAACTAGTTCTTACATAGCTACTACCTTGATAACATAATTCGAGTGGGTCGTTAACAATTTGTGATTTTTTCAACATAAATATTAGGTTTAAAATGAAAGAAAAATCTACAAATAAATCTCCAAATCATTCAACACTAAAAATTTATTTATCGGTTTCAGGATATTAAGCATTTGTTTACATATACAAAAGTGGGTTGGTAACTAAGTCATAACTGTATCTGTACGGTAATATTCCTTTACCGTGCATGGCAACCATACTGCAACCAGTCAACTATTGAACAAACCATGGATATTATGAATTGTAACAGCTTTAGATGTCTTAAAATCTGCGGCATATATGATACTCATAATATTTCTAGATATGTTAATAGCTATAATATTATTTTGACATTTAAAATATGTCATTTAACCATGGTATATAACAATTTTTAAATAAAATGCCTGTAATAATAAATCAGTAAAAAAAAATCATTGACTGCCATGCTGCGTTAATAGTTAGTAGCAGGCCATGGAAGCTCAACTGGCTAGAAACAATTGCAACAATTGAATGTTGCATTAGTTGACATTCGTTACCCACAATTGTCAAACGTTCCGATTTTCTTGTGAAACGTAGTTAATTTTGTAAGTTAAGTATAGGACATTCAGTAAACACAAAAACATATAAATTTTTTTGAACTTGGCATATACATAAAATTTGTCTGTTAGGGATTCTGTATTTTGTTTAGCAAAGGTTTCCATACCTGCATAAAAGTGACTTTGAATTTAAAAATGACAATTAATGAATATCATTAATTCAGTGTCAAAGTACATACTCTTCTGGAAATTCTTGCCGGAACTTCTATAAAATGTAATAAAAATACTTATTAATAAATGCTACATCAATAGTATCCAACACAGTATTTGTTTAACATCCTTAAAAGTAGTTATGACAGATGCTAATTAAATGTCACACTCTTAACCTATTTGTTTTAGTAACTTTTTGTAAGTACATTCCTAGACAAGAGATGCATTTTGCAAGTACACTCATGAAATTTTAGAAATCAAAGGCCACTTTGTGTTTTTATGTTTAGTGAACAGACTATAGTTGTGCATTTTTAATTCAGTTAAAATGAGCATTCCGCAAAACTGCCTTTAGGGCTATGATTTTCTATGATTTTTAAAGACAGGATACCAGCAAAGCCATGAAAATGTGAGAGTAGCTTTTGGCGATGCTGCCCCTTCATTATCCGCTGTTAGTCATTGGTTCCACGAATTTCGACGAGGGCAAGAGCTGCTAGAAAACGAAGCAAAACCCGGAAGACCTGCAGAAGCTGCCTGTTCAGAAAATGTCGATCGTGTGGCAAGCTTGATTCAGTCCAATCGAAATATTACTTATAGGGAGATTCGGGAGGAAGTAAAGATTGGATCCTCGGCGGTGAATACCCGTTTGCATAAACATCTTAGGGTAAGAAAGCTAGCAAGCCGTTGGATACCGCATTTGCTCTTAGAAAGTCAAAAACAGGATCCAGTAGACTGGTGTAAATTTATGTTGCAAAAATTTGACGGAGGAGCTTCCAAGCAAGTGGCATACATTGTAACAGGTGACGAATCTTGGGTATACAGTTACGACCCTGAACCTAAACAGCAGTCTAGTGTTTGGGTATTCGAAGATGAAGACTTGCCCACAAAAGTAATTCGTGGCGTCAATAAAAAAATGATTGGAGTTTTTTTCTGCTGAAGTGGTCCTGTTGCTGTTATTCCACTTGAAGATCGCAGAACTATTAATACTGAATGGTACTGCGAAGTGGCTTTACCGCAGATGTTTGGAAAATTACAGACAGGTCGCCAAAGGACGACGATAATTTGAATTATCTCCTTTGTTGAATAGATATTAATATTTTTCTCTAAATGTGACATAAACATGATGTTTATTGCTCAAACTGACAGGAATACATTATCACTTTTCTGCCAAGTCAGAGAAAATGTATTATGTCCTGACTAGCAGAGCTGGGCAGTACTCGAGTACAAGTACTCAAACACTGTACTCTAAGTACAATTCGGGTACTCTGTACCCAGTACCCGGTACAATTTTCAATAAAGTACTCGGTATTCGTACCCGTCATAACATCGGGTAGAAGTATCCAATACCAGCGTCTTTTATGAGTACATTTGTCCGAGTATTTTAATATCCAACGTGCAAGTGTGCCATGCAAGTCTGGACTTGGCTGTGTTTGTCAGTGTCGCCGGAGTCTGTTTGTACGAGAAGGCAAAGCAATTGACAATGCTCTAACCAAATTTCTGGATGAGAAAGAGTGGATTGAGTTCCTTAAATAATCAGCCCATCATTAAAAAAGTATTTTTGAGGTACAACACCTGCTTACCTTATACTGCGCCAGTGGAACGGTTGTTTTCATTCGCCACAATTGTCAACAGTCGTACGAAATGCCCTGGCCCTGAAGGCGAACAGAGTTATGCAGTGATCAATTACTGATCAGTTTTTGTTTTTTTATAATTTTTAATTCAATGTTTATTAATAAAAGAATTTCTGATAAACTGTTTTGTTTACTTTGCATATTATAAACCGAAAACAATTTTAAGTAAAAGTGGTGGGGGAACAAACATGTACAGGGTTATTCATTATAAATTACCCACCCCTTATCATCGTTATTATTGTCTATAGAAACAAAAGTTTTAAATAAAAGTTATGTGGTTATAACTGAATTTTGTTAAAATGCTATCAAAAGTACAGTGGCGTGCATAATTAAGGGGATACAAAAAAGTAATATATTTTTTTAAATGGAACACCCTGTATATTATTAAATTTTTGGAATGATCTTTCTTTCCTGATTTCAAAAATATACCATATGTTACCCCTACCTTATACCGTTTTTGAGTTATTAAACGTCGAATATTATTATTTATTATTATTTTGTATAGTATAACAAGTAAATATTTGGACTTTTTCTTCCTCACTGTAAACCATTTTGATTATTTCATTAAATAAATGTCACTTATCAAACATTAGTTGTCATTTTCATAGCTTACTTTAATAATGTTAACTTTTCCATATTTACAGTAACTACTTTAACTAAGATATTCGACGGTTAATAACTCAAAAACGGTATAATATAGGGGTAACATATAATATATTTTTGAAATCAGGAGAAAAAGATCATTCCAAAAATTTAATAATATACAGGGTGTTCCATTTAAAAAAATATATTACTTTTTTGTAT
This sequence comes from Agriotes lineatus, assembly GCA_940337035.1. NCBI lineage: Eukaryota > Metazoa > Arthropoda > Insecta > Coleoptera > Elateridae > Agriotes > Agriotes lineatus. The sequence continues at coordinate 122,177,521 of OW679198.1, read as the reverse complement.
CCCCTTAAACCTGTACGCCACTGTACTTTTGATAGCATTTAAACAAAATTCAGTCATAACCACACAACTTTTATTTAAAACTTTTTTTTCTATAGACAATAATAACGATGATAAGGGGTGGGTAATTTATAATGAATAACCCTGTACTTGCAAATAATATTCTTGAAATTCGAGTACTCGTATAGTATTCCAACCAGAAATTGGAAAGCTATTTAAAATCAGGCCAGGACTGAGAACAGTAAGTCACTTCGTAATTTAATTCATAAAATAACTGTTCGATTGTCATTCAGTGACACTTCGATAATAACCTTCAAATTTGACATATGCATTAAAAATTTTGGAAGACATATATACATTTTTCAAAATTTTCTATGCTAGTATGCGGTTTTCAAAACTAAGGTGAAATAACTAGTACCTACGTAAATCATGCAAGATGTTACAATGCCTTAACAACACAGTCACATGTGCAATGAACTGTCATTACTTGAAAGCTGCTTGACATTAGAGAATTATTTCTTGATTGTATGAAACGAACTTAGACATGACTTACACTTTCCATGATTTACTTGATTTTATATAGCTTTCCAAGTTTTGGTTGGAATACTATACTCGGAGTACTGTACTCGACAGGGTGTGCAATGAGTATAGTACTCTGTACACTGTAGTCGTTCTTCAGTTAAGGCATGTATTTGGTACTCAGTACTCGAGTACAATTTATCAGTACCCGGCCCAGCTCTGCTGACTAGTCAGAGAAAATACATCAACCAATGTTTTTTTTGTGTGGAATCTATAGAAACAACTTTCCAGTGCATTCTGTACAGTGTAAAACTCCAAATTTTTGGGATCTAAATTGTTTTGTAATAAAATAATAATTAGTATTTAATTGGAGGTAGCTAATTGCACGAGATAAATAGCATATTTTATTCAGAGCTAAAGCACTTTTCACCACTAATCTGTAGTTCTCAGGCTTACTTCGTTTATCTGAAAAATGCTACAGATCTGTTGCGAAAAGTGACTCATTAGCTCCTTATAAAATAATATACTACAAGCAAACTGCGCGCTACGCGCACGTGAAATAGGATACGCAAAAGGTCAAGCTCCGATCCGAGCGCTAAGATAAGAAAAACAAAACCTAAACAAAAATAAACATCTCTGAAGCCGGAACGTGAGATTTTATTTTGTGCCACAGACACACATTAAGGAAAATTATATTATAGATTGTTCAAAACTGCTAACAGCAAAATGCAACAAACTTCAAAATTGTAAGCTGAACAAAAATGAGCTCAAAAAATATGCTCATCCTTTGTGTTTCCTTAACATGGCAGGCGTCCAATGCTCCGTACTACATGAGACACCCGGTATTCTTTTGTTTCCTCTATAATCTATAGTCAAACCTCAAATTTCGTGGGTTTGGGGTATTGTGACCTTAAGTTTCTGAAATCGCAGACGATGCGCGTTTACTAAAAAAAACTACAACAAATTTTACTTTACTATTTACTACCCGTTTCTTCCGCCTGTGGGTGAAATTTCTAAAAATATTTTCTATCTCATTTTATTCTAAAATGCATCCATAAAAAAAATCAATAATTTTAACCCCCATCCCTTTTCAGTTTTTTACCCCTTCAGGGGTAATATTTAAAAAATCCTTAGACGCCTTTCTAAATATTTTAAGAATACATTTATATGCCAAAAAAGGAATGTTCTAACTGAAGAAACATAGGAGATACGAAGAGTTCTTTAATTCACCTCGAATCCAGATTTGCACCTTTAGGGGTTGATTAGGGCAAAATCCTGAAATACGTTTCTAAGTATTTGCCTTGACAATCTTTGCAAGTAAATACCAAGTCGCTATCTCATTGGGTCTAAGAGATATTGAGGAACTCGTGAAAACACATTTTACTCTTTTTTACCCCCGTAGGGGTGGAATTTCAAAAAATGTCTTTTAATCCAGTTTATTGTGAAATGAAACTCACAGCAAAAAAAATTAATTATTTTAACCCCCTACCTCTTTTCAGTTTTTCCTCCTTTTATCCCTTTAGAGTTACAATTTTCAAATTCCCTTACACCCCTTTCTAATATTTTAAAAATACATCTATATGCCAAAAAAGAATGTTCTAACTCAATAAACATAGAAGGTATAAAGGGTTATTTAATTAACCTCCAATCCAGATTTGCACCTTTAGGGGTTGATTAGGGCAACTCCTAAAATGTGTTTTTAGGTATTTGCATTGATAATTTTTGCCAGCAAACACCAAATCGATATCTTATCGGGTGTAAGAGATGTTGAGGAATTCGTGAAAACACATTTTACCCCTTTTCACCCTCTTGGGAATCTTCTTCTTCTCTCATCCTCTTATACCGTAATACGGTGTCGAGGTTTCACTTACCTTAAACTGTCCACTACTTATTTTAACACTTTTTACTCTACACTCTTATTTTTACATATTCTGCACCACTAGAGTGGCTTCAAAGCAAGAAGTACATAGGCGTGGCTACAGCTATGCGCCAATAGACGGTATCAGTGGTGTAGCAATGGGTATTTTTACGGGAGCAAATTAAAATTCCTATTTTAAAGGACAACTTTTCATGCTGAGTTATTTTTGGTTTCAAATGCTAAATAAATTAGCATGTCATAAGAAGTACAAGCTCTACCAGAAGCTCTCGAGGCCGCCCTCCCCTAAACGCTTTCCGCCGCGGGAGGACTCACCGTGCGTCACACGCTCCATCCCGCGTGAGGCATTATTACTAAATTTTCCCGTTTTGCTGTGAATTTTTGCCAAAGCTGTGCATGGAACTTCGCCATTTGGTCGTGGCCGCATTTTAGACAACAGCTATGAATCTGGCAGAGGGCGCAGGCCAAAGGCGCTTGAATACGCGTGCGACCTGAGAAAGTTCGAATATGGCGCTACGGACAGTAAATGACTAACCCCAATGCGTCATGTAGCTACCAGACTGTAAGGTGCTCGCCCAAATCCCTTTTTGATATTATTAACGAGTTAAAAGTCATGGAAACATTTAACAAAATGACACGACGAACGGCAATGAACTGAATACAACAGCGGAAATCACCTTGTTGAACGTAATGGACTCGTCCAGACGTGTTCAGCATTCTGCGCATCTATGACGCGGTGTACTTTACAAACTGAAAGACTTCTAACTCCTAACTCCTGCACAGAATTTCTTCCACTTCTTTCTATCGCCCGCTAGTTCATTTGCTTCTTTCCAGTTTATTCCTCTGTCTTTTAATATTTCCGCCATTATTTTATTCCATGATGTGATTGGTCTTCCCCTAGGTCTTCTTCTCTCCCCCCCTACCCTTGAGCTACTAGTAATTTTGTTATCTTTCTTTGTTCTTTATCTCTTTCATAATCTTCTGTTTTGTTACTCTTTAGGTATTTGTTCCAAAGCAGTTTCTTTTTATGCACTTCTTTTTTAATATTTTTGTTCCACCAGCTGTTGAAGTCTGCCCAATCTTTTTCTATTTCTATTTCTTGGTTGTCTCTTATTGTTATGCTTAATCGTTGGACTTCATCCCTAAATCTGTTTTGTAACTCCTTTCAATGTCTCTGTGTTTATTTCTCTTCTAGGTTTTTGTTCCTGAATGTTTATTTTCTCATTTTCTTCTTGTCTTGGGAATCAAATTTCAAAAAATCCCCTCTTAGCACTACCATACGTAACAAATTGAACCTTCCACCCAAATTTCAAGTGTCTAGTACCAGTGGTTTCGGCTCTGCGTAGATTAGTCAGGGTTGTGACTTTCCTTTATACCGACAGATCAATAAAAAATCCAATTAGGGCAGGCTGTGATATGTGTTATGCGTTTGGCAGTACTGAAGTATATTGTCAGTCTATGTCAAATTCGAGATTAGTAGGTTAGGTTTTGTTTGTTGTTTGACACAGGCTGACGTAAAACTTAACCTGCAAATCTCGAGTTTGACAGAGACTGATAATATACTTCAGTATTGCCAAACGTATAACACATATCACAGCCTGCCCTAATTGGTTTTTTATTGATCTGTCGTTATATACCAGGTGAGTTTTTTAAAGTGTTACAATGCGATATCTCGATAACAGTTTACAATATTTTCATGAAATTTTTGTGAGGTAATAGGGAGATGGGGGGACATATAAAAACATATTTTCGACATTTACCTCCTTTTTGTGTTTTGAGGGGTGGGAGGTAACTTTGGAATTTTAAATAGGATGATGCACTTTTGTTTAGAAAATTCGAATCTACATTTTTTGATTTTCTCTTTCGGTTACGGAATTATGGTGACTAAATTTTGATAGAAATAAAAAAATAAATACATTTTACCAATAAATCAAGTTTACTTATTTCAAAATTAGAACTCGTTCCATAGAAATGCGTTAGTTCTACTTAAGTAAGTTGAGAATTTTGATGTTTTAACGAAAATTTCACATTTTTTTAATTTTATAACCTAATAAATCATAATCCCGAAACAAAAGCGAATCAAAACATCTTTTGTAGACATACGCAGTTTGTTACGTAGATTCGAATTTTATAAACAAAAGCACATCATCCTATTTAAAATTCAAAAGGTGCCCCCCACCCCTCAAAACACAAATAGGAAGTAAATGTCAAAAATATGTTCAATTATGTCCCCCCATCTTCCTATTACCTCACAAAAGTTTCATGAAAATATTGTAAACGGTTTTCGAGATATCGCCTTGTAACACTTTAAAAAACTCACCCGGTATAATAAAGACAATTAATTTTGTAAAACAAAAAGAATTCTGATTGATAATAATCAAATTTGTAAATGAAGTATTTTATAGATTTTTTGTGCAAAGCTGTGACATTTTGATACTACTGTCTATTAATTTCCAAGGTAGAGAGCATCAAAACATTGGTTACTGCGTGATCAACACATGAATCCTTCGGCAATTGCATTGGATTGGTCCGTTTCTCGTATACTGCAGCGCCTGCACAGGTGCGGATTGCATGTCAATTGTGCTTGCAATCGGGTGAATTAGGACGTTTTGAAAATATGTCAAACACCGATACCGATAACGAAGTTGTTGCAAATGTAATGCATTGTTAATAAAGATGCCAATACAGCTGGAGTATGTTGTGCCTCTGTACATAACGTTATTTGTGAATACAAAAACTCTCAGAATTCTTAGCGCCAAAAACAAATCAGAATCGTTCATCGTGGGGCTGATACTGCCCTGTTCAATGCAACGATCATGTGAACAGCACGTGCAATTGTTTATACGTGCTCTATCTTGGAAATGAATGGACCTTAGACATAACTTGTGATTCAAAAGGATTTATCAAATTTACCTTAAAAACAAAATCATGTCACTGTTCTACTTACAAGCAGTGGCGGTGCAAGAGCACCTTGGGCCCGTAAGCAAATATAAAAATGAGCCCCCTTGTAAAAAGATTGATATCCTTAATGAATTGCATATTTACAATTACAGTATAAAGTACATTTTTTTTCTATAATAATTTTCAAGGTCAACTTTCTAGGGGATAAGTTGCATTCCTGGAGGGTCCCTAGTTTTAATAATGTTGGTACATAGATTTTTAGTTCTTTTCTTCCACTAAAAAAATTATCTGTCATTTTGACAGATATGTCATAATAGTGGGTAAAACAAACAGCATAGTAAAATATTGCAAATTTATTAATTATTATACTTACAATACTTGAAAATAAACATAATGCACGTTTGATTCCATGTAAAAAAATTAAATTTGTAAAAAAATTAAATTTGTGAAGAGTTCAAATTAAGAAACTTTGACATTCAAAATTGACACATAACCATAATTTTGAAAAAGTTCTACCAACACGAAAAAATTTCCTAGCGTTTTACTCACATATCTACCTACCAACATTGTAACACTTTGACAGTTATTATAGAAAAAAAACGTACTTTACAAAGAAAATGTTTACAAAAATAAAATGGCATCCTGTTATAACTGATTTTTGCTTTAACATAAAACCGACAGAAATAGAGTAGTAAATGTTTAACATTTAACACATTTTACACCAAACAACAAAATATCAATTAAAAAAAAAAAAACTAAATAAAAATTTCAGGTTGGTATAGGCACAAATACAAAGAAAACTGATGGATAAATATCTACCTAGGCAACACTAGTAAAATAAAATAATATTCAGGTAAAATCTTAGGAACGCACGTCAAAAATGGGTAACAAATATTTATTATCTTCTGTGGTCATATGGTCAAAGTCCTACTTAGAATTTAGCAGAGGCTTAGGAGTGCCAACCCTAGCAAGGGATCTTTTACACGCTGCACATCGTAGTAACATGAGACCACGGCTTTACATCACTTCTGTATGATGGCATTCTGTAGAGGTTATCGTCTGCATTTTTTAAAGTTTTTTAAAAACCTTACCGGGACTGGGGATCGAACTGGCGACCTGATGATCGGTAGCCAGGATGCTTAACCACTGAGCTACCGATGTGGAAGGATTTATTTCAGCTTCTACAAAATTTTTAGCTGTTTTTTACTTCCTTTTACGATAAAGGAAGTATTGGATTCACCCCAAAAATTCAAAATTGAGTTTTCAACAGATCGTCACGTTTTAGTGTCCCCTGAACCCAAAAAACATTTTTTTTCATGGGTCTGTCTGTGAAGAGAATATCTCAAAAACGAAAAAAGGTATGGCGTTGAAACTTTATATACAGGGTGATTATTTGAAAACGATCCACCCCCAATATCTCAGTGCACAAGGCTTTCTAAAGAAATCGCCGAGACAGGTCAACAATATTAATGAGGGGGACATCGTTTTACATAAAAGTTACATAACACGTTTTATCCCCCGACCCTCTAGAGCCTCCTCCTCAAAAATTTTAAATGGCAAGGGGGGTTATGTGATACCTCATTTGAAAGACCTTTGTATTACCTACATTTTGACGTTTTGCTTTTTAAAATCGGTTGATTCGTTTTTGAGATATTAAGGGAAAAGTGTTTAAGTTTATTAAAACAAAAGGCAGCTTTTAAAACGCATAGCAGGCTGTTGTCATAATGCATTACTGGATGTTTTTATTGTCAGTACTTGTCAAGTGTTTGGCAATAATACTTGTTGATGTTCGTTTAAATTAAAATCGATAGATTTGTTTTTGAGAAATTTAAAGAAATATAAAAATTAGACAAAATAGCAGGCTGTGCAGAAACAATTAAATGATGTTTTGACTTTTGTGCAAATTTAATATTACAGTGATTACAGTGTTTGTGTGTGTTTTACTTTGCGGTTGGAGATTTTTGTAAAATTTAAAAAATGGTTTACACATTAGCTGAAAGAATTGAAATTATTTTTATTTACGGTGCCGAAAATCAGTGTACCCAAAGAACCGCTGCTACTTTCAACGAAAATCATCCGGACAAGCATGTTTCACACAAGTATGTTTTGGAGTGGGTGAAAAATTTAGAGAAAGTGGATCTGTTGCGAATAAAAAAAAGAGATCAGCCTAGAGTTCTACATGAAGCAGCGCAAATCGAAGTTTTAGGACATTTTGCAATAAATCCAAACAATTCCTTCGCTGGGTTTCTTCCATAACTGGAATTTCATATGGTGCAGTTCAAAAAGTTATAAAACTTAACAAATTTCATCCATATAAGATGCAGATTTATCATGAATTAGCCGAAGAAGACTTTGATAGACGAATTGAATTTTGCGAAACAATGACAGCTATGATAAACATCAATCCAAATGTATTAAAAAACATTTGCTTTAGTGATGAATGTACCTTTTATCATAACATAACTGTCGCTATTGGAGCGATGAAAATCCGCACATCTTTAGAGAGGGCAATTCTCAATGGCCGCAAAAACTAAATGTGTGGGCTGGTATATTGGGAGATACTATAATTGGTCCTGTATTTACAGCAGAGAACTTAAATGGCAATATTTATTTGAATATGCTAGAAAATATAATCGACCCTTTAATAATAGAGGCTCTAGAAAATCAACGTGATGAAGAAGGGAACTTACTTCTAGCAGAAGAGGAGCTTCGTTTTCAACAAGATGGCGCTCCTCCGCATTATGTTTTACCGGTCAGGCAGTGGTTAAACGACAATTATCCGAATAAATGGATCAGTAGAAGAGGACCGATAGAGTGGCCACCACGATCCCCTGACTTAACGCCCCTAGATTTTGTTCTTTGGGGACATTTAAAGTCAACCGTTTAGAAAACTGAGCCAGAAAATATTCAAGATCTACGGCAAAGAATAAATCACGAATGTAGGTCTATTCCACGAGAGGTTTTTCAGAATGTTAGATTAGGATTTGAACAGAGACTCTTATCAGTGTTTAGCCGAAAATGGAGGACAGCTTGAACAGTTACGTTAAAATTTAAGTGTTTCTGCACGGCCTGTGCTATTTTGTCTAATTGTTATATTAAATTTATCTAAAACAGATCTATCGATTTTAATTTTCTTTGCGTAAAAAGATAGCATTTTAAATGACCTTTAATTTGAGGTGTCACAAAGGGCATAGTGACATTTAAGATTTTCAAGGTTGGATGGGGGCATGGGGCGGGGTGAGTATTAGCACGACGCAGATTACGCTTTCGTGTGTCCCCCATCCTGTATAGAAAAGCACTTATACATTTTTTTCGATATTTGGTGTGGTTCACGAGATATACATTTTTTTCGATATTTGGTGTGGTTCACGAGATATACAGGGTGGATCGTTTTCAAATGATCACCCTGTATAAGTTTTGTGTAGTATGTGGATGCGACAGCAAGCTTTTGAAGAAAATCACATAACCGGAAGTAGGTGTTTACACTTGTGATTTTTCAGTTTTTTCGATTTTTTCAAAAACGGCTCTTAACGATTTTTTCCAAACTTTACATTTTTATTACATTTTTAATGTGTATTGATGTGAGCTAGGTCATTTTTTCATTAACTCCTATTTTAAATAGAACACCCGGTATATTATTACATTTTTCGATTCAGTTTAAAATTTTAGAGAAAATTTGTCTCTTCAACTAACGCTCCATTCTGTACCGTTTTTATAGAATTTGTAATTTTTGAAAAATTTTGACAAATGCTTAAAAATTAAAAATGAAATTTTTGGCTAATCATAGGATCACTGTAAAAGGAAGTTGTGTGAGTATATCACACCAGATTTTTTAAATACTTATCTAATTATGAAAAATGTATCCTTTGTTTACTTGTTTCTCTTTCTTTAGTTTCCATTTTAGACTGCTGCTCTTCGATTTATTTTCAGGATTCATGTTGTTAAGTTATCAGCGATGCTGTTGATGCTGCTTTTTAATCTATATTGCAATTACCGGTTGCAGCTCTCGCCTCTCGATTGCACTCAATCAAGATCAGACATGTTCACTACAGATGCTAAAAGAAATACGTTCCATAGTCGCACATGCAATACCAGACTGCAACTGATGACTGATAACTGAGAACAGGGACTGGGTTGCAGTGCTATCTATCAATCAGCCGGTAAATCATATGCCCACATGATCATATTGCGACGGCATGGATCTCGAAGTGAAGTTCTATACGCCAATGAAGTAGAATATACCGAGATATTAATAAGTGAACGCGGAGCTTACCGGGCCCCCCAAAGGGCCCGGGCCCCTAAGCAACACTTACTCCTGCTTATGTATATCACCGCCACTGCTTACAAAACGTTTTTAGATGTTTATATGTCCAGATAGTTGAATATGTTAATATTGTGAACTGTCACTATCTAATATCTAAGCTAGTTGATAGGGAAAGGTTCAACCTATACAAAAAAGAAGTGTTATCTTTATACCTGTAAGTTGATTTAACCTACTGCTGAAGTAGCAATTTAAAAACTACTATCCAAATTATTTGAAAAAGTTTAAATGGGTCCAAAACCAAACTTAACTAAATCTAGAAGTTCTCAGCATATAATAATTTAATTTCCAACAACTCTGCATCTTTGCAAAATTACATTTTCAGCAATTACTGTTAACACGTACTATTTTGTATAAATTAAATGAGCCACAACTACGCAACAAATTTACTTACATTTATCATACAGTACCTTATAGTTTATAACATACCTATTACTAAAGAAACTAAAATCAAGTCCAAAGGCCTACCTTTCTCTACTCCTTCGTCTGCTAATGCTGCGGCGTCTTCTACTGGGGCTACGTCTACTTCTACTCCTACGACTTCTGCGTCGACTAGCACTTCTTCTTCTGCTGGGACTACGTTTCCTACTATAGCTGCGTCTCCGCCTGCTCAGACTCCGCCTTCTAGACAAACTGCGACCGCTGCGGCGTCTGGTTGCACTATACCTCGTTCTCGATGGACTGCGTCTTCTTCTGCTCGGGCTGCGCCTGCCCCTAGAAGGACTGCGCCTGGAAAATGTAACCATTATTAGTACAACTTTTAGGTTAAAAGTTAGTAAATCCATAATTAAAAGCAAAGAGCAAGTATTACTTCCGAGAAGGACTCCGTTTACGACTCGCACTCCTCTTCGAGTAACTACGCCTACGGGACGCACTGCGTTTTCGTTTAACAGTTCGGTCAACACTTTTTTTACGTTTGGGGGACCTCGACACCGATTTCCGTTTCTTAAGTTTGTCATTCTCAATGTCACTGTCTGATGTGTCTTTGTTGGACCGGTAGTGGCGCTTCTTCTGGACACTATTTTCCTTTTTGCGGATTTCAAAGTCACTCTTCGAACCTGATGAAGACCGCGACCTCTTCTTCTCCTTTGCCTCCTTGGAGCGCGATCGGACCACTCGCTCCTTTGACGCCGACTTTGACTTGCGAGAGCGGCTTGATGATCTGGACTTCGATTTCGATTTGGATCTCGATTTGCTGCGAGACTTGGAGCGGGAATGCGACTTGCTCCTGGACCGGGAGTTGGATCTTGAACGAGAACTGGATGCAGACTTTCGTGCGTTACTTCCGGACAGTGACATCAGCTTGGCTTGAAGTTTTGAAACGGACTGCAGGGGCTCACTATTAAAAGATGAAGACGTTGTAGTCATTTTGTATATAGTATATGTAAATATGTAGTAATCCGCAAAATCGTATGCTAGTAGTTAGGTTAGCTTTTAAAAATACATATTTTCATACATAAAAATAATTTGCCCTAATCAGAGTATTTTTTTTTTAATAACAACCAATTTTCTTCTATATTGCAAGCTTTCTAATTGGTTATCTGCACAAAAAAATTTATTACACATAAAAACATTCACGTGAACCTCGGAACCTTTAAAATTTAACACTAAATACCAATGATTAGTCTCCAAAAACAGGGTAATTCATATGGGTGTAATCTAACCTCAGTAGATTAATCGGTTTGGAAAAAAAATTGTATTGCGGCAGTGCAGAATTTTGAGAACCACTAGCTGGATGAAGAGTACATTAACCTAGGGTGCCTTGATGTCAATTTGACGTATTTGTCCTCTAATAAGGTATGGACAAATAGCTTTCTTCTTTTTACAATCGCATAGTAAATTAATTACCGTTACTTTGGCACTACTTTTCAATTGACATATCCATAAACGTTCCAGAAAAAAATTAGTTATTGTTATTAACATTGAACAAAGAAAAGTATGTCTTATTCAAAAGTATAACACACCTCTAACTCGCTCAGCGGTAGGGCAATAATGGCAGCGGTCGAAGAAGGGTGGACGCGTTACCCTCAGCTAAACAGGCGATTGATTGGAGAAAAGTTTAATATATTTATAGGTACAGATTAACTTTTAACTAGCCAACATATATATAAAAACAAAAACAGAAGATGGCGGATTGGCGTCCGTAGACGGGGCCTAAGCTGGCGTGGTCCTCCGGGGGCGGCGACTGAAGTGGCGCAGCGTCCTCGAAACGGCTTGGGCTGTAGAAGCGGGCGCTGGTCGTCCTCTCGGGGGCGGCGGCTGAAGTGTGGCGGCGTCCTGGGAACGGCGTGGGCTGCCGGAGCGGGCGCTGGTTGCCCTCGCGGGAGCGGCGGCGTCCTGGAAACGTCTTGGGCTGCAGGAGCGGGCGCTGATCATCCTCTCGGAGGCGGCAGCTGAAGTGGCGCGGAGTCCTGGGAACGGCGTGGGCTGCCGGAGTGGGCGCTGGTTGCCCTCGCAGGGGCGGCGGCGTCCTGGAAGTCTTGGGCTGCAAGAGCGGGTGCTGGTCATCCTCTCGGGGGGCGGCAGCTGAAGTAACGCGGCGTCCTGGAAATGGCCTAGGCTGCAGAATCGGGCGCTGGTCGTCCCCTCGGGGGCGGCAGCTGAACTGGCGCGGCGTCCTGGAAACGTCTTGTGCTGCAGGAGCGGGCGCTGGTCGTCCTCTTGGGGGCGGAGGTAGAAGTGGCGCGGCGTCCTGAAAACAGCTTGGGCTGAAGGAGCGGGCGCTAGTCGTCCTCTCGGGGGCGGCGGTTGAAGTGGCGCGGCGTCCTGGGAACGGCTTGGGCTGTAGGAGCGGGCGTTCGTCGTCCTCTCGGGGGACGGCGGTTAAAGTGGCGCGGCGTCCTGGAAACGGTGGGGCTGCAGGAGCGAGAGCTGGTCGTCCTCTCGGGGGCGGCGGTTGAAGTGGCGCGGCGTCCTGGAAACGGCTTGGGCTGCAGGAGCAGGCGCTGCTCGTCCTCTCGGGGGCGGCGGCTGAAGTGCCGTGGCGTCCTGGGAACGGCTTGGGCTGCAGGAGCAGGCGCTCGTCGTTCTCTCGGGGGCGGCGGCTGAAGTGGCGCGGCGTCCTGGGAACGGCTTGGGCTGCATGAGCGGGCTATGTCCAAGATAGGCAGGCTGGCTTCATTCTGGCTGGAGTGGCTTCGTGGTGGATAGTCCTGGTGATTAAGTCCGGAAGAGCGCTGGCTGGTTCTCGTCCTAAGTCCTGAAGCAGCTGAAGGATCCTGGTGACAAGAGTGGCTTCCTTCTAGACTGGAGTGGCTCCCTGCTGGTTGGACTCCTGGAGATAGCGGCTGATGATCCTGGAATGGCTGCTTGTTCGACCCGCCGAGGCAGAGTGATTTCCTCTGGCCCTCATTCCTCTATTTAAGGGGCCCAGTTCCTTTGCGCTCCACTTCCTCAATGCTTATTGGCCAGTGGAACGAAGACACATTTCTGGGGGTGCCAATTTAAATGATTGTGAATTCGTAATGCTAATTACTTAGAGCGTCTAATTAGCGGTTTGATTTTACGAGGGCTGGGTTGCTGACAAATAAACACGCATTTTGATATTAAACATGGCTGGTTTAGTTTGATATTTGCGGGCGCTTTTTGGACCCGAGGTAATAATTGTTTAGCATTTTTCAAGCCGCGTTCCATTAGTTCAACCGATTCGGCGTCGGGCTGGAGTGTATCGCCTCCCTGGTACGTTAACGCGCATTTCGATACCCCATACTTGATAGAAAATTTAACGCTACGCAATTACTCAAATTACATATATTTCTGCATATTTCCATGGCAATTTTTCTCAGCCTCGCGACGTAAGGGCGATTTTAGCTGGCGAAAGTCAAGGGTTATTTTAGCTAAACTCTGTGCCTCTGTCTTAGATTTATGCTTCCGGCATATTTCACAAGTTCTCCCGATTTTGTTTTCTTAAGCCAAAATGAATTGCGTCGGCGACCGGCTTAGCTTTTATTTTCGGCCGCTCGGGCCGCCAGCCACCCGTATGCATGTTTTAAAGTTTTTAATCGGGGTGCGCTCTGTTATCTTAAGTGTTCGATAATATCCGAAGTGTTTAATGGATAGCTTAATTTTTCCCTTTCCAACGAATCCAAATACGACCCCTTTCGGAGCAGTGGTATATTTTTCATGACGCTTTTCAAATTAGCGTTTTGTAAATGAAATTTAAATATTTCTTAATGACCGCGTTTCAGATACGGCTTGAGGCGATTGACTTCATCTTTTCCTTGGACGTTACAAATTTACGACTGAGCGGAGCACACCTGGGCCGTTGCTCGGCCGTGTGAAATTTCTCCCAGGTCGAAATTCGTATCAAGTACTTCAGAGTGAGAGCGGACAATGATCTCTCCGTACCCTGATCAAGAATAAATATGTCAAATTGACATCAAGGCACCCTACATTAATCTATTGCACGAAATGTGATTAAATTAACAAAACAACTGTTTAAATTTAATGACTTTATCAACTCGTAAGTTATTAAATGTTCTCAATTCAAGAAAACAAAATGCCCCAGAGATGCAAAACCCTTACACTGATGATTATTCTCAGATACCGCTATATATTGTAATGATAGGCCCTACTAAAAGGCTTTTTAATAATAATAATAAGTAAATAAGTAGAGCAAATCACCACAAATTACAATAAAATATTTTAATCAAGAAAACTTGTGCAATCTCAGGGCTTATTAAAATGATGTTATAATTATTATTAGCAAAATAAATGGTTTATTGTCTTTTACATTCTATTTATTGGCAACTGTATTAAATAAAATGCTCCCGCTATAGCATGACAAAAACTCTAGTCAAAGGGGTAGGTTCAACACCTGGTATAATATCTACCGTTGAGTATAACTTATCAACTTGTATGGCAAATACCCAACTTCTTGCAAATGGCAGTCTAATCTCCAATATTGACAACTCAAAACAGATATGGTTCGGTCGTACAAAAATAGCATAATTTGAATGCAAAACACTAAAAAATAGCAAAATTCAGAACAGGTAAACACGCATGACAGGCAACTGTTCGACTTCCTGCAAAAGCACTCTAAATCTCTGATCCAAATCGCAAAATCAAAGGATGCCACCTTAATAAAAACTCTCTGCACCTGATCTAGGAACTGGAACCTGCTTCTACACCTAGTACAAACTCTAATCTTTCCGCTGCACATAGCTGATGGGCCTCCGGTACTGCTTTCCTGTGAAATTTTACCTTGGAAGTGGACTTTGTAGGCTGGATACGTTTTTCAAACGACGCCACGGCGATTTTCACATTCTGGAATGTTTTCTGCTCTAAATCTCTGGACATAGGTCTCCTCCATACGATGCACATTAAGTTTCAGCTGGCTAATGCCTCAAACTACTTGAAAACTGCCTGAAAAGTGACCTCGATGCCGAACGCATTTGGTCAATTCATGCAGAGCGTCTCCCTCTTCACAGGAAGTTTTAAACAAAAAGAAACTTTACATAACTGCACTCTGTGGCTTTGCGAACAAATAAAACAACTTTTTTGACTCACACCAATACGTTTAATATTGATAAACTACAACTTTCTGGGAGCCAAGCTTAACAACCACCAACTTTATTTATGGCTTGGGTAGTCAATAATAACAATTAAATATTTGGTATGCTAGCAACTAATTTTACAATTGTTTTGAACGTAAGTTTTGATACAAGGTTATTACTTGAGAACTAAACTGTCTTTCGAATGTCAAATCGTAGCACCTCATAACCTTACTCTGCTTTTAATCACTTTAGTTTTTAAATGCACTGTTTCACAAGTTTATAATTAGCACTGCACAATTGTCTTTGTCCTTAATAGGTTGCCTTATCTTGATCTTTGCAATCGTTTTTGTAATGCCACAAAACATCTCTGTATCATGTTAAATTCACCTTACTGTATTGACGTTACCAAATCAAATCTGTTATTAACTTTAAGGTGCGTTTTTCATTACGAATATCAATAATGAATAAAATGTTAAACGTAACCCATTCGATATTGTTTAATCTAATGCCAACCTCTATCAATCCAATTATAGGTATTTCCCAGGAACAGATATTTTTGGAGAAATTTAAAATTATATGAACACATTTTTAACCTAAAATCAGAAATCTAGGAAACTGAAATATACGACAGCAATGGATGTAGATGATTCGATCAATATTCAAAAAGAATCGCAAACAGAAATTAAGGTATGAAAAGAATTCCATTATTAAATACAGCAAACAGATATAAGCAATGCTTATTTAGAAGCTGAAATTGAAGAACACCAGTGTGCATTTCGAGCAAATAGATCAATGTTGACAGAAATGTTTTATTAGATGATAAAAGAAGAATTAATATTCACAAAAAACTAACCTGACTGGCAAAGACAAACTCGCAGCCAAGGTCAGAGTATAGGAGAGAATAAAAATAACTTTAAAGTAAATAAAAGGGTGCGACAAGGTGATGCCTTCTCAATAACTTTATCTAATATAACTACAGATAACAATAACAAAAAGTACGTAGTACTCCACATGCCTAGATCTTGTCGAAAAAAAAAAAATTCTAATAACCTGATCACCAGCCTATGAAGAAAATATCTTTTATTATGTGATGCCAAGACGCCAAGATGTCAAGATCATTAAGAAACGATTGGAAATCAGATTATAATACAAACACACAAATTTGATGAAGTGGGCATGACTACTTAAATACTACATGAACAAAAAGAACAAAGAACAGACTGTAAACTGTATAACGTTTACTACCAGAAACAAGGCCTAACAAGTTAACAACAAAAGAGCAAAGCTATAGCAGCAATCAAACAAATGTCATCATCTAAAAGATTGGAATGATAAAAAATTAAATAACAATAAATTCAATGCAAGATTTAGAAACCACTATTATGGCAGTCTATGATTTTACCAGAAATTGGGAAAGCTAATAATAATAATAATAATACAGCTCATACAAAAAACACAACATAACAGGTAATTTGATATTGAAGTTGGCTGCAAAAGTTCATTGTGAACATACAGCAAAACATACTTAATGAACAGAATTACTTGGAGGCTTAATCAGGTTTCTGTTACTTGCACTGGTTCTTGTCTCTATCACTCTGAGCACAAGGGTGAGACTGTACCCTTGTTTTAAGACAATGTAGTCATGCCACTCAGAGAGACGAGAATATTTGGCAGCTACCCTGAAGCGCAGCCTCACGCTTCAAAAGTTTAGGCTTGGAAGGGTAGCACCGATGTTAATGAATCAAACAGTAAATGTTGATTCTTTTATTACAAAAATAAAGTCCTTTTCATGCAAACATAATTGCTTAGTTACTACGATTTTAAAGTGCAAAGTATATTTACTGTGACGATATAACATTTCGTAACATATGTCAGCGTTAAGCCAGTTTATTTCCGCTTATATCTGCAAGTATGTTACACTGAACTCTGATTCTAGGTCGTGCATTTATGCAAAGTGTTTACTTGCAGTTGCAGCATTTAAACTTCGTGCATATGAAATCAGAATTGTATTTTAAACCTATGAACTCAATTTTGTAAATTTTGGAACTGAAATTTAGGTCTGTTTAATCCGAGATTAAACACCTAACCTTACTTTTGCAATTAGATTTGTTAATTACGAATTGCTGATTACTGTTTATTAAGTTTTTTGTTTATTATCATTTGATTTAAATATATTCCCCTGAAATTCATCATTGCCACTATAAGTAGATATTAAAAGTAGTGAAAAATAAACACAGATATACAGGATGTTTGTACATTGTTAGACAGTCCGCAACTTCGTCAATGACAGAGATACTTATCGAAAAAAAAAACTTTGGTTTAATTTAAATGCCACTATACAACTTACAAATTGATGTAAACCAATTAAAGCCATAGTCTTCTATTTTAACGTAGTGATAAACACATTTGGTTTTTTAAATGGAACACCCTGTATATTATTTGCTTCATGACAGGATCCTTAAACTAACATTTTGAAGCTCATTATTTTTTTAAATTATTAGCCCATACTTCTTTACAATTTCTACAATGTCTTTCAGTTGTCTCTTCGTTCTTGCTATTAATGTCACATCATCTGCGTATGCCAGACTTTGATGCATTCTGTTGTAAATCGTTCAGGTCCTGTTTATTTCTGCATCTCGGAGCTATTCACTTTCTACCCCTCTAGCACGGCACATTTACTGCAACCCCTGATACAAACTTTTTGGAACACCGGAAGGCCTACAGAGCGGTCCCATTATCAAACTGCTAAAGAAGGGTGACTTGGGTGAGTGTCGAAATTAGGGAGTTTTTACGATTTCGTTCCGCTAAAATAGAGGCCTGGGAAAGCTCATGTTACAGCCAATCAAAATCAAATTTTTCGATGTTAGCGTAACGCTAATTTAACGTGAAGGTGTGCAAAAACTCCCTATTGACAAAAAATTACTCTTCTAAACCATCGAATCCATCTTTCGCAATGCGCAAGCAGATTTCAGACCTCATCGCTTAGTATGGTTATGTCATTTTGTATCTTAACAGCTCATCAAATACTTCCTTTTCCTTTGCGTTCAATCCCTGTATGTTCCAGTACACCAATACTCAAATGCTCATATACTGTTTTTGCAGCTTTCTATCTTCTTTAAAAAATTCTATCCGTGTTCTGGCATATTATTAATGTTAATTCTAATTAGGTTCTTGATATTTCAGTTAATTTAAATTCTGAATAGATGGTGTTATTTTGGTGTAAAAACTTCTCAACTGTATTTTATTAGTTAATTATAATAAAATAAAATAAAATAAATATTATAAAAAAATACTGTTTGCTTAATTTCAATTACAATCTAAAAGAAAGCTAGAATTGTATATCTAACCTCAAAAAATCATCTTGTATAGGACATTCAGCAAACACAAAAACATTTAAATTTTTTTGAAGTTGGCATGTGCATATAATTTTTCTACTAGGGATTCTGTATTTTGTTTTGCAAATGTTTGCACGCCTGCATACTGGCAGATTTGAATTTAAAAATGACATTTAATATTTCTCATTGTCAGTGTCAAAGTAGATATTTTTCTAGAAATTCTAATCTGAAGTTTCATAGAATGTAATAAAGATACCCATTAGTAAACGCTATGTCAATGGTATCCAACACAGTATTTGTATAATATCCTTAAAAGTAGTTAATTACAACATTTATGACAGAAGGGTAGTAGATGTCACACTCTTAACTTATTTGTTTTAGTAACTTTTTGTAAGTACATTCCTAGACAAAGCTGAATTTTGGAAGTACACTCATGAAATTTTGGAAATCAAAGGCCACTTTGTGTTTTTATGTTTACTGAACAGACTATATCTTGTATGACAATTCTGTAAACACTAGGGATGCACCGATACGGTTTTTTTGGCCGATACCGATATATCGGCCGATACCGATATAATCGAGGCCGATACGCCGATATATTCTCATTGCTCTCTCCACTACTTTTTGACTACATGCAAGCACGTGTGGGCCGCTGCTTGCTTGATTCGGGCGGGGTAATCCCCTAAATACGAACTCTAGCTTAGGTTTGCTTATGGAGGTGTCTTCTTGTCATTTCGTTTTAATAACACAATTTAACACAGTCATTTTTTTCTTGACCTATTAGTTAGTGTTGTTAACAATTTCTGATGATACAAGACCTTGAAATGGCATCGCCTGATCGAATGTTTTTGCTGATGGACCGAGCTCTGTGGACTAGTGGTTACCACGTCTGCTTAGTATTCGAGAGGTCGTGGGTTCGATTCCCTTGGCCGCCTTCTTTGATTCAAGTTTTTAGGTGGTTTTCCTGAGTCAACAGAGTACCTTCTCTGAAGCAAATGTCGGGGCAGTACTTCTCCACCTTTCCTGACCTCTCTTGCATTCTCCACCCATTCTGAAATATTCCCGTTATTGGCTGAAGAGGGGCGCAAGGGGCCCCCAGCTGGGGGAATTTAAATGACCCTGAACCTTTACCTTTTTCTTTTTTGCTGATGCAGTGTTTTCTAGAAGCTGGAAGATATTTCGCTGCATGGTGCAACACACTGGATGGAGAGCCTAATGTTTTTACATAATAATTTACAAAAAATGAATTTTCGATATTTGATAGTAGTTATATTTTATACTCCACAATGATTATTTACATTTTATTGTTCATTTCTTATAATAAATATTAAAATATTAAATATTGAAAGAAAATTCACTTTTGCCGATATATCGGCAAAAAGGAAGGCCGATATGACCGATACCGATATATCCCTAATTCGGCCGATATAGCCGATATGCCGATACCGAGTATCGGTATCGGTGCATCCCTAGTAAACACCAG
Organism: Agriotes lineatus; assembly: GCA_940337035.1. NCBI lineage: Eukaryota > Metazoa > Arthropoda > Insecta > Coleoptera > Elateridae > Agriotes > Agriotes lineatus. The sequence continues at coordinate 122,157,594 of OW679198.1, read as the reverse complement.
TTAATTGTCAAATTATGAATGCTGATTTGACTACAAACTTTTTGTTTGTTTGTAATAGACAAGATTTAGGCATGCGAAGTACCAGGTACCTTAGACATCAACTGCCATGGTCAGAATTGTATATCTAACCTCAAAAAATCATCTATCTTGTATGACAACTCTGTAAACGACAGTTAATTGTAAAATTATGAATGCTGATTTGACTAGAAACTTTTAGTTTGTTTGTCTGTAATAGACAAGATTTAAGAATGCTGATTACCAGGTAAAGTTTTTTCCTATAAAAATTTTGAAGGTCAAATAATTTAGGGTTTATGTTGGCATTACTTGGATTATTTTAAAAAAATATGTTGGTAGAATTTTGTTAGTAACTTTTTAGAACTAAAAATTGGTGGGAAATTTAAAATGTGACATTAAAGGAGTTTTGTTTTTAAGTAATCTTTCGTAAACGTCTTCTTCTGGCATGGTAGGCTGCAGATCCAACAGTTCCTCTGCACACTGAGAATTGCTTTTTTTACATTTAATTTTGAAAGATTCTATTTTTTACGCGTGTTCATTTTCAAAAAAGAAAAGCTGACAATTTAATTTTAAATGTCAAAATGACAGAAGACGTTTACAGAAAAACCTGACGAAAATAAATTTTCGAATAATTTAAAAAAGCAGTTTTGCCAATTTTATCTTGACCTTGAAAATTTTTATAGGAAAAAAACGTACTTTACCTTAGACATCAACTGCCATGGTCATATGGTCAATGTCCTACTAAGAATTTTGCCAAGATTAAGGAGTTCTAACCCTAGCAAGGGATCTTTTACATGCTACACATTGTAGTAACATGGGACCCACGGCTTTACATCAGCATTTTTTATTTTTAAAAACCTCACCAGGACTGAGGATCGAACTCGCGACCCCCAGTAGCTAGAATGCTTAACCACTGAGTTACGGAGCCGGGCTTAGACAATTTTTAGTCTTATACCATATAGACAGCATTGATAGCCAGAGCTCTTCTTTCGTCGAATGCATAGTACTGTTATTTGTTACAAGTTTATACAAAGAAATTTTTTCCAATCCCTATTTTAAAGCTGTATTTTGATGGTAAAGTAAAATTTTAATGATGAGGATGGACACAGTGTTACTTTATGCACTAGTGAATAAAATAGTCAATAATCTATAGCACCTAATAAAATACATACATGTTACCGTGAGAACTAGTACACAACGAAGTAATATGATTACCTATTTACTAGCAACATGACATAAGTTTCGTCATAGATACAAAACATAGAAAGCTACTCTAACTTCCTAGGGATTTTATAAATTAACAAACTTCGGCATTTTGTTGGGGATGTAATTTTAAATGAAAAATGCTAGATTAACCAGGTCCTATTTCACTCCAGTAAGAAGTTATAGCTAGGGCCTTGAAGTTCAATTTTTTATTATGTTAGTTTCCACAAATGTAAAAATATCGATTTGAATCTTGTTTAATTTTGAATTAAACAGATATAAATTTCAGTCAAAATTTACGAAATATCGTTCACAATTTAAAAGCCAGTTTTGCTTTCATAATCAGTCGGTTTAAAGATCGCTATCACAACAGTAAGCATATTATATTACGAAATGACCTAGAACTTCAAGTTCATCGCACGAACTCGCAGACAACGTGGAACTATAATTGCTTACTACTTATTTTGCAATTTTAGAATCGTTCTAGTGAACTATACCTTTGCACTTTGAAATGTTTTTATTTAGTATCTAAGCAGTTATATTGTATAAAAGCCCATTTATTTTTGTAATAAAATCAATCGACGTTTACTGTTTGATTCAATTACATCGATACTACCTTTCCAAGCTTAAAAATTGAAGTGTGTGGCTGCACTTCGGGTAGTTATCTAATTATCATCCCTTTAAGTGCCATTGACTAAATTGGCTTAATACATGAATGCAGTCTCATTCATGTGCTTAAAAATTAGAGATAAAGAACCAGTGCAACCAACAGAAACCTGATCCAGCCTCCAGGCATTTCTGTTCAATCTTGGCATACACATCTTCTTATGTATTGCAGTAATGGACAAATTTTGATAAACTAGACTTAACTGTAAGATGCACATTACCTGTTTTAGAAAACTTTTTTACCTCTAACTTCGTTATCTGTAACACATTTTGAAATTTTAGGTTATTGTCCGAAAGGGAATTGTATTGTATTGTATTATCGATAACCTAATTTTACCTTGCGGTGTAGAGGCTGGTGCTTTATGCGCTTGCATCTAGCGGTACAATGCTCAACTTGCCCCGGATTCAGAATACAAAGTTGGAGCGCGCCTTTTGTGCTTGCACAGCAACCATTGTGTGAGGTGTGTCGACCCTGTTACTCTATCTCTTATATCTGTGGTTTTGAGTAGAGCACAGTTAATTTGGTGCCCAACTGTGAATGGTCTCACCGAGCCCGATTTCAATCACCAAGGCTGCGGAAAAATTCCGGCCCTCGCGGGGTTTGAATCGAGGACTTGCTTAATGCAAGCCTGGCGCATACCCAACTGCACTACGCGGTTCTCGCCGAAAGAGAATTAAAAAGCACAAAAATAATGTACTCTTAGTTCATAAGCGTAAAAGCAACCGTTTACGTTAAAATGCCAATCAAAGATTTTTAGTTGTCATTAAGACGTGCAATTATCAAGTAGCCATGATCACAAAAACAATGGATAATGATTGTGATCTAGTAAACAACAATAATAAATCAATTAATTACGTTTGTGACAATTTAAATGGCGCAATATAACGAACATTTCAGCATTGTGGAATTTGTTTGTCGCAGCATTTGGCAACCATAAGAGAACAAATTTCGATATCAGTTATGTCATTAATAGATTTATCGTTGTTGTTTACTAGATCACAATCACTATCCACTGTTTTTGTGATCATGGCTACTTGATAATTACACGTCTTAATGACAACCAAAACCTTTGATTGGCATTTTAAGGTGGAACTTCCCTTCTGATTTTAGTAGTATTTCCGATCATATTTGAACATATGCAAACAATTTTTGCACTCAGTGATAGTAAATCATGAAAACTATTTCTCTATGGAAATAAAATTACATTAATCTGAATTGTGCCTTAGTAATATGCTACTGTCGATGAGAAAAAAATGTGTCAATTTAAGGCTATTTATTAAAATTGTTTAAGACATAGATTTATTTAAATTCTCATAAAGAAATCCATCAAGTTGTTACTGTTGATGTAACAAAAGTAATAAGAAAAATATTGTAACTAGCAATAACAGATTTTGTTGAAAACACAACTCTGAATTGAATTGTCTACTCCAACTGGTCAATAACACGGCGCGGCGCCTACAGGTTCCTGATCTAGCATTCCCACACTGAATAGCCGCACCAGCAAAGTATTTGTTACTTGAATAGATTTATAGGGTTCTGCAATAACATATTTTCGGTTTGCAACAGGTGCGGTAACTAGGTTTCTGTCTGACTGTCGTTAGTGCTTGCATTTGTGTTTTAAGTATTTTATTCAGGTAAGTTGATATGTTTAAAGGAAATTGTTTTTTTTTAAGTCAATTATTACAGATGTTTTTGGTTTTACCTTTTTAATTTTTTACTATAATTTGTTTTTAATCACTTTTTATGGCGTAATATGGAAAGTGATTAACTACGTAAAAAATTCCATAACTATGTTGCAGAGCACTATATTATAGTGTAAAGGCTAAAATAGAGATTTAACAACATATCCTAGTAGCTCAGATTTGCTAAAATTTGTTAATGTCAATATTATAACAGCCACTTGCCTCCTTTAGGATGGGTCGTAAATCTAAACTTCCACTGACGAAAGCTAGGAAAAGCCGTAAATTGATAAAGAAGCGGTACTGGCAGAAAAAGTAAGAAAATTAAATCTACAAATCAATATCTTTACATTTGTGGAAACATAAAAAAAAATTGAACTTCAAGGCCCTAGCTATTACTTCTTACTGGAGTGAAATAGGGCGGGCCTAAGTTAATCAGACATCATTTAAAATGACCTCCCCAACAAAATGCCGAAGTTTGTTACACTCATTATGAATCACCCTGTATATAAAATTGTGTGATTAAACCACATTTTCATTCTGACATTTTAAATATATATAAAAACAATATAAGAATAAGAGTCAATAAACTGTAGAAAAAAGTTGAAATGTAACATCAGCACTGGATTATATACAACGCTCATGGTTATATTGCAGGTACCTAAGAATTTTATTGATTTTCCACTATAGAACACACCAAGAGAAACTTAGAAAGATTCCATTTCTTCACATATACAAATTTAATAAGTAAACAACATTTCTAAGTGGCATCCATATTAGTCACACTATTAAATGAAGCATTTGCAAAACAAGTTGAAATTCCCATGCAACGTAGGTTTTAAAAATGTACTTACCTATGCTTTGAATTAGTAGCAATGCTATCAGATTTTGTAGAACTTGCACGTCCATTCTTCTCTCTGTCGTCGTTCCTTTTATCTCCTCTATCGTTCGGACTAGTATTACCATTCTCCTCGTTGTCTTCCACCTCGACCTTATTCTTCTCCTTAGACCTAGAGCGGCTCCGCGATCTCCTCTCCCTCGCTTTGTCGTTTTCTTTCCCTCGATCATTGTCCTTAGATTTTTCAACCGACCGACGCCTCTGCCGCGACCTAGAACGGGACCTACGCGACCTGGATCTGTCACGATCTCGATCCCTGTCTTTGTACTTTTTTTCCTTGTCGGATTTCTCCCGTTCCTTCTCTCTCTCCTTCTCACGCTCCCTTTCTTTCTCTTCCTTTTCCTATAAATAAACGCATACAAATCTGCCACGAATTAAGACGGAAACTAACCCTTTTCTTAGAAAGTTCTTCCTTCTTCAATTCCAGGAGCGAATCTGGTATTCCCGTTGGGTTCTCTTGTGCGGAAATCAGTAACTTCCACAGTTCTGCCATAAACTCCCGCGCATTCTTCCCGTGTAAAAACCCGGTCAAATTGATTTGGATCTTTTTTGGATCCGGATACTACAATTATTTTAGTTAGCATATGGTGCTTTACGAATGTTAAAATTACCTTTTCCTCCAATTGATTGTAAACAAAGTCGACGACTACGTCATCGTCAATCTTTAAAATTTCTGTAATTTTATCTTGTATCCAAGGTTTGATTACATCTAACTTAATTTTTGACATATCAACCTGTAAATTAGGGTTAAATAGTAGAAGTTATGAACCAACTTAAGAGACTTACCCGCTGGCTAAGGCAATCGTTAAACTTCATCTGTTTCAAAAGTTTCTTTTCCTTGTCGCTAAAGCGATTATCTTGCTCGGTATTAGTACCCTAGAAACGATTTTAACTTATGTAGGGTAGTTTGAAGATTGTAATCGGCGCGAACTAACAAAGGGTTATTTGGTGCAACCGCCACAGGCACATCTATTTTTAACCTCATTCACCCAGATTTGCAATACTTACTGTGTACATCATCATGGGGCCGAACGACAACAAACTAACTCAAAAATCAACCATAGAACGAAAACTGAACTAACGAATTGCTAGGGATTGCAAAATATTCGTTACAACGCCGGCTTTGCACTTCTGTAAGGAGCCACTTTCGAACTCAAGTTACAGAAACCATTTCGACGAATATATTATATTTCCTGTTACGAACTGGAAAATTATTGTTAAATTACTACGGAATCATGTTTCACCGCCACTCGACACTCCAAAATCGTGAAAATCCATGCTAGGGGTCACAAAATGGCGTGGCGTCAAAAAATAGATAACAGCGTTTTCTACGTTACCGACATTTGGACACCGCTTTTAGCGGGGAATTTAAAATTGCCATATACAGGCTGGGTCAAAAGTTCTTTGTGAAGTAAAACTAACATCAAATGCGACACATACATAACTACACAATTTATTAGTTAAATAAATAAGACAGTACAAAAAACTACATAACTAAACTTACAGATATATTACAACAGTTATTTTAAACAATATGAGCACTTTGTATTGCAGGCCATGACACATTTTTTAAGGGAAAACCTGACGTTGCCGCAATTAGCTACAATCTGGGTATCGATGCCATGGCGCTTGCTTCTTGGTTCGATTGCGAAGCGTACTTAGGTCTACAAACACACCCACTTTCAACTAGAACATAATCCTGCCCTGTTAACGTAACTGGTCCCAGAGGGATAACCAAAAATAGGTAAGGTACGTAAGTCTGTGTGCATTCCCCCCTCACGACGTCGCATTCGGAGCTTTCGCACACCTGCAAAATAAATTTTGATTATATTATTTAAACCGTTTGAAAAAAAACCATTACCTCGAATACGACTTGTTGTAAAAGGTCGGGAAACTTCTGAACGATAGTTACTGGCTGCCCAGATGTGAGAGACACTCCGTACATTGGGGCCGTCGTGTTGTAACGAGTTTTGCAAAGTCTCGAAGGAGTGGATGAACAGGAGGCTGGCGATGAAGAGCCGGCAGCTCGCGCTAGAAAAGAAGCAATTTTTACCCAATTATGCACGTCTTTCGTTGGAAACACAAAGCTCATTAGAGGTCGCTAGAAATGGCATGAGATTTTCTCATAAAAGTTAGCAGTTCTAAATAACTGTAATTACAACAAGTCGGGTTCTCACATTGTAAATTTACAAAATACCTACATAACACAACAGTAATACAACCTAAATTTTACCGCAACGCGACATACTTAGCGGGATGATTGTGTCCATGGAGATACCCCAGTTTTAACATTAGCTTTCAAGTTTATTATGTTAATAAGACGGAAATGTGATATAATAATACTATTATTAATGCCATCTTATGTACACGTAACTAATTAGAATAAATATCGTATCTTCTGGATTTAGAATAAGCATTTCTCATGAATTAACTTTTCCCAAATAGGTACGTTATTGAATGTTATCTCATTAAAGTGCAAAAGGAAATTGCACATGGTTATTTTAGTACGAGTTAAATTCGCAACAAAGACAAATTTTCAACATCTAAATCGTGACTTGGGTCAAGGAGATGCATTTAGGATTTTCATACTAAAAATGCATCAATTATTTTTTAACTCGTGTCTATTGTAATCTCGACCCCCAAATCAAGAACGCGTGTGTAATTATTAAAAACTTCGACGTCTCCGGTTTTAGTAAAACTAATGATAGACAAGAATTGTAAATCAACAATAAATTATTACCAGTTATTTATAGATATGGTTGTAACAAATGGCACTGACCTGTGCAGAATCTATGTCGACAAATTATTATTAACACACTACGACAGAAGTTGAATCAGCAGAATCATCGACTGATTCATATAGTGATGGCCTAAAAATATCTTCAATATGATTCATTACTTGTGAGCGGATATTCGGTAAAAATAAAAATTACTGGCAAATGCTATTAATTAAATAAGTCAGTGATAAAATCTAACAAAATAAGAAAGTCGTATATCGTACAAAATATATTGAGCTATAAATAAAACAAATATTCAACATAAACGATCTTATTTTTAAAAAAGCTTTCGTTTTCATTAATTTCCAGATATGCAGTAGTAGGTACAACCAGACAAACTAATTCTTAATGACAAGCCGTGGTGAAAATTCCAATCGCAACTTTTTAGAGTACAAAAAAAAATAATTCCATACAATTTTTTATCAGTGTGACACATTATCTCCTAAATCCAAAACACCCAGTATAACAAGCACGTCATATTTACTGTAACCGCTTACAAGGATAGGTCCGTTATCGGTATAATGTTAATTGCAAACAATTATACGAGAGTTATGTAACCTGTACTACAGGAACACAGAATTGCCAAAAACCGGAATCGAAACCGCTACAACGGGTCACAACAATTTAAACTGTTTTTAATTTGCGTTAATTCGGATTAAAGCTAACTGGCCTGTAGATATACGAATCTCGTACATTTTCATTCTTAGAATTAAACTTCAAGTTAGCAACATTTATATGTAAGTAGAGCTAGGTTTACGCATTCCGGTAATTTTACTTTGTTAAAAAATATCACAGAAACCTTCTAACCATTTATTTAACAAGCTGATTTTTAAATTATTATTATTCGGTTTGATTTGGCGTTGCCATTTGACGTATTATATTGTTGATATCAATTCTGCCATGAAATAGTTACTACCTTCCAGCAATTAGCGTTGCCGTATTTTTACTTTTGACAGGGAGATTATTGATAATTTGCTCCGAAGTAGCGGAAAATGTGTCGCATACTTACGAAAAAGATGTTACCAAACATTTGTTGAAAATTTAATAGAAATGTATTCAAGGTTTTCAGAAAGATTTACTGCAAATAAGCTGACAATTCACTTCAAGATTGCTAAAAAATTTCTGCAAACTTACTGAAAAATTGTTAAGCACTGGTCCGAAAATTTACTGAAAATACACTGTGAATTTTCTGTAATTTTTTCTAATAAAATTTGCTGGAAGCTTGCTGAAAATATGCTGCCAAATGCTAATAGTAATTTACGATACAAGTGCGTAAAGCTAGTGTTTAGTCACGACACTCACGAGTGGGGCAGAGTTATAACGCGAGTGACCGAGCGTTTTAAGCCCTGCGAGTGACTAAAGATGCTTTACGCATGCGTATCGTACAATATTTTATCTACGACAGAATCTAGAAAACACTGTAAATATTTAAAAAAAAATGTAAATTAAGATAGCTAGCAACCGGTCGTAATTTTGCGTGGTTAAAAATTTTAAAACACGTTGCTACTGACGACGTGACTAACGAAATTATTTTAAACACGTTGCTACTGACATGAAAACATGTCACGGTCGTTTTACAAACTTAAAACTGCCAACTAAAAGTCAATTTTACACACTGTCGTAGATAAAAGTGTATAAAATCACTGCAATCTTGTTATGCAGCATACAGGGTGTTCTGTAATTTGACCGACCAGCTTCTGCAGGTTATAGAGAACGTAGGTAACAAATTTGGATATAAACCTTTTTCTATAATACTCTCGTCACCGAGTTATACCCTCCTAACGAGAGTGGTGATATTAGACCTTTTTAATGAACAAGAACTTGATTATTAAAAAATATGTACCTACGTGGAAGCCTGATTGATGCAAAAGCTTTCTTGGCTCTTTTGGTTTTCTCGTCAAACACATAGTTTTTGTGTAAAAAAATCAAGTACTTTATGATGCACGGTACAGCTATTCAGAAAAATGCGGCAAAAAATTTTTTTTTGCACAAAAAATGATAGTTGTGCGAAAAAGCTTTTAAATAAATCAGGATTTCCAATAGATTTTTTATAAAAAGTTTTATTCGAAACATTAATAAGGGTTGCTAATTTCAACCCCTTAAAAACCCATAAAAATTAAAGAGCATTTCATAAATAAATATGTTATTGGTAGAATTGGGCCAATTTCATTTTAATGCCCTTTCCTAGTTTTCAGTAAAATGACAAAACCTAGGAGGGAAGTGATTTAAGTTTATATACAAAATTTTTAAGTTTCAACGTACTCTATAACCTGACAGATGTTTTTCGATCGAATTACAGGACACCCTGTATATGCCGCCAAGAATGTGTTACAAATTCGCCGCAAAATGTATTGTTTTTTTTATAAAAATATACTGGAACCTTTAACAATACATTAAAGAAGCTCAGTGATGGGCAAAAGTACGAAAACACCTATAGGTATATCTTCTATAATATTAAAGAGATTCCTATAAAATTTTGTCGATAAATAGTATTCGTTATTCTAAGTAAAATTGAAGTATCCCTGTTGCAATATGACTTCCTGTTTAACCGAAAGTTGCACATTTAAATTTCTTAAATTGAACCCCTTGTATATTTTTATTATTCGGATAGATAATTTTATTGCGAATTCAAAAACATAGTTTTATACATTTTGAGCGTTTCTATCAAAATATTTAAAAAAGTTATTATTAACTACTCTGCATTAAAAACGTAAATCGTGCGAATAACCACGAAATGAATGAATCAGAGCCATTTTGAACGTAAACTAATTGGATAAAATTTATATTGCATTATTGGACAGATATAATAATTGTTCTTTATCATAATTTTGTTTTTGTTTTGCAAGATTATTGCGATGGAAAAATTGTATCGATATTGAAATATGTATTAATGGAAAAGCTCAATAAATGTACAAAAGTAGATATTTTTGAATTCATAATCAAATTCTCTATCCGAATAATGAAAAATATACAGTGTGGTTTTCCATTCAAAAAATTAAATTAGGTGCAACCTCCGGTTAAACCGGAAGTCATATTACAATTTGGATGCATTCGTTTTATTTAGGGTAACGAATATACTGAAGTTGCTAGGAATATCTTCAGTGTAGGGTATATATGTATAGGTGTTTCCATACTTTTGCCCACCATTGTATATCATGGTTACTAAAAGTTTGCTGAAAATTGCCTGAGTATTTGCTGCAAGGGTTTGCTACAAACTTGATATAAAATGTTGTAAACTAGTTGAAGTTTGCTAAAACATTTCAGCAAACTTACTGGAAAATTGTTATAGACTGATCCGAAAATTTCTCAAAAATTTGCTGCAAGTATACTGTGAATTTTCTGTAATTTTTCTAACAAAATTTCCTGGAAGCTTGATAAAAATATACTGGAACAATGCTAACAATTTACAGATAAAACCTCAACAATATATTGCATGATTATTAAACGTTTGTTATAAACTCGCTGATTTTGAATTGCAAGTTAGATAACGTTTTGCTACAAACTTACTAAAAAATGCTATAAACTAATCGAAAATTTACTGCAAAAAAGCCGACCATAGGCTTCAACAATATATTACATGGTTATCAAATTTGCTGCAAAAATATTTCGCTGAAATTTTATTACAAATTTGCTAAAATATTACTGCAAACTTTCTGAAAATATGTTGCACATTGGTCCAAAAATTTACTGTAAATGCATCGTCAATTTTCCGAAATTTTTCTAACAAAATTTGCGGAAGCTCGTCGAAAATATGCTGCCAAGTGCTAACAATTCACTGTAATCTTGTTATGCAGCAAATGCGCCGCCAAATATGTATTGCAAGTTTGCTAAAAATGTATTGCAATCTTGATAAAATCTACTGGAACCTTGTTAACAATCACTAAAAAAGCTCCAACAATATATTTTATAGCTACTTAAATTTTGCTGCAAATTTCCTGAAAACACGCTGATATTTGTTATTTTTTCTACAAATTTGCTAAAACAATGCTGCAAACTTACCGAAAAATTGTTATGCACTGGTTCGAAAATTTCTCAGAAACTTACTACAGTTGCACCATAAATTTCCTGTCATTTTTCTAACAAAATTTACTGGAAGCTTGATGGAAATATGCTGCCAAGTGCTAAAAACGTAGGTACTGCAATCTTGTTATGCAGCAAATGTGCCGCCAAAAATATACTGGTCCCTGGTTAACAATTCGCTAAAAAAGCTCTAACAATATATTTCATGTTTATTAAAAGTTCGCTGCAAAATTGTCTGAAAACTAGCTGACATTTTATTGAAAGTTTGATAAAGTTATGCTACAAACTTGCTGAAAACTGCTGTAAACTAATCGAAAATTTACTACAAATGAGCTGACCATGAGATCCAACAAGATATTGCATGGTTAGTTGGTTACTAAAAGTTTGCTGCAAATTTCGTGAAAACTTCCTGAAATTTCATTACAAGTTTGCTAAAATATTACTGCAAATTTGCTGAAAACATTTTGTTCATTGGTCGAAAACTTCTCAAAAATTTACTGCAAGTGCACTGCAAATTCACAGTATTGTTACTAATCAAGTTTGCTGAAAGCTCGTTGAAAATATACCGCAAAGTGCTAACAATTCATGGCAATATTTTTATGCAGATAATATGCCACCAAAAATATATTTCAAATTTGCTGCACACGTATTGCAAGCTAGTTAAAAATATACTGGAATCTTGTAATTCGCAGAAAAGCTCCAAAAATATATTGCATATTTACTAAAAGTTTGCTGCCAACCCTTGAAAACTCGCTGAAAATCTACTGCAACTTTGATTATGGTTTGTTATTATCTTGTTGAACAAAATGCTGCAAACTAATTGAAAATGTATTGCAAACAACCTGAAAATTTACTTCAATATTTTTTAAACATTTTTGCAGACTTCTTGAAAAATTATTGTTGATCCAAAAATTCTACAAAAATCTATTGCAAATGCACTGATAATTTGCTGTAAGTTTTGTTGCGAGTTTGCTGAACTATGCTGCCATTTGCTAACCATTTATTGAATTATTGTTATGCAGCAAAGATGCCGACAAAAATGTATTGCAAATTTGCTGACATTTATTGCTAAAAAAATATATTGATAAATCGCTAAGAAAGCTCCAAATGTATTGAATGTTTACTAAAAGTTCGATGCCAATTGCCTGAAAACTCGCTGAAATGTATTGCAAGTTTGATACAGTTCTTGCTAAAAAATGCTGTCGAAAATTTAGTTAGTGCAAATACAAATGCGCTGACCAATTACTTTAAGTTTGCTAAAATTGTCTGCAAATGCACTGTAAATTTGCTGCGATTTTTCTAACCAAATTTGGTGGACGCTTGCTGAAAATATACTGCGAAGTGCTAATTCACCGAACGAAGCAATGGCTTCCAAAACGACTGGGCGAAAATTCATTCCGGGTATATATACACAGTGGGCCAAAAAAGCGGTACAGATTTTATAGCCTCGTAAGTCATTAATATTTTCAAATGACTATTGTATCATCGAAAAGCTCAATGTTTATAGAGGGAAGTGAAGCACTTTTACTACAAAGTGACACTGTTCATTCATAGTTGTGCGTGGTTAAACAAAGTTATACACAAAAAATCTATTGGAAATACGAGTATTTAAATATTGTACAGGATTTTTGGCCCACTGTGTATATATACCTATATGGAAATACGTAGGTATATTTCACACATAGCGGTTACGGATGGATTTTCAACAGTCACACATACATTAAGTGCATATTGACTTGCCGATAATTCTGGTCAGGGAATGCACGACTGCTTGTTGCGATGAAAACCTGCACGACAACGAAGCTAGAGTGCAGATTTTCTAAAACAACAAGCAGAAGTACTTTCCTGGTCAGGATTCTCGAAGCAAAACAACTATGCAAGAAATATATTTCGCGTGACTATTGCATACATCTAATCCATTACAAATGGTACAACAGCAATAAATTATCATAATTGTGTAGGTAATTGTAATAGTCGTTTGCAGCACGAAAATTATGTTGCATTTGCTTAGTTCAATTCAAAACTAATAAGTGCATTTGATAATCGCATACTCTGCACTCATCACTAAATCGTTCTGGAATTGGTTTAAAATTTGAAATATGAGTTTTCTAATTGGTGCTATGACGTCATTTGACACATGTATGCAATAGTCAACAGTAATTACATAAGTGATGATTCACGAATCTTTGTTGCTAGAGTGGTATTTCTTAATAGCAACAAAGATGAGTGCTAATCTAGTTAAAATTATAAAAAAATATTACCACGCATAAATTCGGCGTGATTATTTTTTAAACAGTCCTGTTGTAGATAGAGTTGGATGGAACTTCCAGATGAGTGTTATGTTATTTTTAACAACTGCTGCTCACGTAACACCTGTTACATAAGTTTTGGGAAAAACTTATAATGCGCTCTGTTACATAATAACGCTAATACATCTAGTCAATTATGGAGAAACATGTTGCTAGAGGTTTTGTCAATTTGTTTGATATTTTACAATTTTATTTGTCACTTGAGAAATGGCGTATATATTAGAAATTCTAAAGTCCGTCTACAACGTGGTTGGACAGCTGCTGAAACGAGATGTACTAAACATTTTTCGGGAGTAAAATATTTCAAAAAGTACTATATATCGTACATTTCCGGAATGCGTAAAGGGAATTCCATGTATAAACCTGCCAAAAACAGGCTGTCCACGTAAGTTAACTGAAGTTCAGGTCAATAGACTAGCCGAGCGTTCAAAAAACGCCATTGGGGTGTCCACCCGTAAGCTTTCCCGTCGTTTCCAAGTTTTGAATGCTACAATATCTAGATACATCGGAAGAAGAGGCCTAAAATACCGAAAACACAAAACATTTCTCAAGTATACCGCCGCAGAATTGGCCAGAATCCCAGGTTGTTGCCGTGCTTTGAGACCTCATCATTTCGCCAACAACCGCATCATTGTCATGGATGACAAGAAATATTTTATCTTTAGCCAGTCTTCCTGGAAATGCAGGTTTCTATACAGATAATATTGAAGACACCACTAGTAATGTAAAATACAAAGAGAAAGCAAAATTCTCTGACAAAAAATTTTTCAAAAAATTATGAACGTATACTTAGAAAGCGTCCAGACGGTGATGCGACACGTAAGACAGAAACTTCGTCTTATTGAAGATAGACGACCCCTAGCAGCAATATATCAACCAGGTGTTAAAGTCTAAGATTCATTAGTTATTGTTATGTTATGTTTACTTAATAAAGGTTTCTTAAATTTAAATAATATCTTACGACAATTTTTCTCAAAACTTATGTAACAGGTGTTACTCCACTTTTAGCTAGTTGTGTTACAGCAGAAAAACGATTTGAAGGGTTTGTGAAAAAATAGCCGTTCTAATCAGTTACTAGCAAATAGTCAGTGTAATTAGAATTAGCTACTAGCAAATAGTCAGTGTAATTTTGATGCTATTGGTCGATTTTAATTTTTTTCTCATTGCTATTGGCTGATAGGACTGTTTAAAAAATAATCATGAAGATTTACAGAGATGTTCTATAAAGTTTTGGAACGATGGCAACAGACATTGGTTTCACTGCGTTACAGCGTTCGTTGCCAGGAGGCTCAAATATCAAAAAAAAAAATCGAAAAAACGAAAAAAAAAATCTAAAAAATGGCTCTAACGATTTTGATCATTTTCACAGACAACATTTTGCTCTTACTCATAAAAGAATTAATCCTCTTATGAGATTATATGTGAAAATTTACGGAGGTGTTCTATGACTCATTAGAACCATGGTACCACACTTTGGTTTCACTCCGATGCGAGAAGCCCCAATACCCATAAAAACCGAAAAAATGACAAAAAATCCTATAAACGATTTTTATCATCTTCACAGACATTTCCCTCTTATTCATAAGTGAGACCCCATAGTCAGTATTTACTCAACAATTCTGATGAGGAAGATGCCTGGGTGGGAGGAAGAAGGGCAGATTTTATACAGACGAATTTGGTACCAGACTTTGGTTTACTAGAATGCACCGTTCGATGTGGGGAGGCCCAAACATTCCAAAAATGTCTAAAAAATCAACGCCTTTTTCTCAAAAATGGCTCTAAAGATGTTGATAATTTTTACAGATGACAGTTCTCTCTTACTCACTCATAAGTGATACTTCATTGTCAGTATCTACACAAAAATTTCAGGGAAAGAGATATCTGGGAGCTTGCTGAAAATCTGCTGCCAAGTGCTGATAATTTACTGAAATATTGTTATTCAGCAAACGTGCCAAAAATGTATTGCAAATTTGATGAACATTTATTGTAAGCTTGCTAAAAATAGACTGGAACCTTGTTAACAATTCACTAAAAAATCTTCGAAAATGTACTGCATCTTTACTAAGAGAGTGCTGCAAACTTTCGGAAAATTACGACAACTTTTATAAAGTTGCGCTGCAAACAAATTTATTGCAACTTTTATTCAGTTTTACTACAAATTTGCTGAAAAAGGCTGTAAACTATTATTTGCAAAGGTTACTGCAAATGAGCTGACAATTTACTTCAAGTTTGATAAAACGTCGCTGCAAATTTGCTCAAAAATTGTTTTAAATTTTACTAAAGAAATTCCGATACTCTGCTGCAAATTTCCTAAAAAATTGCTGAAAACTTACTGAGCATATACTGCAAAGTGAAGACAATCTTGTTTTTAAAAAGCTGCAAAAGATTTGTTGCAAACTTCCGAAAGATTTTCTGCAAACCAACTATATTTTACAAAATGCTTCATAAAACTCAGTTTTTCCAATTAATGAAAGGTTGTGTCGGCAAAGACTGAAAAGTAGCGATTGTCAAATGCCATTGTCGGTTGTCAATGGAGTAATTCGCCCTTTCTTTTGTATCTTTCTAAACTTCATTATTTAGATTTGCAAGAAATAAACGACTAGTTGTACAAATTAAGACCTTCAATAAAAAAGCTGGCAACTCTCATAAGAATGCAATTTTGAAGATTAGATTGTAACAAATAAACATAGAAAATAGTAATTTGTACTAGTTTTGAAAGTCAGACTTGTTTTCATGAATTTGCAGTTTGACGAGGGCGAAGCCCGAGTTAATCAAGTAAATGAATAAAAAAATGGGACTTTCAAAATGTGTTGTACACGTAGTTTTTTGCATAGCGATTTCTTGCAACTAGAAATTTACTCGAAAAAGACTTCGGAATTTACAACTGTCAAATTGACAATTCATAATTTCAATATTAGTTATTTACCTAACAAGTTCGGGAAGTTAATTTTCCCGAATGAGCACTTTGTTTGCAGCACGACCGAAGGGAGTGCTGCATGTAGTGCGAATTCGGGAAAATTCTTCCCGAAAGAGGTAGGTACAATGTTTTTTGTAACGAATAACTCGAAATATTTAAAAAAGTTAAAAAAATATTATTTAGTGTTTTACAACTTTACTGAGTTGGCAGCACAAATTACTAAATTTTTATACGTATCCTAGCACCTGTTAGCTTTTGTTGACGTTTACAGCGCCCCTGGAACACACAATTGCCATAGTTTTTGTGGGAAAGTAAAAAACACCCCGGTGCGGGAAAAGTCATTTTCGGCGCATCGGGAATGACCGGGAAATATAAATTTTGAAATCATGAGTGCAAAAAAATAGTTACAAAACTCTGGTGTGATACACTCACACAACTTTCTTTCACAGTGATCTTATAATTAGCAAAAAATTGATTTTGAATTTTTAATCATTTTTCAAAAATAACAAATTCTATAAAAACGGTAGAAAATAGAGCGTTAGTTCAAGAGACAAATTTTCTCTAAAATTTTAAGCTGAATTAAAAAAATTTAATAACATACCGGGTGTTTTATTTAAAATAGGAGTTAATAAAAAAAATTGAAAAAAAAAACAAAAGACACCCATTTTAGAAGTATTCAACTGGAAAATCACCTATCTCACATCAATTCACATTAAAAATGTAATGAAAATGTAAAGTTTGAAAAAAATCGTTAGATCCTTTTTTGAAAATCACAAGAGTAAACACCATACTTCCGGTTATGCGATTTTCTTCAAAAGCTTGCTGTCGCATTTACATAGTACACAAAACTTATATGTGAAGTTTCAACGCCATACCTCTTTTCGTTTTTGAGATATTCTGTTCACAGACAGACAGACACACACACAGACAGACAGACCAATGAACAAAAACATGTTTTATAGGTTCAGGAGACTCTAAAACCTGAAGATCTGTTGAAAACTCAATTTCGAATTTTTGGGGTGAATCCAATACTTCCTTTACCGTAAAAGTAAGTATAAAGTGTACTTTTCTTTACGATTTTTCGTTAAGAAAGGCGACTTTCGTGATCGCTATGCAAAAAAACAATTTGGTGTATATAAATATATGTAGGTAGTCTTTGTTGCGTGTTCTTATTTTCAAAATTTATATTTATTAGATTGACTGATTGTAGAGATGTTCTAATAGGCAACTCATGTTTTTGAAATTAAAATCTGTAAAGATATGGAATACCTATACCTGTAACGAACAGTAAAACATGAAATGTAATTTGGTAAATGTAAAACATCTGCAACACCCTAAAAATATTGCTGTTTTAAGTATACAATTGTTTACGTGAAAAAAGACTCGGGTATTTTCTTTAAAAAATCGGTTTTTATCGACTTCTTACATTGACAGTTAACACAATACAATAAATCAGATACGTTCGTTTCATCTGAACAGGCACTTACCCGTCCTGGAAACAGTTAACGTTTCCTGGTTGCCCATGTTATGCTCATGGGCAGCGATAAGGGCCTTCCTGGTGAGGAACGGGTCGATTGTGGCCTTTTTCGCTCTGCCAGTTCTTGCACTCCCCGTCCATAGATTAGAACTTCGAAAGCTCCTCGATATCGCCGCCCTGAAAAATGCGATTTGAAGGGCCGCATTTTTGCAGTGGCTCTTACTTACGATGGGTATGGAAGATTGTTGGGCCCCAAGCAATCTGGTGAATCGGCCAGGGCGTCGCCCCACAAGTATTTTAAGCCGGCGCCACCCTCACATTTTGTGGGAACTTTGGCGGACGCGTACGTCGCTGCAGAGCATAGGATTGTTGTTAGCTGAAACAATAGTTTCTTGTTTAACTAGGCAGAAAAGTAGCAGATTTACTGCTGAGGCTGGAGTTTCATAGCTTAGGAGAAGCCAATAATAACTATTTATTAATATTTGACAAGCACTAAAATGTCACTTTTAGTGCGGCGAAAGTCCACTTAACAAAGTCTCTAATTTATCCATTTTATCACAAGTAAACTGTAATAGTTATTTTCATTACAAGCGTCGAAAGTAGCAAATATCGTGCTAGTGTTGATTAGACAAACGAGGGCGTAGCGAAGCGAAGCCCGAGTGGATCTAAAACACGAGCACAGATATTTGCACTTTCGGGCGAGTTATGAACACTATTTTTTAGACGACCACTCAAAGTAAATTCTATTTTTAAGAATTGTTTTTATTTCGTTTTGCAAAATTGATTGTTATATTATTATTGATACAATTGGCAAACGCGTCTGGATGATTTGAATCACGGTCTGCTGAATTGTGTGACAAACGTCAAAGTGACGTTTGTCACAAAATTAAGCAGACCGTGTTTTGAATAACTTTGTGCCGTTACGATATGACTAGTACGATATAATATCGTGCTAGTGTTTGAAATTGTCAACTTTCTGTAGTAGGCTGCTGTCGCGATAATGTTACTTTCATATGTGGTAGTCTAAAAAAATAAATGAACAGTTTTTTTCAAAAACTGCATTTAGGCTAAAACCAAACGTAGAAATAATAAAAAGAGATATGAAAGGAGTCTAACTAATTACTCCGAATTGTTATAACTAGTTTTTGAGCCCACTGCATTAACACAATTTTTGCATTTTTAAAAATTAATTGTAAATAAAAAGTTACAGAAAAAACAGTTTTAACCTATTTAATGAGGAAAAAACACATCAATAAAAACAATTTTTCATAGATCGAATAACGGTTGAAGGGTGTTCCAAATTATATAAAAAATAAGTAAAAATAACTTAATATTTTTAAATACTGAAATAGTAAAAAAAACTTAGTAATGTGAATTGCATTTATTCTCAAAGAAAAACATAGTAGGTAGTCGCTTCTAGGCAGGCTGTCTTACGTGTTTGCCTACCGTTGCATTATGAGGAATGCGGTGATGACAGCACCGATCGCGGACGAACTGTGCCCAATTGGTGGCGGTAAAAACGTGATAGCCGCAGATAGGACTGTACCGTATGATCTAAAACTTTTATCCTCTAGTGCAGTGTTTTTCAACCTCTTTATACTGGCGATCCCTATTTCATTAGCTGTTATTTGGCGACCCCTACTACTAAGAAAAATTTAAGAATAGATATTTTCTGGTTAAAACATTGGAATTTCTCTGCATTCTTAAGTTTCGCGTTGATTTTTAGTTTTCACACCTAAAGATGTTAGTTGTATTTATTTTTTCGACATATTATGTTTAATCTTGTTCTAGTTTTTAAGTGTTTAAATAAAGGGTTTGTTTATGTAGTAAAAATAACGTTATTGGAACATTCGGACGCTCCAGATTGAAAAACCTTGCTTTAGAGGGCCATGGAATTGTTTTTGCCTTAAACTTATGTTGGCAATCGTTTAAAGTTATATTATGTTTGTTTGTTTGTTATGGACAAGGTCTAGGCATGCGGAGTACCAGGTACCTTAGACACCGACTACTGCTTTGATCATATGGTCAAAGTCCTACTTAGAATTTTGCCGAGACTAAGCAGTTCCAACCCTAGCAAGGAATCTTTTACAAGCTTAACATCGTAGTAGGATGGGTTCTACAGTTTTACATCACTTCAGAATGATGGCATTCTGTAGAGGTTTTTATATAATTTTTTTAATTTTTAAAAACCTCACCTGGACCGGGAATCGAACTCGCGACTCTTAGATCAGTAGTCAGAATGCTTGCCACTGAGCTACCAGCCCCGGCTGAAGTTATATTAGTAATGTAATTTTAACAAATACAATATTTTTGTCAAATATATAAACAAAAACAACTAAAGATGTTCAAAATAACGTCCTCGATTTTTCATACACATCACCACTTTGTGTTCAGTGTTAAACATTCCGTAAAAGTGAAGTGAGGCTGCTAGGTTACATTATTAAGTACCTGTATCTACTCCTACTGTATAATGGGCATGAATTATGATTCATAATTCACAGTTTGCAGCTAATCATAAAATTCTATCTTCATCATTCAATAGTTTGCAAGTTGCAACCAATCAGAAAATTCTTTTTTTATTATTCAATAGATTGTAGACAATCACAAAATTCATTCTTATTATTAGATGACTTTTGAAGTTGACAGCTGTCACAAATTCATAATTCGGAAATATGAGCACAAAACTCCTATTGCATAGGAGTAGATAAAATATCGCGATTATGGCCATTAATAATGGCTGTCATAATCGCTCATATAATAATATACTATTATTCATCACTGCCAACATAAATAAAATTTTAAGAAATTCTACAGCCTATAGTCAAATTTATACCCATTCGGAGTCACGTGATAATCTAGTAATTTTACGTATGTCGATTCTTAAAAATGCAATTTTAGGGAAATAAATGACATTCCGTTTTGTAGGTTATCCTGACAATGCCAATTTCTAAAACAAGGTTGCTACGGGTTTATTCTCTTATATGAAATCAAACTGAATTTACAGGTTAAAGAAAACATAACATGTCGTAAAATGTAAATATAATAAAGATATGTCAGCTGCTACATTAAAAACCTGCTGCGTATAGCAAATTTTAAGTCAATTTCTGTGCATGCATATTCTGTTATAGAACATTGCCATTTGAAGCCTATTTCCTTGCACAATCTATTTAGGGAAGAAACTGAATGTGAAAAATCTCCAGATTCTTCAACCAAGCATTTTTTAGATTTTTTATGGTTACAAATTCTTTAGCTACATACATTTTATATACAGTGTCTTGACTGCTTCGTCGACTTCCGTTTTTGCATTCTTCACTTTCTGGCTCATATTTTCGGTAAATTGTGCTCTCCGAGATATTTAACGCAAGAGAAGCACGGCGAACAGCGTTGGAGGGTGAAACTGTTGATTTACTATTATTAATATTGTACTCTTCATAAAAAAAACGCATAATATTCAAATTAATTGTTGTGACTGCTCGTTATACCGCATGTCCGATGGTTTCTTTTAATTTCCAGTTTTTCGGCTCAACAATTTTAGGTTTTATTACCCTTATCTCAATAACTTACACGAAAAATATAATCTGACAGATTAGAAACGTCAAATTTTTAAATTAATTTTATGAATCGACATGCCTTTTTTCAAATTTCTTCCATTTCATCTATTTTACTAAAGATGTACAGAGACAGACAAAAGTCACGTGACTCCGAATGGGTATAATTTTGACTATAGTATAGAGGATACAAGTTTTCTATTACGGTAACAGAATAAAAGATGCACACGGCTCGCTTCAGTGGGACATGGGCAAGGTTTTGCTGTGAAGGGCAGATAAATTGGCATAAAAATCAATTTTATAGAGAATTTTGTTAGGCGCTACTGAGTTGTACTATAGTCTGAAGAGGTTGGCGACGCTTCTAGCTCAGAAGAAGTCGTCCCAAAGCGTGAGAATTTGGAGAGTTATTCGCTGTTCGCTGTACTTACCTTACGTTTGTTTGCATGGTACTTATACCACTTATAAACTCGTTTATATCTGAATATTTGCCTCAGCGTTTAAGGAATTAAATGAAAGAATGCTCAAGTGTATTAATGCTGAAGGGAATTACTTTGAGCATATTTAAAATAAAATCCTGAAAAAAGTAACCGTTTTCTTTATTCTCAATAATTGTAGCTTGACCCTCGTATATAACTTTCCGCGACGTTTTATCAGGAAGTAAGCAACTATTCCTAAAATGTCTTACTACCAATACTAAAAGAGGAAAGAGAAAAACTACTGCTTGAAATAACAATAAGTAAATGATCAAGATTTTGAATAAAAGATTGACTTGAAGATAAACTTGTTTAAATTCTAGTCTTTATGCCCGCATTCCAATATCGGTGAAATTGGAACAATGCACTCATGCTTGCTGATAACTTAGATGATGATGATGATGACGATGATTCAGATCCATGTTTTTATTCCATATTAGTACATATTTAATTTGTAAATTTCATTTTGAACTTCGAGCAAAATGTAAAACTTGCTACAATTATAATCGCCAACCTCAACCAACTGCAAAGTATGAATTTCGTCATAATATATTAAAATTATAGAGTATAAAGATTAAATGCAATTTATACTCCGCACTACTTTGCATCGTAAAATAAAATTTTAATTTCTAAACCTCATATTTTGTTTTTAAAATCCATATTCAGAAAAATGTTAAAACTGCATACCGAAACTAAGTTTTAAATTAATTTAATTATCAAAATATCCAATTTGTCTATCTTATTTTTATTTAATTCAAATGCCGAAGTTGAATATGCGATTTTTAAATAGAGTTTACCCTTCAGTTTTCACAATCTACGATATCGATATCAAACTTTAAATTCGTTCAATTAATTCTTCATGTTTTGTTACTATCTCTCCTGTGTCCAATTCTAACCCTTCTGTCTGCGTCTCGAGTGGAAAATATTTTGTCTTGCCAATATTAATGTTAATTTCGAGTTTTCGTACTCTTCTCTAGTTTCTTATCATTGTAGGGTATATATTGTTCTTTGTCTTACTGATATTCCCATTCTTTTATTATCCACGCTCATAAGGCTTCATCCACATAAACTTCAAACAATGTTGGTGACAGTGTGAAGATGGTTGACAGTTGATGAAGAATACATTATTCAATAGCGACTATAGAAGAAGAAAGAAGAAATAAAAGCGATACACATAAAAGCATTAAAAGGAATAAAAAGTAATTGGGGCAATAAATGCCATATGGCGGGACAAGTATAAAACAAGTAAGCAAAAACTATGAAGCTGAGGTAGGTATGAAACTATTAGAACAAAACATAAGTAAGAGTATTGGAGCTGCAGTGAAAAACGAAACAATTATGGAAATAATGGAAATTAATAGTGACAGAACTAGTAGAAGAAACAGAACGAACATAATTGGTACGTCTAAGGAATAAAGACAGGAAGATTGCTCAGATTGGTAATGGAATGGGATTCATCAGAAAAATAAAAATAAGGAAGGTTAAGAGCTGGTATGAAGAAATACAAACAACAATGGAAAAATGAATATCAAAAAAGAGATTGAATAGGCTGAACCCAATGGCAAAATCTTCTGGGAACCGGAAGGACATACAGGACCCATGCCGCCGGAAGAGAGAGAACTATATATACAATATAAAATCCAAAATTAACTAATTAAATTTTTAACTTGAAACACAGTAAACAAAATGTTCTTAGACAAAAGAGTATTAGTAGAGAAACAAAGAAGATATTTTACAATACATTATTGCCAACAATAAATGAAGTTCGCGAAGAGAATAATAGAAATATCAAAATTTAGTAGATAGAAAACAGAAGATATGAATATATAAATCAACCAAGAAAAAAATAGAAAATAAAAAGACAGAAAATTGAGTTGAATAATTGGTTTGGACCTGTATCTAGTATGAACACGGACAAAAAAACAAAACAGTATATAGTGACAAAAAGAAGGAGGTATGAAGACCCAGAAAAACATGGGGGAAATTGCAAAAGACGAAGGAAAACCACGAAAGAACTAAGAAGAAGAGCTCAAAATATGAAAGGCTGGAAAACTTGGGTGAATTCTCAAGGCAATACCCGACGCCCTAACAGGCAAAAGAGGGAGAAGGGGGGACAAAGAGCCTTAACCGTTGAATTTGAACTTTTATTCTTACTTGTATTTGTATTATCTGTAACCTCTTTTACCTAACGGTGTAGGGGGGGGGGGGGTGATTTGTACGCTAACATATGGCGGTGCAGTGTTCAACTTCCCCCGATTTCAGGTTACAAACTTGGAGACCGCCTTTTGAGCTTGCGTAATAACCATTGTGTTAGTTGTATGTGTTCGTGATGTGTTGACATTGTTACTCTATCTCTTAGGTCTGTGGTTCCGACTGGAGGACAGTTAATATGGTGACCAACTGTGAATGGTCTCACTGAACTCGATACCGATCGTCAAGGCTACGGAAAAGCTTCTTTATTCTTAACTTCTATGGAGAAAAAATGTAAAAACTCTTCCATATCGAAACTAAGCTTCACTTTAATGTAACTTTAAAAATGTCAAATTTATTACCTTAACTTAAGTTAAAAATGTCAATATTAATTTTAAAAGTCGATTTCCAATCCAATCGGGTTTCAAACTCTACGATAACGAAACTACTTTTTAAATTAATTTAATTATAAAAACAAATCTTTATATCTTAATTTGCCTAATTCAAATGAAAACATTTAATTTTCACCAACTCCGTAAAACGGTGTCGCATCTGAATTCGTTGTTTATTCGATGTGTGTTCGCTTTTTCGTAATTTTTAGGTTTTTATTTCAGATTCGGATAAAAAAAAAGTAGAATAGGAATGTCTAAAGAACCAACCGAATATCTCGTATGGAGCATGACGAAGTGGCGGGCAAATTTCGATATGTGTATTTGTCCATCTATGCGTTTTTGCGGAAATTTCAACTTCAGATTTGGATAAAAATGGCAGATAAATTTTAAAAAATAAGCAAACATTTAAATGTCTAGGAGTTCGCCTGGCAATGCTAGACTTGGATTTTACTCGTCATTCCTACCTCTTGTCGATAAAAAAACAATAAACTCTCAGCAATTTACTTAATGAGAAAAATATAACTGAATTTTACTTGATTAAAAATCATAAGCTGGATATTTTATACCTATTTAACTTTATGAGTTGTAATCATAGTCTTAACTATATTGTAGAAAAATTAAAACTACTATATCAACATAAAATTTTAAAATATTTATATCTGAATGATAACCATCAATTAAAAACTACAAGTTGAATATTTCATCAATTTAAAAATAAATTAACAACCAGTTGTAAATAATAAAAAATTTCTAAAATAGTATATTAAAAGAGAGAAAAAAGATTTCGAATATTACCTGACTTTATCGAATCAGCCTGAATCATGCTGAAATTTCAGGTGCTACATATGAAGCTATTTTTCTGAAACAGGCATTTGAAAGTTTTGAAATTTTAGAATTTAAGAATCTAGAAAGTTGAGAATCCAAAATTAAAATTCCAGTTTCGACCTTAAAACTGTAAATTATAATTTGAGAAATTAAAATAATTAAGGAATCGGATGCAATTGCTTTAATTGCAACCATTTTAACTCAACTCAAGTCGAAAAAACCTTCATTTATCGAGATTAGTGCTAACTCGGTCGAAGTCCGTACAAATTAAGAAAAATCCCAAATCTGGCTAAGTTGTACCTGTTATCCTCGTTTCTCCAGATACTGAAATTGTTAATGAACCATGACCTCCGCCAGACAAAAATGCCTATGATTAAATTTAATTGCTATATAATAAGTGCGACATTTGTGTTCCATTTTTCTTACGTAATTAGAGGCGTGAGTTCTTTTCAAGCTTGTTAATCTAATGATTTCCTTCAGACACGTCCTCGTTATTACTTTTAAACCTGCGATACGTCTACGTTAGCTTTAACGAACTTTTTAGCAGGTTCCTTGGAACGTGTCTAAATTTGAGTAATAATTTTATGTGGGTAGTTGTTCCAAATAGACTAGAATTTTTATTTGGTTCGTCGTATGCTGAAAAATTAAAATTAAGTTTTCGTTTTG